>LR539712.1:476210-725562 GCA_900536315.3 Caenorhabditis becei | reverse complement strand
CATTTTTGTAAAGACGGATTTTTGAAAAAAAATTTTTTTGAACCATGGGAACGGAAAATCCGATGCTCGCAGTGCAAAAATGAGGTGAAAAGCGAAAGGGGCGGAGACTTCGCAAAAATTATCTGAGCTCAAGCTTGAGCAGTCGAAGATAATCGATAATTTGCCGACACCATTGCGAAATCTAAGCTCCGCCCATTTTTCTGCGCCGCAGTGCAAACCGTGCCGCAGATGTCTTCGAATTCTACTTTTTTATTGATTCGATCTCCGGACAATTCTACTTTTTTCTTGATTTTTTTATTTTTTACCGCTTCTCTCATTGATCAATTTCAGAGAACATGTCAAACAGGTCCTCAAAAAAGAAAACAGCACCCGAAGAATCTGTAAGTTGCTCATTATTCCCGGGAACTCTTGTTTCATCTCGATTTTTTCAGAAAAACAACATATTCACTGTTCAAAAAGTATTAGACAAGCGAGCCGGAAAAGGAGGCCGGGACGAATTTTTAATTCAGTGGCAGGTAATCATAATAAAATCAATAACGAACCTTTAATTTTGTATTTTTCAGGGCTTTACAAGCGCCGAATCGAGCTGGGAACCGAGAGAAAATCTACAGTGCCAAACGATGCTCGCCGAGTTCGAGAAAGAATACCAGAAAGTGAGAAACCAAAATAGACTTCGGGTGTAATTGTTATTTTTCAGCGTGAGCGACCAAGCAGAAAACGCAAAGCGTCGGTCGGCTCCGATGATGGCGTCGATCCGAACGACAAATTCTCCCTGAACGGAAAGCAGCTGAAATGCATAATAGGACTGACGAAAGGACCCGGAGAGCTGCATTTTCTGTGCAGGTTCAGCGACGACACGGCTCGTTTGGTGCCTGCGAAGGAGGTCAACACTCGGTGAGACATTCCGGAAACCCCCGAAACATCCCGGGTTTTTGAATTAGGGCTCTTTTGATTGATAACGCAAATCCTCAGTGTCTGAAAACTTTGAGACATGCATTTCAGCTATCCATCCCAAGTTATCAAATACTACGAGTCCAAGCTCACAATTCAAGAACCCAAACTCGATGACCTCTAAGAGGTCTTGGATTTCTCAACGTGTTTCCCCAAACTGTATTCTCGCGTTCTAACTTATCTTACCCATTCCTGATTTTTGAAAAATTCTTAATTATATTAAATGTGCGCAAACGCAAGTGATGACAATTTCCGTCTATTCCAATTTGTCCTAACCTAACCTCGTCAAGACCCTATCATTCATAAATAAATCAGTTTCATCTCCATAACTGCATCGTGTTCTCATTTCAGCTACCGTCCCTTCGTCGATGAATACGGAAGCTTCTTGCAAAGAACAATGGACAGAAAGCAGAAAAGAGCCGAAGAAGGCAAAAAGAAGAAACAAGAAGACGAAGAAGACGAGGAGTGGCCGAGAATGCCTCCCGGATACAAGATTCTAGTGAGCAGTGGAGCGAACTCGCAAATATTTCAGCTTATCTGTGTTTCAGAGTTTCGAAGAACAGGAGATCAAAATGAGAGAGAAGAGAGCGAAAATGTCACAGAGTCCGGACATAAACGAAGCGGTAAGCCCGGCATCAGATTAAAACAACTGCAATCTGAGCTCGTCGGAATCATGTCTGCCAGGTTTCAGTGCAACCCCGTTTTCAGAATTTTTGAAACGGGACCTCTCTTTGTTTCGTTTCCTCTCTACTCAGAGCTGCTCACTCGACCGCAAACTGGTCATCAATTTTCCATTTTGGGTTGCCGTTCCACACTGAGTCAAAATCAGTTTCAGCCGACGCCGACCGACATCCTCAACGACCTGCAGATGTGCTCGGATGGCGATCTTCTGTCGAGTATCCCGACGGATTCGAACGAAGAAGTCGGCGAGACGACCGGCATGTCGGACACTTCGCTGTTCGCCGTCTTCGACGATAGCCACGAGAGTCCACGTGCGTGTCCGATCGTCATCGACACGGTCCAAGACGACGATGACAGCATCTTGTTCCCAGGAGTCGTCACCAACAGACTTGACAGTTAAACGCTCGCCCAATGACTCACAAGATCTCACAGCTTCCATACGTTAAATATGTATTAATTAATGTTGACTAATGAATTGTTCTGATCTTTCGATGAATTTAATTTTATCATGTTCAACAAAAGTGGTACAACAACGAAAAACGGCGCTCCGTGTAAATGAGAAAAATGGAAAAACAACAAAAACAGATAAAAGGTGGAAATTGAACAAATTTTAACAACTCGTACCCAAGATGTTATAGGGAGAGAGGAAAACGAAAAAGATGTAAATAGTCAACAGTTTGAGAAGGAAGTGAACAAGAAAGGCAAATTTTAGATCAGCCTAGAAGAGAACGTATTATTGTAATTAATCGCTGTCACTATCGCTGGATTCCTGCTTGACCTTCTTGGACTTCTTGACTTTCGGAGCCTCCTCTTCCTCTTCCTCCGGTTGAGCTTCCTCCTGCTTGACCTTCTTCTTGTCCGAGGTCTGGACGTACTCCTTGGCCCAAGACTTTGGAGTGGAATCGTTTGGCTTGCCGAACTTGTCGAGGAGTCCATCCTTGACCATCTGCTTCTTCTTCGAGGCGACTGGTCCAAGTCCCCACTTTCTTCCGTAGACGTCACGCTCCATGATAACACGCTTCGATTTGGCGACGACTCCGTGATCAACAGACGCGATGGTAGAAGTGTTCATCTGAGCGATAGCAATACAGATGGCCTCTCCCTTGGTGGTCATGATGACGATCTCCTTTCCAACTTCAATGTCATCGTCGTAGCGAAGCACTCCTGGGATGAGGATCTTCGCTCCGTAGCAGATTGCGTTGACGCAACTGTCCTTGACGACGATTCTTTTGTGTTGAGTGAGAAGGGCTTCGAGCGGGCGCACTACTTGTCTCATGTAGCTCTCATCCTTCTGGGTATCCAAAAGGTATTGAGCATCAAGAACGTCGTGCATGGTGACCATGTTCTCGTTCTCATCGCAAATACCAGATCTGAAACGCTACACTTAAAGGATGTTCTCCTCAATTTGTTTATACCGGTTTCTGCGAAGCTCTTGCATCTGACCTCCGCATCCGAGGATAAGACCGAGATGAACACAGATGGTACGAACGTAAGTTCCGGATTCACAAACGCAGCTGAAAAACAATATGATAACAACTCATTAGATTCTTTTGAAACTGACTTGAAGATTCCCATTTGTTGAGCTGGATCGTACTCGATGAACTTGTTCTCGTAAACCGTACGAATACGGAGCTGACGCTTGACGGCTGAGATCAGTGGAGGACGTTGGAAGAGAGCTCCGGTGAGCTTCTCCAGAGCCTGTCGAACCTTGCGCTCATCATCAACTTCCTCGTGGAGCTTGAAAATGCAGATGTATTCTTTTCCAGCTCCTTGTTGAGATTTAGCAAGACGAGTAGTGCGATCGATGCACACGATGAGACAACCCGAAACTTTCGGATCGAGAGTTCCACTGTGTCCGGTCTTCTCGCATCTAAGGATTCTCTTAATCCACGAAACGACTTCGTGAGACGATGGGTTCGATGGCTTGTCGAGGTTGAAGAAGCCGGAAGAGATGTAGTTCTTGATGTCTCGCTTCAGCGGCGAAACTCCCTCGACATGTGGAGTGTAATGGTTTGTGCGGACGTTGAGCTTGTCATAGTTCTGAACAACATTTTTTATTGAAATAATTGAGATTGACTTTAAACCTTGAGCAAGAGCGGCCATTGGGAAGCATCGAGTTGGGGAGCTTCGTTGGAAGTTGGCAGCTGGAAGGATCCATTGTGCTGAGCCTCCTGAAAATAAATGAAAATTGTTTCGATTAAAAAAATTCAACTGACAGCCAATTCGTCTCCTTGGAGCTTAGAACGCTTATCCTTCTTGCCCATTTTGAGTAACTGACTGAAACGAAACTATTTTAAAACTTATTGAGAAATAGAAAAGATTAAGAAAAATTATACACAATTTTTTTCCTTTTTCGGTGTGCTCAATGTAGCCAAAACCCGCCAAGAAACCGAAAAATAATCGATTTTTTCGGGTAAAAAGGGCGCAAACCCGTTGCTGGCAGCGTGCCAAGCCAGTCTTTTGCGATTGCGTGTGTGCCCCTATGCTACAACACACGAGGGGCGCTACGCAGGAACTTTTTCGAATTTCCTCAGTTTTGGCGCGCAAATCTATCTCGCTGCGCCATTTTCGAAAATATCCACCCTCCGTCGCCACGGTTTTGTCATCCTTTTTTCCTTTTTCCTTCTTCAGATTCAGTTTTCCAGGTTGCTGTAATTGAACTTTTTAAATTTTACCTAGCTCAAGAAATTCACAATCGGCAGGAGCTTGAGCAAGTTCCTCCTCAGAATCAGTGTGTTCCCTGTGTTTCCTCAAGAGTTTCGAAATCAGTCATTCAGTTGAATTTTAGTGACGTAACATCATTGTGCGCATAGTCCGAGAGATTATGTAACAAGTTTTCGTTGTTTTTCGAAAATAATTTTGAAACAAATCATGTGCTCTTGCTTCGCATTATATTTCGCAACACTTTCGAAGTAGTCTACAATTTTGCTCTTATTTCATTTTTACTTCCAGTCATGTCTGGTGGAGACGGTATCCCAACTTTCAAGCTTGTCCTCGTCGGAGACGGTGGAACCGGAAAGACTACCTTCGTCAAGCGTCACTTGACCGGAGAATTCGAGAAGAAGTATGTCGGTGAGTTAAAAATTAAACCTGTTTCAAGTTCTTATTTCAAATTTTCAGCAACACTCGGAGTCGAGGTTCACCCGCTCGTTTTCCACACTAACCGTGGACAAATCCGGTTCAACGTGTGGGATACCGCTGGTCAGGAGAAGTTCGGAGGACTCCGCGACGGGTACTACATCCAAGGTGACCAAGAGGCACGTGAATGTTGTTTCAATTACATTTTCCAGGCCAATGCGCCATTATCATGTTCGACGTGACTGCCCGTGTCACCTACAAGAACGTCCCGAACTGGCATCGTGATTTGGCCAGAGTATGCGAGAACATCCCAATCGTCCTGTGCGGAAACAAGGTAGAGCTAGTAAATTGCAACAGACGTTCACTTCAGAATTTCAGGTCGACGTCAAGGACCGCAAGGTGAAAGCCAAGACCATCACTTTCCATCGTAAGAAGAACCTCCAATACTACGACATCTCCGCTAAGTCGAACTACAACTTCGAAAAACCATTCCTCTGGCTCGCCAGAAAGCTGCTCGGAGACCCGAACCTCGAGTTCGTCGCTATGCCAGCTCTGGCCCCACCAGAGGTAACTTGCGACTCATTTTGACATCTTACTGAATCTCAAAATTTCAGGTGCAAATGGACCCAGCCATGATTGCCGAGTACGAGAAAGACCTGGACAACGCTGCCAAGGCCGATCTTCCGGATGACGACGATGATCTTTAAACACTTTAACCTTTCAAATCCTTGTTTTTAAATCTCACATCAACCACCACCCCACCATCCTAAAATTTACCATTTTATACATTTCATATGCCAATTAATTTCTTAACTTAAAAAATAATTAGCATGCCCAACCGGTGTTTTCATTCACAGTGCTGGCTTGGGTTGACGGAAGATTGTACATTTGCTGTTTGATCGTTGTGCAAATGAATTAAAGTGGTTGGCTCTTATGAATGCTGATTTTTTATTTATGTTAAACTAAAAATTTGTGAAACAACTTGTTGCAATAAATTAATAGCACCAAATGCGCAGTACCGGTAGAGTAGGAAAGTGAGCAATGAATTTACACATATTTAAAGCACTTCTGATGATTCTGTGGTAGCCGTGTTTTGAAGAGAATTGAGTCGACGCGAAATTGAGAGAACCTGAACTTGTAAGAAGTCAGATAACTGAAAAGGCTATGTCACCTAAGTGGGTTGTATCCGTAGACTTTCGTGAAGAACCGCATGCATTCGTGCCTTTTCTCGAAGTGGGAGTCCTCTTTAAAGAGGCTTTCCGTACATGTGGGGCATCTGGGAACCACGAGTTTTAATCGAGAAACGGGGTCGAAGTCTTACTTGAGAGTCCAACGAGATGTGGTTTTGATGGGCGGACGACGTGTCAGGTGGGACACCAGGTAGTTCATTGCGATGTCCTCGCAGTTTCGCACACGATCCACATGTTCTCGAATGGCAGTTGGCATCTGGTACGTGTACGCGGTCATGTAGTTCTGAAACATAATTGGTTGATAGTGATAATGTCTCAAGGGTCCACCTTGTGGATAAAAGCGGCTCCTGTGAGCACCATGCTCATCTGACACGTGTGGTTGCTGTTGTAGAACATGGAGTCGCCGTATCTAGCGTGATACCTTGCCGGAAACCCGACGACCCGTTCTCTGTTTTCCCGCCAGACCCGGAACGCCAGAACGATCTCCTGCTGCATCAGATCGATGTCGTCGTCCAATGAGAGAACGGCTTCTGTTTCGATGCGGTCCCAAGGCACGAATCGGTTGTTCAAACTGTTCTCTGTAACTCGGACGAACTCCACGGGCACGTGAAGAGACGGCCATGTCTCCGGTGGCTCGCGATGGACGTTGTTCCAGACGACGATGATTTTGTTGAGGTACGGCAGCTGATGCAGTCGTTCGAGGGCTCCAGTAAGCACGGCGTCTCGTTCATAAGTCAGCAAGAGCACTGTGAACTGCTCTCTCTGCCGATTTCCTCCGAGAGCCTTGCTGAATTCAACTCCACTTCCCGGTTCGATCGGTCGGAATCCGATTCTCGTGTCGTCATGAAACTCTGCTTCGGCTGGTGGTTCTGCGGCGTTGAGGATGAATTCTTTTGAGCGGAAAGGAGACATTGCGACATTCCACGTGTCATATGAATACTAAAAATTAGGAGAATAAATCA
Organism: Caenorhabditis becei; assembly: GCA_900536315.3. Taxonomy (NCBI): domain Eukaryota; kingdom Metazoa; phylum Nematoda; class Chromadorea; order Rhabditida; family Rhabditidae; genus Caenorhabditis; species Caenorhabditis becei. The sequence continues at coordinate 718,700 of LR539712.1, read as the reverse complement.
GAAAAGTGGGTTAGAAGGCGTACCAATTGGAATTCTGTGAAGTTGTACGCAAATGCAGTGGATTCGAAGCGAGATTCCAGTGGTCCGAGGAGATATTCATCATCGAAGTTCGGCTGTACATTCACGACGGATCCCTTCGGTGCGGTGAACGAAGTGTTGAACAGGGGCACCGCACGGTTGTCTCGACTGGATCTCGTTTCTTTCGTTGGCATCTGAAGTCGGTGTCGGAGAGTAGCAATCACGCTGGCAGCCAAGGACTGCTGATCCGCCAGATACTGTTGGTAGAGCGAACTTCCGATTCGTCGCATCTCGAGAATATCGGCAACTTCGAAAGATCGCACGATGAATAGAGCTTCGGGAAGACGGGCAGCTGGGATACGGTAGCTGGCACGGCGCCAGTCAATCATGTCTTCGAAAGGAAGGTTCTGGGTGGTGGACAACACGATGGGGACGCATCCGAAGCGGAGAGAGTCCATGAAGTAGCGGATGAAGTGATCAGATGGCACGAGGAAGCAGAATGTCGAGGAGCTGAACAGCTTCTGTCTCTCTGAATCGGTACAGGATTCACCGGGAACTGAGCATCTTCTGATGACGAATTCGGAAGATCCTTCAGCGAAAGACAAATCGTAATTTGCCGAGCCATTCGGGATGAAGAAACTGATAAGATTGGCACGAGAAAAGGGAAGGAGAGGAGGCAGATCTTCAAACTTCGAAACTGCTGGGATCGAACTGATGTCAACAGCAAAATCGAACGACCTGAAAGGAAGATAATGAATTGTTGAAATGAAACGATATTATCTACCGTGTGTGGGAGGATTGGGCCAGAATGGACGACACCTTCGGATTCATTATCGGATTACCAACATTGAAAATAACTGTGTTGGTATTGGTCGTATTGTTGGATGGAATACCGTTAGTGATTTGAATCTGGAACAAAGCGAATATCTACTGGAAGCGCAAGTATAACTTACAGTAAGACATGCATCGGCAGGACTATCAACCAGATTGGGAATGACTTTCCGAAATGCTTCTTCCCATTCCGATTCCAATTGTCCTCTGGCTATCACCTCCACAAAAATCGGCATGAACGATGAGATGGAACAGCGACTGTAGTCGATGACATCTTCGAAAGAGAGAGGAGTCGAAGAAGTGACTGTTTCACGGTTTCTTTTCGGGATTTGAACTGGAGACAGCGGCAGGAACACTCTCACATTTTGCGTCTCTCTCATCTCTTCCAACTGCCGTTGCGCAGCTTCGATTTCTCCTTCTAGAGCCGACAGTTCGAGTTCTTAACGGTAGTATATAAACGGATGGTGGTGAGAAAAACAATATTACGTTTCTGGGGAATCAGTCTCTGCAAATCTTCTTGAACAGCTCTGATTTCCTCGATCTTCGACTGCGATTCGGACAATTCAGCGCGTACCGAAGCGAGAACTCTGGAAAGAAGCGCTCGAAAGTCATGACGGAATAGCTAAACTAACCGTTTCTGTTCTCTAAGAACTCTGCCAACGGAATAGCCACTGCACGCTGCATCGTAATCATCAATCTCTTCAATGTTTCTGAAATTTGTGAGGGTTTTACTTTTATGGCTGGCATTTTTCATTGAATTCTCAGGTCATTGGGGATTAGCTATTTTTTTAAGTAAAGACGTTAGGAATGAATATTTAGTTCAATGTTAGGAAAATTTAAACTGTATCTCACTTTCCAAGCGCATCTGCCTTCGGAACCCATGACGTTGTCTGGTTGCCGAAGGAGGTGCTGTAGAGGATCACGGACGAAACGGCGAATAGAATGAGGATCAGGAATGCGACAAGACGAACTGAGGGCACATGAATCCGACTTGATCCTACAAAAATGTTAGCTTTATAATTTTTATAACTGTTAAAAATTGCTCACTGTTCCGCTTTATAACCATGGGTGTTATTGATGAAAATTTAGGTTTGAAATAGTTCTAGGCATCCGTTTTATTTATCTGAAAAGTGTTTCAAATATTATAATTTGCTGTCGAAACCTGCGATTACGGTGGAAATATTGGAATTCAGACTCGTTCCGTTTTATTTCATGCAAGTGCGCTCTACCGCACGCGCGCGCGTATCGCGACGCGTGGCGCCAAAAACTATTCGAATCGTAGTTTTGGGCATTCGGTCGATGAGAACACTCGTCATTCCCTCATTTTGTTATCTCTTCTTCGCCGTGCGAATTCCATTTTTGATGAGTCACAATTTTTGGCATAATACTTTTGCGATGATTGCCCGATGCGGGGGTTGCACGATCGATTGCGGTCTTTGTGAAATGTTCCTCTACTCTTGCGAAATCGTGTCCTATTATTTTTTTTTCTCTTGTTTCCCGTCAGAATCAATTTTTATTTTACAGTCAAGATGAGAGAGATCGTTCACGTTCAAGCCGGACAATGCGGAAACCAGATCGGATCCAAGTTCTGGGAGGTCATCTCCGACGAGCACGGAATCCAGCCTGACGGAACCTTCAAGGGAGAGAGCGATCTCCAGCTCGAGAGAATCGATGTGTACTACAATGAGGCAGCCAGTAAGTTTCGAGTGTCAGTTTGAGTTTTACACACTGAATTTCAGATGGAAAGTATGTTCCACGTGCAGTCCTCGTCGATCTCGAGCCCGGAACCATGGACTCCGTCCGATCTGGACCCTTTGGACAGCTCTTCCGACCAGATAACTTCGTATTCGGACAGTCGGGAGCTGGAAACAACTGGGCCAAGGGACACTACACCGAGGGAGCAGAACTTGTTGACAACGTTCTTGATGTGATCCGCAAGGAGGCTGAAGGATGCGATTGTCTTCAAGGATTCCAGTTGACACATTCCCTCGGAGGAGGAACTGGATCTGGAATGGGTACTCTCTTGATCTCGAAAATCCGCGAGGAGTTCCCGGACAGAATCATGTCCTCTTTCTCCGTCGTCCCGTCGCCAAAGGTGTCTGACACTGTTGTCGAGCCGTACAACGCAACTCTGTCCGTGCATCAACTCGTCGAGAACACTGACGAGACCTACTGCATTGACAACGAAGCTCTCTACGACATCTGCTACAGAACCCTCAAACTCACCAACCCAACTTACGGAGATCTCAACCATCTCGTTTCGCTTACCATGTCCGGTGTGACTACTTGCCTGCGTTTCCCAGGACAGTTGAACGCCGATCTTCGCAAGCTTGCTGTCAACATGGTGCCGTTCCCACGTCTCCACTTCTTCATGCCAGGATTCGCTCCGCTCTCCGCCAAGGGAACCCAGGCTTACCGCGCCCTGACTGTCGCCGAGCTCACTCAGCAGATGTTCGATGCTAAGAACATGATGGCTGCCTGCGATCCGAGACACGGAAGATATCTCACCGTTGCTGCTATGTTCCGTGGTCGTATGTCCATGAGAGTAAGTGTACATTGGGAAGGCTGTTCATAATTATCATTTTGTAGGAGGTCGACGAGCAGATGCTCAATGTTCAAAACAAGAACTCGTCGTACTTCGTCGAATGGATCCCGAACAACGTTAAGACTGCTGTCTGTGACATTCCACCACGTGGACTCAAGATGGCTGCTACTTTCGTTGGAAACTCGACCGCCATCCAAGAGCTCTTCAAGCGTATCTCGGAGCAGTTCACCGCTATGTTCCGCCGGAAGGCCTTCCTTCATTGGTACACGGGTGAGGGCATGGACGAGATGGAGTTCACTGAGGCCGAGAGCAACATGAACGACTTGATCTCGGAGTACCAACAGTACCAGGAGGCCACCGCCGAGGACGAGCCACTCGATGGTTACACCGACGGAGGAGAGACCTACGAGTCTGAGCAGTAATAGCGTCTCTCAAGATGCCGAATATATTATGCCCAGTTTTTGTAATTCCTTGTCCCATGATCTTTTATAACCAATCCGACCCACTTAATTTTATTATCGAATAAACGATGAATCTTCAATTTTTCAAACGTGCCTAAAAAGTTATCGTCTTTCGGAATATCTCAACTGCCAGCAATTTGAACACCAAGTTCTACGCGCTAGTTTACAGATGAAGGAAACTGTCGTGAAAGGAGCTCTGAAGCTGAAGAAGGTGTCCACGGAAGCACCGAAAAAACCGAAGAAAAACAAGACAACTGTGGACCCGAAACAAGTGGATATGACAATCCGAAGGTATATAAAGCACAACCAGACAACTAACGGTCCCAGAGATTCCAGAAATACTTCGGGCACGGGACCGCACAAAACCGAAGCCGAGCTTCGGTTCGAGGCAAGAAGACAGGCTAACATGGTATGTTCATAACTCCGTGATCAGAGATGGAACTGTTATTTTCAGGCGGAGAGAATGCTGAAGAGAGCGGCCGTCAGTCATCGTGAAAAGGTCGAGAAGTTCAACAAGCAAATGGAGGAAATGACAGAGTTCAACGACATTCCAAAGGTCTCATGGACCAAATAACTTGACGGAGGGAAACAGCTTCTCACTGTACATACTCTATCACAATATTGTGCATACATGCTAATAAAGAAGTTAAACTTTCAAGAAATTCATTGTTTTAATGCCGTTGTTATTCCATAACTGTTTGGTCCTCTAAAGTCTATTTACGTGTTCCATCGATGCAGCCGATTTGATATCGTTACGTCACCCGAGAGCTCTTCCGCGTCACTGAAAGCTCGAATTGTAGTCCTCGCCCGCCGCGACTTTTCGTCAAATGCAATGCATTCGGAGAGAGACATCCAACGGACGGATTGTCTGTGTCTCTCTCAACATGCCCTCGTTTCTTTGCCCTTCCCCTCTTTCCCCCGATACTCGCCCCCATTCGGCTTGACAACGGCTCAGGCTCTCGGCGACCTCATTGATTATTCCTCTTCCACGTCTTCTCGAATTTCGGTCCATTCTCGCCTTTTTGCACGTGAGAAATTGTGTCATTCGCGTGAAAACGGGTACTTTGCCCGGGGCACTTTGTTCCAGTCAGCCGTCTTTTCCTCCAGCAAGCCTCATTAAAATTCCCCCACTCACACGCTTTCGATTCGTCATAATCGATTGACTGCCAGCTTGTTTCGCCTCGTTATCATTCGTTTCCGTCCTTGTTATCAGTCAAAATCAAGTGTTTCAGGGTGCATTCGGGCAGGTTACGAGTATCGAATATTCCTCTTTTGCCAATCGCCATCCCACTGCACAATGCTTCGAGGAAAAGTAGATCCGAAAAAGGAGGAGCAGGAGAGACTGCAAGGGTTCCTGCTCGACATGCTCAAGGAGGAGGAGAACAAGTATTGCGCCGACTGCCAAGCCAAAACGCCTCGGTATGTTTTCGTTTTGATCGCAAATCTGAATATTGTCTTCCAGCTGGGCAGCTTGGAACTTGGGTGTGTTCATTTGCATCCGATGCGCCGGGATCCACAGAAATCTTGGAGTCCATATCTCAAAAGTGCGGTCTGTGAATTTGGATTCCTGGACGCCTGAACAAGTACAAACGATGCGTGTGATGGGAAACGAGAAGGCACGTCAAGTGTACGAGCACGACCTTCCCGCGCAGTTCCGTCGTCCGACTAACGATCAGCAAATGGAACAGTTCATCCGGAGCAAGTACGAACAGAAGCGATACATTCAACGCGACTTCGTCTATCCAAGAATCGATATCAGCGAATTACCAAGATCGTCTGGACAGGCTGCCAAAAAGATCGGAACCCCGGTGGTGAGCATCATGACTCGTGGGAACACTGCAGTGACCAGCAACGGACACTCTGTCGCGCCATCGCTTCTCGACTTCTCTGATCCACCGGCCACGTCGTCTCCTGCAAAGAAATCTGTCCCAGTTCAAAATCTGTTCGACGATTTCGACGGACTTAGTCTGCAACCGGCCGCTCCCGCTGCTGCTCCAGCCTCCAGCAACGACGATTTCGACGACTTTGGCTCGTTTGTTTCTGCCAGCAGTAATTCAACCGCTGCTCCGTCCGCGTCTCTCGGAGGTTTCGCCGATTTCTCATCGGCCCCGACGACTGCTGCAACTGCTCCGACTTCTGCGTCTTCTGGTCTCGATGGTAAGTATATATATCTCTATCCTTTCAAAAAGTCATCCGAAACCTTTCAGACTTGGCGTCATTAAAGCCTGCAGAAAATGGAGGTGAAAAGAAAAAGACCAATGCTGACATTCTCTCCTTGTTTGGTAGTTCCGGAGGCCTTCCCGCCCCGAGCGTGGTTGCTCCTGGAGGTTTTGCTGGATTCGGACTACAAGCAGCTCCACAACCACAAGGTCAAGCCCAGCGCAATGCTTTCCCTGCGTTCTCGGCACCGCCAGTTCAACAAATGATTCCGCAGAACGATTTGTACGGAGGCCTCTCCGGAATCAACTTCGGTGCCCCTTCGAATGTCCAGATGACAATGCCGATGCAGCACAATTCCATGCCTCCACAGAACTTTGGAGCTCCGTTCGGAGCTATGCAGCCGAACAGCATGCAGCAAATGGGCGGCTTCGGAGGCATCTCGTCGCCTTCCTTCAGTGCCAAGCCAACTCCAACATCTCCTACCGGATCCCAAGGGTTCAGCATGCCGGCCAAGTCGAATGCCTTTGCCGACCTGGCCCTTGGAAAGGTACGGCCTACTTGAAAAGCAAGAAACTTCAAAAAATATAATTGTAGGTCATGAAGACGAACTATGGACAGAGTGCACTCCACACAGCGCCTCCACCGGCCAACCGGACTTCTCCCTTGCCCATGACGACCCCCCAAATGACCAATTCTTCGATGACGTCGACGACGACCGCTGCCAACAACGACCTGTTCGACATGTTCGCTTCGGCACCGCCTCCAGTACCCGTCACCGTTAACTCTTCGTCCGGCTTGGATGACTTACTAGGACTTTAAACTTCTTTTCGAGTGTCCCCTTCCCAAATGCATAATTCGACCTGTGATTCTTCGCTCCCCACGTCTTGTTTTCAGAAAATCGTTTCTAGGTACTCCGTGATAAGAGTAGTAACTTATTCCCGCCCCCTCCCCATCTCCTAATCGGTTGTGAACTCTTCCTAATTCCAGTCAAATCGAATCCATATCCGCTCTGTGTTTTAGGATTTTGTTGCGAAAGTGTCCCAAGCCCCCGACCAAACCAGCCACTTTTATCACTTCTCCGAATGTGATTCTTCTGAGTACTGACTTTTATTTCTCTTCATAGCTTACGTTCCTCTTCCGCCCACTCTCCCTTCGTTTCAGCCCACACCCACTAATTCATGCTTCTATTTCCTTTTCGTCGAATGAAATGTATCGAGATAAGAGAAGCGTCGTCGGATGGACACTCGTTCAAAACACTCGTGAAGAACCAGTCAAGCCACGTCACTGGACTCTGAAACTGGCCTTCTGGTCTCCAGAAGTCGAAAGTTCTTCTCGAGACGTCTATAATTGTGTTGTCGTGGGTGTCTGTTGAAATGCGCGCATGGCGGTAGTGCTGGAAAACCAGAGTGCGCAGACGTGTTCGCCCTGATTCCGGGCGCAGAGAGCACTTGAATCGCGGAGACGCAGACGCGGAGAATGGGGCGGAATGCGGAGAGAAGACTACCGAGACGTCGGTCTCCACGGGAGAGAAACCACAATTATCGACGACGAATTCATTCCGTTTCACGCACTTTTTGCTGAAATCAGTCCAAACATCCGGTTTTTGCCAAGAGTCCCGGTCATCAGGCGATCTGTTTCAGCTAAAAAATAGAGCTGTAAAGCTAATACCATTCCACTTGTAACGATACACGAGAACTGCAGTTTCGCTCCAATAACAGCAGATTGCTCAATTTCTTTTATCTACAGTAAGATGCAGCAGAGCGTATGTGCATATTAGCACTGCAAACTCCCCATTCGAAATCTATTCTTGATCACAAAAGTTACTGGATTTGAGTTTATTTCGAGAGTCGACCTTCCGATCTCAAACATTATATCTGTGTGCAAACATCGCTGATCAGCTGCGATTGAACTCGTCCGCATAATTCATTTCGAACCAGTCCTCCGTCCCTCACAATGCACGTCGTCTGCGTGACTCACGTCCTCACTGTACACCGAGCCATCTGCCTCGCCGACACATTACTTTTGCAAAAACTGTGAATTGTTGAGTGTCGAGGTCGTGTGGCGCGAGGATGATTGCATTGTCATTACCCTCACAGTGTCACACATTTCTTCCTGTGTCTCTTCTCTATTTCGACGATCCGGGCTCTGTGAACCCATGAACTTTTGGAATTTGGTCCCCGAATTTCAAACGATTGCTACAGTTTTTGAACAAATTTGTTTTGCCTCGTAGCTGATTTGCTCAAAAAGTTCCGTGGGCTCACCCAAACCCATCGGACCGTGTTTCACTACGCTGGCGGCCACACAAGTCACAAACTACGGCAAACCGAGCCGAATGGTGACTGCAAATAGATGAGAAAAGGACTCTCTTCTGGTGCCAAGTTTATTTTAGAAAACTTGTAAATACGCCAGTGTTCTCTCTGTTTGCCGTGCTCCCAATGCGACACGAACCATATGTCCGGAGGCTACGGAAGGAAGTGAGGGTGGCGAGGGATCTCTGCCTCTTCCAGCCACTTTCAGCCCATTTCCGTTGTTTTTCCGGCTCCGTCCGGTCTCTTTCTGACTCACGGTTCGAATCGTTCCCCTCCCTTATCTATCATGTTTTTGTTTTTTACCGCCCATCACTTTGCGTTGTCTATCTGTTACTCTGTTTCTTTCGCTCTCTACACCTTCTGATTCTCCTGTTTTTGTTTCCTCAATTCCCTCCCTTTTCATCATCTCTGCTCGCAGGGGATTACTGTAGTTTTCCTACCCACGGATTCGTAGTTTTTGAGTCTTTCCTTTCCCTCAAAGTAAATTAAATTGACAAACATGATATCACGAGCAGTTCCTGTCCACTGGAGCAGCACACTCTCCCTTTCTCTCTGCTCCGAGGACCTTTACACCATGTCCCTCTTCTTTCGTCTCCCAACCCACAGTCCAAGTGGTATGCCTGTCTGTGTGCTCTTTTACCAACCGAAACCTTCTCATTTTCGCGCCCCGATTTACTTTGCCTTTGCCCTCGGGTCTTATTTACTCAGACCATCGAAAACGAAGGAATGAGCGCTGGCGGCAGAAGAAGAAGAATTTGTGTCTTTCGGCAGACTCCTCGCCCCCATTACTGGTTTCGAAACTATTGCTTATCTTTTTCTTTAACACTCTAGTTGATAGCTGTCTCGGATGCACTTTAAACGACATCTAACGCCGATCTTATGTCCGTACGCGTAGATAGGCTTCTTCTTCTTCTTCTTTCGAAAGAGGCCCAGATAGATAGGAAGACAGAAGAGTACTCGTTTTTGCGCAAGCACGAGATCTTCCGCACCCCGGCCACACATCGCAGCTGTTCATATCCTGACGCCTCCCACCCTCTTCCTCCTTTTCTAGCTTTTTTCTGCGGACGAATATATGTCGCGCTGCACGACAACGTCCGTCTCACTGCCCATTTTTGTGAACGAGAATGAAACGACACCGATATATTTGAAAACCTATCTCTCTTCTTATTCGTGTCCCCAGAATTCATTCGTTCTGCCACCAATCTTTTCTGTTTTCCTCTGTTTTTTCGCGCGTTTCCGATTTCTTTTCAAATTATTCTCATTTTCCTCGCGAGACCCACATGTGCTCGCTTCTGTTGCGCCTTTGAAGTACGGTACCACATTTATTCGAAACCTCCGTGAACCTACGTAAATGTTTTTCGCTTTTCCACATTTTCCACCGCTCTGATTGCAACGCAAAGCGTTTCCTTCCATTTATATTTGGTTCCGTCGCCCTAGAACTTCTTTCTGACAGCGCCGTGTTGTCGTAATTGTAAGTTTGTCGCTGATTTACGGCTTGTTTTCCCGTCCTCCTCCAACCTTTGCATACATCTCCGTTTTTCCAGAGAACGTCGTCGATTCCAATCAATGTAGCAAAGTGCGAAAGGCACTTGAAACGACTCGAAAACTATTTAAAATCATTGTTTTTCGACTCGCATAACAACACGAATATTCTCCTCTTCCAGAGAATTGTGAATGAGTAAGGTTAGTTCAAAAACCAAGTGAATGGCGGAACTTGGTCGGTGACCGGCTGACGCGGAAACGTAAAGAGAAGAAAAAGACAGGGACAGATAGGCATCGCGCACGAATCGCTTCAGTGCCTATCCTGACTGGCCCGCCGAGGATTTAAATTTTATGCAAAAATTTTGGCAATTCCATTATCGAATTAATCGGTGATTCTTATTAAATGCGAAGTCAGAAGCTTAGGATAAGAGCGAGAAGGTCAGATATGTTATTGCTGGCAGCAGTCGTGCAGATCAGAAAAATACTGAAGAGAAAAGAGTTTTTGCAGAAGTCCGCGGGTTCTGACGTGGAAGCGTCGACGTCTAATTCGAGCAGCGCTTTATATGACACTACTGCAAAAGGACACCATCGACGCACATCATCACTATGGGTTCCACCGACCAGGTAGAAACTGTTCTCATATCAATCTTTGATCAATGTATCTATTGCCAGGCCAATATTCGCATCACCCACCCAGGTGTTCAAGGAGAAAGCAGAGAACGGCGGTCGTATCCTGAAGACACATCCGGTTACTCGATGGCTGTTCCCGAGCCAGCCTATTCTACCACAGCAGAGACTCGTCGTGCCGAATAATCAGAAAGATCCGCCACCCAGGTATGAACAGCCTAACAGAAAGTACTGTGGCAACCGGATCTCGACGACAAAGTACAGCGTGCTCACTTTCATACCCAAAAATCTATTCGAACAGGTTAGAAAACCAATTGGTTTCTGAAAAAACCAATAACTTTTTAGCTGCATCGTGCTGCGAACCTCTATTTCATCTTCATCGTCATCCTCAACATGATAATAGGCGCTTTCGGAAAGTACATCTCTGTGATGCCCATCGCTTTCGTACTCGGAATAACGGCTATCAAAGACGCGTTCGAGGACTATCGGCGCTACAAATCCGACCAAAAGATCAATCACTCGACGTGTCGTGTCTGGGACGCCAGTCAGCAGAGATACCGGAAGCTCGAATGGCAGAACATTCTCGTCGGCGACTTCGTGCATTTGTCCCACGACGAAATCATCCCGGCAGACATCCTTCTTCTCAGAAGCAGCGACGTTAACGGCGTTTGCTATGTGGAGACGTCGAATTTGGACGGAGAGAGCAATTTGAAGCAGAGACAAGCGATCCGGGCGATGGGAAAGTACCACAATGCGAACGTACCATTGGAATATTCACCTGCCGAGTTCAACTATAGAGTGAGATTCAGTTGATAGAACCATATGAGTATCAACGTTTTCAGATTGCATGCGAACAACCAACAACCGATGTTTACAAGTTTGAAGGAAGACTTGAAGCTATGGAAAACGGACCTCCGTTGGCCCGCGAGTTCACAATTCTGGCGAAGGAGAACGTTCTGTTGCGTGGATGTGTCGTCAAGAACACGGATTTCGTCGAAGGGATCGTTCTGTACGCGGGAAAAGACACGAAGGCGATGCTGAACAACAGTGGACCACGGTACAAGCGCAGTTCGCTCGAGAAGATGACCAACATCGACATTCTGTGGAGTGTGTGCACGCTGCTCGCCCTCTGCGTCCTCGGAGCCGTGCTCTCCGGCGTCTGGCTCCGCACCTTCTCGGCACCGTATCAGATTCCGTTCCTCGTCTACATCGAACCGAACTCGACTTATCACAACAACAACGACACGCAGTACAAGTACAACCCGGCGTTCGAGTCTTGGTTCAGCTTCTGGAGTTACATCATTGTACTACAGGCAAGTTACTAGAATTTAGTCTCCATTCAAAGTTATGTTGTTCCAGGTTATGATCCCAATATCTCTGTATGTTTCGATAGAATTCATCAAGATATTCCAAGTTTGGTTCATGTCGCAAGACAGAAACATGTACTACGACAAAGTGGACAAACGGCTTCAGTGCCGAGCTCTGAACATCACTGAAGAGCTCGGACAGATCCAATATGTGATGTCGGACAAGACAGGAACCCTCACCGAGAACCAGATGGTGTTCCGGAGATGTTCGGTATACGGACAGGACTATGGTGGACGGCCCGTTCTGAACACGGTCGAATCTTCTCTTGAACTCGTGGCTTCCAACCTACGAAACGATGAGCCGAACGAGAAGAAACTACAAATGGCTGCTCTGGCGCAAGCTGCAGCCAACACCGGACGGCTTCGTCCTTCTCGGGACCCGACCCTCGAATCACAACTTGCTTCTAGTGTTTTGAAAGAAGGAGCCAGCATTGATGACCCTGTTTTCGCATTTTTCCTGACAATGGCCGTCTGCAACACTGTGGTTGTGAACGCGAAGCCTCACGAAGATCTGATGGACCCTGATGGAGACATTGTGAACAGTCGTTTCGCTACCGAAGACGATGCAAGCCTGCCCCACCGAGAGGGAAGTTCGGATAGTGTCACTGGCAATCGGTACTTGTCGGAAGTGGAAGAAGAAAGTGTTTCGTCGACGGGCTCAACTCCAGTGATAGCTGAAGAGAAGGTTGCTGATGACGGGTTCGAAGAGATCGAACTGATCGAGTTCCCGGAGATCAAGACGGACGTGACACAGTCATCGGAGAAAGAAGAAATCGCAGTGATCGAGAAAAAGGAAGACGAAAAGGAGAACTCGAACAACTACAACGGAGAACGGAAAGAAGGAAAAGGACTGGTAGGCTCAAACATTTTTTTGTTTTCACAATTCCAACATGAATTGTAGGGTATTCTCCACCGTCCCTCAATCTTGTCCGTCCCACTCGCCAAACTGAAAGGAATCAAAAGTCCATTCCGACGATCCGTCGACAAACGTCGTTCAAATTCGTCGGAGGTCATTGCACCACCACTTCACTCGTTCTACGATTCTGAATCACCCGATGAGCTGGCGCTGGTTGAGGCAGCCAGGGAGTACGGCGTCCGGTTGCTGAAAAGAAGGTTCGATGACGTCATTGTGTACCTCCGTCACTCGACGAGAAGCATCAAGTACAAGGTGAGGCAAGCTGAAAATGATAATAGGATAACACTGTTCCTTTAGGTTTTGCACACTCTTCCATTCGATGCTGATCGAAAAAGAATGTCTGTGATAATCCGTGAAACGACTGGAAAGAAACGGATCATCGTCTTGACGAAGGGTGCCGATGCGACGGTTCTCCCGGTTCTCAGTCCTGCGTTCTGCGCTTCGGTCAGAGGAGAGGACATCGTCTTCAAGGCTCAAGAACATCTGTCTCAGTATGCCAAGGAAGGTCTCAGAACACTATGTTTATCCATGAAGGTTTGGACCGAGGAAGAGTATCTGGAGTGGAAGGAGAAGCACGAAGAAGCTGAACTGGACATGACCGACAGAGACGGACTGCTTGGAGAGAGTACGATCCGCGCGGAGAAGGATCTGGAGCTGCTGGGAGTGACGGCAATAGAAGATCGGCTTCAGGACGGAGTTCCTGAATGCATTCATTCGCTCAGAGAAGCTGGCATCCGTGTCTGGGTTCTGACTGGAGACAAGATTGAGACTGCTGTCAATATCGCTTACTCGTCCCGTCTCTTCTCCCCATCGATGGATCTTCTGAACATCGGAGCCAACGGAGTACGTGCCGTGTCTGATCTTCTCGACGAACACTTGAAACGCATCGCCAGAGCTCAGGAGATATCCGCAGACGCCATCGACTCTTTCGGACTCGTTCTGAATGCTGCCACGATGAACTACTGTGTCGACCCACACAACCAGGATCGGTTTGTGAAGCTTCTCCGGGGATGCCGTTCAGTTCTTTGTTGCCGCGCCACTCCTCTTCAAAAGGCTCAGCTCGTCAATTTGGCCAAGAACCAATTGAGAGGAAAAGTCCTGGCAATCGGAGACGGAGCCAACGACGTGAGCATGATTCAAGGAGCCGATGTTGGTGTTGGGCTGTCCGGGCAGGAAGGAATGCAGGCAGTCATGTCTTCTGACTTCGCGATGGCTCGTTTCCGATTCCTGTCGAACCTCCTTCTCGTTCACGGTCACTGGAACTACTATCGTCTTGCTCAGACCATCCTCTACTTTTTCTACAAGAATGCTGTGAGTCCGTCTGTTTACCTATTACCCTGAGTCCCATTTTGCAGATGCTCGTTTTCGTCATCTTCTGGTATCAGATCTTCAACGGCTTCTCTGCCCAAGTGCCCATTGACCCCGTCTATCTGATGGTCTACAACTTGATCTTCACCTCTGTCCCAGCTCTTCTCTTCGGATGTCTCGACCAAGATGCCAGTGCAGAGCTCCTCATCGAATGTCCTAAATTGTACGCACAAGGACGACTTGGGAAACGGTATCGATGGTACTCGTTCTGGATCAACATGCTTGACGCTGTCTGGCAGAGTCTTGTTGTGTTCTTCATCTGCTACTGGGTAAGTATTTTCTATCAATGCGTCTCGTAAATCGTGTTTCTAGACTTACAAAGGCAGCAACGTGGACATGTGGACTTTCGGACATTTACTCGTGACCCAACTCATCATCGTCAACACCTTCCATTTGGCGTTATTCGTGCAGTACTGGACATGGCCGATGTTCTGGTCAATGTTCCTCTCCGTCCTGCTCTTCTTCATCTGTGCCCTCCTCTACAACGGATTTGTCACTGCCAACTGGACGTGGACCAATGTAAAGGATCCTCCCGCTATGGTATCACTCAAGTCGTTCTCGAGTCTCCAGTTCTGGATGGTTTGTTCCAGGTTCACATTAATCTGTCAAAGAAGACTTTCAGGCTCTGATTATCGCAGTCGTGCTTTGCTTGACTCCGAGATATGTGATTACCGCCATTGTCAACACTGTCAGTCCATCAACAACACTCCGCACACGACTCGGTGCCGAGGACGGAATCAAGAAGTCCGAATCTCGTAAGTTGTTCAGCTCCAGAAGACAGATAGGAATCAAGTCTTACAGGGTTCACTTCTTGTGCAGTTGGATGTTTATCTGCTCCGTTCAAGTGCTTCAGAGCGTGTTGCAAGAAAAACAAGAAGCCAACAGTTCATGTGAGTTGTTTCCCAACTTTCCAGACCTTCTAATTCGTCTCAATTCCAATCCAATTCCAGATCGAAGAAATGCAATGATGTCTTCGCTTCCTCATTCCCTATCACATTTCCATAGCGCATATCCACTTCCTTTTCTCCATTTCATCTCGACTTTCTCTCCAATTCTCTCGCTATTTGTACCATTTCCCACACCCTCACCACACGAGTTTTCCCACCACGGGCCATTTCTCACCGCGTTTCCTTTCCCTTGCTAGGTGCATTTTTACCCGTTCTCTCCTCAACTGACACATCTATTTGTACTTGATTGCTCAGTTTTATCACAAGCCCCGTCTCTCTGTACAATACGATTTTCCGAAGAAAAGGAAACGCCTTTATAGCATCCCAGTACATTTCCCCGTTACGAGGTGTTGACTTCTTTTAGATTCTTCTAGAGACCCTTTGATTCTTTAATAAAATCGTTGAACTCATCTGATTCCATATCTTGTTGATCCCTGTGTAGCTTCGCACACAAGAAATATGTCTAACGCGATTTTAGTGAATCGGGCCCTTCTCTGACCAGCGCACGTCATCAGTTCAACGACGTCGTCTGTATCTTGATCTCAGCGTGGTTCGGAAGTGTCAAGCAGAACCCAGAAACTATATAAGTTGCGATTTGTCAGGGCAAACAGAAGCTCGTAAAAGAATAGGTCAAAGTGCAATTCCAGAAAATTCTTCGGTAAAATTGATACGAATGAAACCGTGGTAAACAGGAGAAAACTGTTGACAGTAAATAGGCAAAAAGCAGCAAAGAACGGCTGAAACACGTCACGAATATTTTCCGAACACGCTGGGCCGATCCGTCAGTCCAACGGGCCTTGAGGACTAAACCATGGGCCTTCTTCCAGAGTCAGCTGTCGCTGTTCTCAAATAGAAAAGAGCCCTAGGTAATGGGAGACGCAGTCGTGTCTCTAGCCAATTCTCTCTCGTCAAAATGTATTTGCGTCGCCGGTCGCTGCGACGAGAATCGGGCGCGCTCCGACGAAACAGCTGAGTGGTGGGAGCGAGAGAGTGCGGGTGGCGGCGGAGTGGCCAGACACGGCGGGCTATTGATTGGGCCGCCCGGACAGACGGGCGGAGGCAGACGGAGAGGGCGGGCCCTCTTCCAGATAGTTTCACGCTCTTTCTAATTATACCTTCTGTTCCGTAATCAGTAATCAGTATACTGTCCGTCCTGGTCAAGTATCTCTCATTCGCAGTCCACAGAACTGTTTCGTAATAATGCTACTTCCGTTCTTAAAAGATCATCTCTTCCTCCTGCCTTATCACTCCCATCTCATCCGACAATGTGTTCTCTTGTGTATCATTTTTTGTTCTAAAAGCAGAACAAAGTGAAATAAAACACGAGCGAGGAAATTTCCTTCCTTTCTTTTGCATCATCTTCTACTGCAGTCGGCTCAAATTTGAATTGCAAATCAGTTTTCTTAAGTACCTCTAGACTGCCATGTGCCACTACATGAACTGCTTCGTTTTATAAAATAGAGCATTAGACAAGCGGTATCCGGTGGACGCGACGGCCCCTGCACTTCTCTTTGTTCTCTGATTACTGATGTACCTGCAGAAACATGAGAACTTTACCCTTTCAAGAGTCTGTCATGAGGTATCTTCGTCGTCTCAAACTCGTCCCATTATTATGCGGAGGAACTTTTGTTAACTTTTCAAAAGAGTTTGTGAAGTTGGTAATTTGAAAGGAATGCTGTGACGATCCGAAGTCATACATTTCCATTACTGTAGATCGTAAGTATTTTGTTATAGTCAGTGGAAGTTGGCACCGTGGAACTTTTCGTTTTCAACAACTTCAATCTATCTCTGGTTTCCCTTGGAGTTTCATCATGATGACGCCCGTTCAGAACCTCCCCTGATCTCGTCTGCAACATGTCATTTTCCCAGCCACTCTTGCCGATCTTCGCCCGTCGGAGAGCTCTGTTTGCTGCTTCTGTATTTGATCAAGCTTGCCACCGTCACTCGTTCTTCTTCTTTTTCCCGCTCGGTCGTCTTTAAACTGATTCGACCGGTCCTTCGCTCTTCTTGAAACTGTGTCAACCTACATGATACAGCCGTAGTGTGTTTGCCACGTTTCTGATCGTACTTTGTCCCTTCTTCCATGTAGCTTCTTATCTTTTCTGATTTCTGATCTTCACTTTTTTATCGTGCTGTGTTTCATTTTCCACCCTCTCCTTTGTGCCTTCCACCAGCTGTTCCCTCTGTTTTGTTATTTTCCGTTTCGGTCCTCGTTAATCAAGAAGCGGCTCTCGAGACGATTCGAGGGTCAGTTGTCTGTTCTGCACTTCGACCCGCCATCTCTTAAATTAGATTCTGAAAGTGAAAATGGCAGACTACGACGTTTTGGGTAGTCGACAGTTCACACTTCACAGCACACACACACACGTCTTTAAGTAGAGCGTCGATGACGTGATAAATTGACTGATGTTGTTGACCGAAGACGAGTTTGGTTTTTTGCTGCATTCGATAGCCATCCAGCGAATATGATAATCTGTTGGAGTACGGTAATAAGATGTCGGCCGTCGGTCCAATTCATTCACGGATTCGTCCTGTTGTCGTGTTTGTTCGTCTCGAGCTGTGTGATAAGTGTCTTGTTTTGATGTCCTCTGGTCGGCAGTTCTTTTATCAATCGATATCGTTCTTTGAAATAATCGAACCCTAATCGGTCATTAACAAGTTCCCAAGACAAACACAAGACTTGCTTCTGCAGTTCGTGTCGTCAGATCAAGGCCGTTTTTTGCTGAGTTCAGCGCATTCCTCGTGTGTCTTTTTTATTGCCATCAGCACTTCTTCAAAGCCATTTCCGCCGCCGACTCCTCCTTCTTCTTTCTCTCTATCTCTTTTTGTTTGTGTCTACGTGAGAAACCGGAGGAAAAGTTTCATCGGACCCGCTGATCAACTTGATCCCAGCTGTTCGGCTGTGGACTTTAACCTCGCCTTTCCTGTCCTTTACGGCATGGTTCCCCCTATCATCACCGCTGATCTTCGGTTTGCACTCCCATGTTATCACTAGTTTCTCGTTTATTGATCGAGTGAATGAACAGAATGCGTGTTTGATTGATGGATCCTTGATTTTGCTGCCCACGTTTTCACGGCGTGTTCCCTATCGAAAAGGGAGAGATGACCGAGATGGGCGGTGAACCTTACAGCGGAGATCGAACCCGAAACAGTTGTAAACAACGTGGAATGATCACTATCATATGTTTGCTAGTTCTGCAAACGAGAGCACTACCTTATCAGCTTCAAATCAGGGAAATTCCCTTCGAAGTTCGAACTCTTTTTATGTTTTGATCGACCTCTCCCACCCAGACACACCAAATTTTAGCCTCACTCTGACCTGTTTTCAGTTGTTCGTCGTGTCCCTCAATCGGACGAACAACGATCAATCTCATTAGAAGAGAGAGGCGACGGGGCAGAGACTTCCTCAAACTCTTTGTTTTTTTCGTATCCGCTCTCCCTCAGGTGACTGAGTCCCGGAGCCTTGTTACACTGTCGCCTTCTTGAATTCTTCTTCTTTTTCTCTTTTTTCGTTTCCTCGCTCATAATATTTTTACGAGTCGATTCAGCAGATCAAGTTGTTTTCGTTTGCAGGAGTCGCCAGCAAACCCTCAATTCTTGACCCGAACACCCAACGAATCCGGCCCTATCGTCCATGTCGCTTTGACCTGATTCAACGATTCGTCTGTAACAACAACCCTTGAAAATTCCGGTAAACAATCGAAAAATGGTCGCCGGTGTGAGGTTACTCGCATACGGCCGGTTAGCAGTCAGAGCAGTCTTCTCTGCTTCTGCACTAGATCTAGGTGAGTCGTTTCGTACGATGTTCACTTCCAAACTGGTGTTAATTGCAGGCTCAGCAATAGGACCAGAGGCCATCAGTTCCGGAAGGAGAGGATTATCGAGCAGTGCAACAAAACCAGGAGGAAAACCCTCTTCAGAAGGATCCCCGTCCCCAGCCGCCACCGCGCATGTGGAGAATGTGATAGCAAGTTGTGCGGGGTTCCCAAAAGACATGCTCAAAGGACCGTCTACGGTACTCGACAAAGGAGTCTTCGGAGACGATGCCTGGTTCATTTCTAGGTTCAAAAACACATTCGTAGTTGGTAAGAAAACAATCAATAGACGTAGTAAAGGATTTGTGTTTTCAGGAGTCGCTGACGGTGTCGGTGGATGGAGAAAATACGGAATCGACCCATCTGCGTTTTCGAGAAGGCTGATGAAAGAATGCGAAAAGCGAGTCCAAGGAGGCGAATTCGACCCGGAAAGACCCGATTCGTTGCTCGAGTACGCATTCCGAGCATCTGCCGAAGCGCCGAGACCAGTGGGATCTTCGACTGCTTGCGTTCTTGTCGTTCATCAAGAAAAACTGTATTCGGCGAACCTTGGAGACTCTGGATTCATGGTGGTGAGGAATGGAAAGGTGAGCAAGTTTCAGTAGGAACTAGACATTGCTTACCGTAATCTTCCCAGGTTATTTCGAAGAGCCGCGAGCAAGTGCACTACTTCAATGCTCCGTTCCAACTGACTCTGCCGCCAGATGGCTATCGAGGATTCATCGGAGACAAGCCAGACATGGCCGACAAGGAGGAATTGGACGTAAAGAAAGGAGACATCATTCTTCTGGCGACCGACGGCGTTTGGGACAACCTCAGTGAACAGCAGGTTTTGGATCAGCTGAAGTCGTTGGATGATGGAAAGAGAAATGTGCAGGAGGTTAGTCGAAAAATGCATGGAGCTGATTATGATCCTTCTTATCTCCAGGTCTGCAACGCCTTGGCTCTCACAGCTCGCAGGTTAGCATTCGACTCGAACCACAACAGTCCGTTTGCGAAGAAGGCCCGTGAACACGGATTCCTGGCTCCAGGAGGCAAGCCCGACGACATCACCCTCGTTCTTCTGCTCATCGCCTAGATGACCCCGCCCCCTATTTTCAGTTTTCTTAGTTTCTAGTGTTTTTGTTCGTTTTCGTTTACCGGTTCCTTTTTCTCTCACGTAATACCAATTTTCTCCTAATTCTTCGTCTCTTTATTCAGCCGATTCCAGTCGACTGCCTCCCTTAAGTCAGAAAAGTATCGATCGATGTTTTGAGATCTCCCATCCCATTTTCAGATTCCTCCCGTATCTTTTCGTTTCTGTTTGTTTTCTCTTCTTGTAACAGTTCCCAGTTCCCGTACCACGTGCCTTTTGTTTCTGCTCCTTCTCTTCCCCATGAGATTTCTCTTCCTTCACGTTTTTTTAATTGAACAAGTGTCTCTACGTATTCGGAGTATTTTTGATAAGGGTCATTTTATATCCGCCAGGGGTCAGGTTATTCCGCCTCTTCCCAAGTGTGCGACGTAGTCGTTTAGTCGTTTGTTGTTCGGTCAGTCGTGAAGATTATGTTGTTTTATTTTTGATCGTTGTCCTAATTAAAATTTCCCCTCTATTCAACATTCAAAACTTCCCGTCACATCCGTACAATAAATGTAGTTGAATCGATATTATACAAACAAAAAAGGCCAGCAAGCGAGTGTTTGATTGCGCGAGACGCAGACCGAGGCGACTGTCTCGGCGGGAGTCATTCCTGCCTCTCCGACGCCTCGAAACGTCCCGGTTTGGCTTGCAGAGACGAAGACGCGGAACCGAACGCGACTGGTCGATGGCGATCAATATATGCAGGTCGAGGATCAGAAGCCCCAGGTTCCGACCGATTCTCTAGTTTCTCGTAACCCGCAACTCTTACAGGGACGCAGCTGTCCATCTGGCATTCGGTGTTTCCGTGGGGTTCCTTCTTGGAATTCTGTTTCTTTTTGACGGCGACAACGATGTATCCAAACACATTGTTTTGTTTAATCACGGTAAATTTATTGGTTCTATCAGAAATCAGAAAAAGTATCGTGATCTACAGACAAACCCGTCGATAAGCCAGAATTATTCAATCTCCGATGTGTTATCATTCTTCACAGATCCTTGGCTGTAAGTGTTTCTTGTTCAGTCATGAGTCTCGAATCAATGTTTCTTGTTTCAGAAAGCGGACAAAGTGATATCAGCATTGCACGACGGGTACACTAAACTTTGCAAAGAGACGATATACTTCACCAACAACGAGA
This sequence comes from Caenorhabditis becei, assembly GCA_900536315.3. NCBI lineage: Eukaryota > Metazoa > Nematoda > Chromadorea > Rhabditida > Rhabditidae > Caenorhabditis > Caenorhabditis becei. Next base: position 697,598 of record LR539712.1, on the reverse strand, counting down.
AGATTTACAACATGTTCCAGAGTATGCTCGTACTTTTGAGATGTCATCTGATTCGACCTTTTCAGAGAACCACACGATGGTGTTCGTGAACGCGAGCACCAACCACTACTACTGGTCGTACTACCAGTACGTGCTCGAGTTCTCAGCCAAAGTCCCGGCTCAATGGACGTTCCTCGGAGACGATCAGACGTACCTGATCGTTCCGAATCTCCAGCGCGTACTTCGGAATTTCGATTCGGAGAAGCCTGTGGTGTTGGGGAAAGTGAAGGATACTAGGTGAGTGCCAGAATCAGTCCCTGATGATATTCTCGTTCAGTAACATTCTTTCGTGGATCTTCCCGTTCTCTGGTAATCAAAAAGTCGCGATTCGCAGCGGAGCAGTCTTCTCGAACTCTGCAATCGATAACCTCTCTCGCTGCAAAGGATTCTTCTTTGCCCGATCTTCAGAGTTTGCTCTCTACGAATGCAGTGATAAGTATGGAGTACGAGTCGTGGATCCTTTCGATGAAGACGCTCTCCGACTCTTTAATGACTTGCCGCCGAAGCAGATCATAGCTCCCGACTCGACTTTGTTCCATTCGGAACGACCCAAAGATGGAAAATGCTCGGATCACGCAGTGACTTTTGGACAGATTTCTGAGAAGGACATGCGGGTTCTCGAATTTGGAATGACGTTGAAAGTATTCGGAAAAGGAGGTTTACCGTCCAATTAGCGGCCGGTCTTACTCTATATCTAATTGCAGGTCTCGAAACGACGGATTCAAAGGAGATGACGTCGTGAATTGAGTATGAGTATGGGTCGACTACTTAGCGTTCCGATGTATGATGAGCTTGTGACGTGTAAAAAGTGTTCATAGCGGGTCTTCTAATCTTTCAAAATGTTCAATTGTTATTTCATAGGTTCCATCTGTTTGTTTTTTGAATAAAACTTGTAAAACCAGATTATATTGATAACTTAACAAGAATTGAAAAGAACAAAACGAACTATTCTATGAAAAAGCTACAAAAACAAACCACAGAAAATTGAGATTAAATGAGTTAGACGATTTCGATGACAGCTCCGGCCTTCTCGAGAATGGCCTTCAACTCCTCGGCTTCGGCCTTTCCAAGGTCCTCCTTCACATTGACTGGAGCGGTTTCCACAAATTTCTTGGCTTGAACGAGGTTGAGTCCTGGCACTGCGTTACGGATCTCCTTGATGATGGCAATCTTCTTGGTATCGTCGAATTTGGTCAATTTCACAGTGAATGTCATTTTTTGTGGAACATCAGATGCGGCTTCAGCAGCATCAGCTAAACGCAACAATGAGTAACTGGATTTCGCTAGTTTTTCCTACCTTGAGCAACGGGAGCGGCCGCGGCAGCTGGGGCGAACGCAGCGGCTGCCATCAGTGGCTGATCCGGAATGTTGAGTCGCTTCTTGAGAGCCCAGTTCAGATCGGAAACGTCGAGGAGGCTCAGGTTGGCGATTTCATCGACCAATGCGGACACTTTTGGGGAGATGGTTCTGTCTTCTGATGGCAGTGGGGCAGGACTGCCTGCATCCAGTGGGAGACCTGAAACATTACATTTCGAACAAGTTTTTGATAAAAGTATTACCAGCTGCTTGAGAATACTTTGCACTGCTTCTGAGAATCTTGGAGATCGGTCGGAGTGTTCTGGACAACATTTTACCTGGAAAACTATTTTAATGTTTTGATTTTTTATTCAATTGCTTTTTTTTGGGAAAGAGGATATTAATGAGGTATTTTTTAAAGTTAAAAAACAAATTAAAACAACGCTTTTCGGAGAGGAACCATGAGAACTCAATAGAAAATTGAGGAGAAACTTGTGAAAATTTTTTCGCTCGTTCAGGACAAAGCGCCAGCAGTCGGCCAGTGTGCGCTTCCCTAAACTTGCTGGCGCTTTTCTCGTGTTTGAGCCGCGATTTTTAGTCGCCGTGCCCTTATCGAATTTCTACCCTATCTCTTTTCTTTCAAAGGAAAAGTACAATTGCAATCTCTTTTCCGCTCAACTTTGATGCTCACCCTCCTTAAGTACCTCATCGATTTTTAAAAGTTCGTCGCACAAGCGTTTCATATAATTTTATTTTTCAGGTAGTTTATGAAACACTGCTGAACTCAGTGAATTTCATCTCGATCCAAGTCAATAAATAATTGGAAAAAGGTGAGTGTTTCTTTTAAAAAACAAGCTAGATCAATGAGTGATTCTGAGAGTTGCCTTCGCTGGTTTTGCATTAGTACAGTTTGTTTTTGCAGTATGGGCACGAACACAGGACTAGTGATCGCCGGAGTGGCAGGCGCGACGGCGCTCGTCATCTCGGCGGCTGCCGTTCCGTTCGTGGCTCCAGCTCTGCGTCGCGTCTGCATCCCGTACGTGCCAGCCACGTCGGCACAGCTCGCGAACGTCTCCCGCGCACTATCACTCGCCACCAACAACAAGAAAGGCCCACTCATTGATCTAGGCTCCGGCGACGGCCGCGTTGTGAGTAATTTACAATGATTGTGTGCTTTGCAGATGAAATTCGGTGAGCAATTAGCGAGCCACTTGACGCCAGAGTGGCGGAAACAATATATTGATTATGAACGGCTGAAAAGTTTGTTGTATGATGATATGATGGAGGTGCCGGCTGAGGACGACCGTCGAGAAGAGCATATCTCAAGACTCGACGAAAAGTTCTTCAACGAGTGCGATCAAGAATTGACGAAGATTAACTTGTTCTTCTCTCAAAAATTGGCCGAGGCTCAAGGAAAGCACCACGAGCTGCAAACCGAACTGCAAGTGTTCAAAGATGTGGTCGGAGCCCGCAATGAAACTATGGGAGTTCGTCGAAGATTCGGAGGCAAGGACAGACTCCACAAGGAAGCGACTCGCAACGAGCAGCAGCTGAAACTCGCATTCTCCGAGTTCTATCTGTCGCTGGTTCTTGTTCAGAACTTCCAACAGCTGAACTCTACTGGTTTCCGCAAGATTCTCAAGAAACACGACAAATTGACTGGAAATCAACGAGGATTGGACTGGAGGATAGTGAAAATCGAGAAGGCGACGTTCTTCTTGAATCGAGAAATCGAAACTCTGATCACGAATGTAGAAACAAGTGTGATCAACGATTTGGAAGCCGGAAATAGACAAGCTGGAATGAAGAGACTCAAGGTTTGTTTCGGTGTCGCTATCGTTTGAAAATCGAAAACATTTTCAGGTTCCACCTCTCTCGGAGAAGCAGAAGCCGTTCACCACGTTCTCTCTGGGACTCTTCATAGGAGCGAGTATCATCTGTCTCCTCGCCATTCTGCTCACTTGGTGGGGTGCTCCTCCAAGAGACAACGAACCGAAGTGGGTGGCAGTCCGCTTGTTCCGTGGCCCTCTTCTTCTGTTCCTCTCCATCTTCCTCTGCGGAGTTAATATGGCTGGTTGGGCGGGCGCAGGAGTCAATCATGTGCTGATCTTTGAAGTCGATCCACGAAACCACCTCTCCTATCAAACTCTGATGCAAATCGCCTCGTTCATGATATTCCTCTGGTCGATGGCTGTTCTGGCGTACCTTTACGCTCACATGCTCCATATTCCTCCGTTCGCCCCGCCGCTGGCACTGATGGTTGTGTGCCTTGTGCTCCTGCTGAATCCTATCGGAAAACCGGATTCCGTATTCCATCGGAACTCTCGTTTCTGGCTCCTGAAGCATTGTTACAAGTGCTTCACATCACCATTCCATTTCGTCACTTTCACCGATTTCTGGCTTGGAGATCAGATGAATTCACTCACAACCGCATTCCTCGATTTCCAGTACTTCGTTTGCTTCTACGCAACTGAAGTTGACTATTCGGACGGGTGGATAACTGTCAGAGGAATCAACGGATCAACTGGATCGGTGCCATGGGGAAGTGTGGATATCACCAACGGAAAGGATCAGTGTGCTTCTGCGGCCGGACTGCGATCTCTGATGTCTATAATCCCCGCCATGATACGTTTCCTCCAGTGCCTCCGACGCTACAGGGACACTAAACGAGTGCATCCCCATCTCGTCAACGCCGGAAAGTACTCGACGACGTTTTTCGTCGTTGCCTGTGGAGCTTTGAACAAGTACTACGAGTCAGTGGAACCCAACTCGACGTCGATCTTTTTCTACATCTGGATCCTCTCCTACATCATGTCGTTCACCTACACCTTCCTCTGGGATATCTTCATGGACTGGGGACTTATCGACCCGCGAGCCCCGAAAGAAGCTAGATTCCTGCGAGAAGAGATGATCTACGGAAGCAAATGGTACTACTACCTGGCTATCGCTCAAGACTTTGTTCTCCGTCTCGCCTGGGTTCTGAACGTTTCTCTGGGCGAGGCTTGGACTCTCGATTCTGACTTCCTTACGACCGTCACAGCACCGTTCGAAGTATTCCGAAGATTCATCTGGAACTACTTCCGTCTCGAAAACGAGCACGTCAACAACTGTGGTCAGTTCCGTGCTGTCCGTGACATCTCTGTGAAGCCGATTAGAAAAGGAGATCTTGAGTCGCTGCTCAGCAAAATGGATCAGATGGACGGAGTCACTCATCGTGGCCAAGATCTGATGGAGCGAGTCAAGAAGCAGAAGAAGACGGCGAAGTCTACGCGACAGCTCCTGCGAAAGACCCGACTGAACAGGATGATAGGAGCGGCTCCCGTCGCGACGACGACATTTATCGATATTAATACAACTAACAACTAGTCACTCGGTCAGACCGAATTGTAGACTTTCTTAGCTTGTGCACGGTTCACTTCACTTACTTTTCTCCGTATCTTTCTATCTTTTGCTCGGTAATCATGACAATCTGTGGCCAATCAGTGTGTCTTCAGGGTACTTCCCGCCCCAATCCCTTCAGTTCGAATCCCTATCTTATCACATTCCGTTCAGTCAATCCCAGCTTTAGTGCCTACTCCCTCACCCGTCCCCCGTTTTTATCCTGTTCTAGTCTGGAATTCATCAATTTTAACTTTTAATAAACTTTCGTATGTAACCAGTTCAATTGTTTGTGGCCAGTTGATTTTATAGTGATTCTAGAAACAGTCCTATGTTTTCAGGTGTTCCAATGCGCCAAGGAAGGCTACAGGAGCACTGGCGTCGAGTTGAACTCGATCCTTGTCGCTTACTCGAAGTATCGATCGATCAAGGACGGACTCCGCCAAGAAGCCAAGTGAGTTGCTCACTTTGCATCCGGAAAGCATTGTATTTCTCCAGATTCATGAGGAAAAACATCTTCAAGACGGATCTGAATCCCTACGAGACGGCAGTGATCTTCGGAGCCGAGAGCCTGATGGGTGACCTGGTGCCGAAGCTGAGCGAAATGCGGTCGAATACGAACTTGCTCGCGTGCCGATTTCCACTTCCGGAGAACGACGCATGGAAATTGGTGAGGGCAACTCCAAGGGACTGTATAACGATTTCAATTTCAGGAGCATCAAATTGGAGAAGGCATTGACGCAGTCTGGGTTTACCGAAGAATCTGAATCTTGAGCAAATTTGATTAGAAGTAGAAAAATGTATTTTTTTTTCTTTTGTCTCGTTGTTGATTTCTGTTGTTTAAATCCCAAATGAATTCAATTTTCAAAACAGTTCGACGTTCCAACAATCGAGAATATTCGATGACTGATCCTTTCTTCCTACAGCTCGTTCCGATTCCGATGTCCCGATTCTAGATGTTCCTGAAAGCAGCAGAAAGATTCGCAGCCAGCTACCGTACCCGTGCCACGTACTACCAGCAGAACAGAAGGTTTCCACCGGCCTTCATCCGGTAGGTCGTCCCAACCATCCGGACCATTCCACCCCTTCCAGACGCTTCCTTCTCCGCTATCCGAGTGCTAATCTGTACATCGTGTTCGGTCTCTGCTCCTCCGCAATGGTCGCCCCAGTGCTGCACTCGGTACGACGACGACTCGCATCTACATAATCTTTCCCCGTTTCCAGTGTTATCTGTACATGACAATGTCGAAAAACGAGTTCGAAACGTATCGAGTCGAACAGAATGCCGTTGTTCTCGAGAGACAGAAATTCGGTGAGAAGATCAAATGAGAAACGAAAAATTGAGGGGTGTGTTTCAGGAAAGGGACTCTGGTTCCCGTTCATGTCCAAGGAAGAGCCCAAGACCGCCGAGACGACGAATTAGAGCTTGTTTTATAATAAATATGTTAGAAACTGTGAAGAGTATTTATTGATTTACACATTGAATAGAAATATGGTACATTTGAGGTAACTTCAGCACAATGGTCACAACACCTTCTTCGATTCATTCCCCTTTCTCGCAATCTTGTTGTTCGTGGCTCTCTGCGCCCTGTACTCCACATCCCATATCGCTTGCTCTGCTCCTTCCCATTTATTCGGTCCAGTGAGTCGGAATAGGTACGGGACGCACGGTCCGAAGAACACCTTCCACGCGAGCAACGGCTTCTGCATCCACAGCGACTTCATGTCTGGATTGCATCCGATCAGGTCTCCCAGCTCGTGCATGTACGATCCGTAGTCCACTTGGATCGTGTGTCTCCGGCTCTCCACGTACCGCTTGCTCATCTCTTCCCGCTTCGCCACGATATCAGCCAACATCTCTTGTTTGCTCGGCAGCTCCTGTCCACCTGCGAATGACTCCAGGAAGACTCTCGCCTGCATTTCGCTGATCGGCATTATCGATCCGACAGGTTGCACCAATCCGATGACTGCCAGCGAATTGTGATCTGCCGTCGCCAGGGGGAACATGTACTTGAAGGCGTCCGTTCGGTTCTCGTTCACTTTCACCAGATTTCCCTCCTCGATGACGTTGAAGTGGAACGAGAATCCTGTCGCGAGGATCACTTCGTCCACGTGGTCCACGACACTTCCGTCGTCGAAAACGATAGAATTCTCGGTGAAAGACTTGATTCCCGGTTTGACACGAACTGTTCCGCACGCGATTCTGTTCGGAAGCTCGTCGTTGATGGTGGGATGCGCACTGGAAAAGGAGACAAGTGGATGATAGACTCAGAGTCCTCTTACGACATGACCGAGTGTTTCGGCTTCAGTCCGTATCGCTCGTGGTCGAATCTCTGATTCAGAAGACGTTCGAAGTTCCAGCTGACCAGACTGAGTGGAATTGTTTGCGCGAGACCAACTTGGAACTTCCTGAATCAAGAACGATTAGTTCCGTGTCCCACCCAATGTGTTATCTTACGTGTTGAACACCATGTCGACTGGCTCTCCACGATCGAAAAGTCTGTTGTAGATCCAGCTGCCACGTCGAGTCACCAGGTACACTTGCTTCGAGATTCTGCTCAGTTCTACTGCACAATCTCCTCCCGAATTTCCGATCCCCACCACCACAGTGACCTTGTCTTCGTAGCCTTTGTAGTCTTTGTAGTCGTGAGAATGCACGATCCTTCCCTTGAACTTTTCCTGTCCCGGCCACGGCTTCGGAACGTACGGGATCGCATGGTGACCCGAGCAGAGCATCACTCCGTCGAACACTTTCTCTTGCTCCTTCCCCTCTCTGAAAATGGTCCAGTACTTCCTCCGTCTTTCCACTCACTCACCCATCGGAATACCGTACTCTCCACTTCCCCGTCTTACTGTAATCTTCATTTCGGTTTATCGAAATCACACTGTGATTCAGTTTGATATAGTCCAGCAGTCCGAAGTTCTTGGCGTAGTTCTTCAGGTACCGGCACATCTCCGTGTTGTGCATGAAGTTGGCCATCGTTTCTTCCGGAGGGAAATCAGAGAACGCAGTCATTTCTTTCGAAGTGTTTATCACTGTCGACTTCATAACAGAAGACACTGAAACGAAACTATTTCTGCAGAAGTCATTCTTCCCTTTACACTCTGTATCGTATGGCTTGTAGTTCCACAGCCCTCCGATGTCTCCCGACTTTTCGAAGCACGTGACCTCGACATTCGGGTAGAGAAGGGCATGCCTGCAAGGATGGTCATTTGGGTCGTTCCCCATCAAAGTACATAGACTGATTAAATGATTAGGTACCGGTTTTCGAAAGTCACCGAATGGTTTGTTTGGCAAATACCGAAAGGACGCCAAGAGGTGAGTGATACGGAATTCGAAAGATCAGATGCTGTTTTTAAAAGTTGGTGAATCAAAAGTGATAGGAAATGGAAATCGGGGGATAATTAGGTTCATATAAGAGTCAGAGGCATAGTCAACTTAAATAGTTCCAGAATAAGCATCTTGTTGACAACTATTGATTTCATTTTGTTCTCGAGTTGAAAAGTTACAGTTGAGTAAACATTCTCTTATTCGAAACACTCTCACCATGAACTACAGTAACCCCTGCAACTCACCGAATGGAAGGAAGTCCAGAAGCGCCGGCACCGACGACAAGAAGCTGTTTTTTGGGGACGGTCATGGCAAAGAAAAGGCCAGAGAAACTGGCAGATTGGTCACTCGGATCGCTTTTATAGGTGGTCGACGGTTGGTTGATTCTGTTCTGCTATCAAATTGGGTAGACTGACTACATCGAAAGATAAGGCGAGGAGGAGAGACGCAGAGACACACATTATGTAGAATGGTCACGTTCTAGCGGCGGAATCAGTGAGAATATCAGTTGGCAAGAGTGTATCTGATCGGAGGACACACTCCAAGAGTTCTAGTCGATCGGGACGTGTCATCGGAGGGAATCCAAACTAAAACGTACTCTTGTTCTTCCTTTTTTGTAATAATCACTTGTCATTGTTCCCAAATGTTCCGAATGTTTTCCCCTTTCTATCAATGAGAAGCCTGAAATGAAACCAGGCTTAACGATTCGATTGTTCTGTATAAACCATTTATGTCTGAATAGAAACAAAGTGAAAATTCCATGATAATCGATTGTACACAAAACGGAACGAGCATATTTCCCACATATTAAACGGATAACGACAGTAGAATGAGACAGGGAACGGATAGGATGCAGGATTGGCCGAGAGCGGAACAGAGAGAAAGAGCGAAGTGATTCGAAGCGGGGAAAGGCAGGAGAAGGCAGCACTCGATGAGATCGGATCAGAAATAGAAGTGAACTAAGCGGGATCGACTAGAAAGCACGTGGGGTCAGATATGCAGGGATCAGATGACACTGGTCTCGTCGAGTTCCAGTTGCTGGGGCAGGTACCGTCGAGGCACCGTAGGAGGGGCCATCGAGATGCGGCGCGACGAGTAGTTGTCCTCTCCTCCCGAAGACATCGAATAATCACGATTTGACGTGGATCCCATGGCGGAGAACTGAAAATCGGGTGTATAGAAATTGAAGTTCCATCAGAAAGTGTTTACCTCTGGGAGTTGTGAAAAATCGTTCTCTTGTGGGAGTCCGTAATCAGGGGGAAGTCCAGCGGTCACAAGCATATCGAACACTTCTCGGAATCCATTGGAACGGGCGTAGAACAGACAAGATCTTCCGTTGTTGTCAAGAACACGGGCATCTGCGTTATGCTGAAAAAGAACAGGTAAATTCAGTTTTTATCAACCTGGGCACTCACCCAAATGAGCAACTGAGCCAGTTCGACGCTTCCGATGCTCGCGGCCAAGTGCAGTACTGTCCGTCCGTCTTTCGTCGTCGTGTTCACTTCTTCAGTTGTCATTCCGTTCGAAAGAAGTATGTTCAAAGCCATGACATCGCGAGCCAGAACTGCGGAGATGAGCTGTGAAGTGACTGGTTCCCCGGCAGGGATCGGCTTCAGGAAACACTTCTGCACGTACTTCCTGTCGATGTACCGTTCCTTCTCTTCGCGGGAACTTTCCGGAGTCGGCTTCCGTTCGTTCATTAGACTGAACTCCCACATCTCGTTGGCTTTGTCGTTTCCGATTGCTTGCATCACTGCCAAATGCTCCACTGGCCACTGATCAAGTTCGAGTCCTCTCACTTTGGAAATGTGAGATCCCAAATTACGATGAATCCCGGAACACTCAATGCAGATGATGATTCCGAGATTGATGGAGGCCCATTCACCGGCGAGTTTCCCACAATCAGCGCATCGTTCGTTTCCTGGTATGGATCGCAGTGCGGCAATATCTGGACGATCAGCGACGGCACGGTTATTGGTCTTCGCGTTCGCCACCTCCTTCCCCAGTGATTTCTCGATTTCAAGGCTGATAGCATGGATCCATTCATCTCGTTCTTCCACAGACCCGGCACAGAATTCCCATCGTAGCAGACAGTTGTTGACCACTTCGAAACACTCGTCTTCTTCGTCGTTGTGCTTCGAACTGGCCCCTGCTTTCCTCGACTCTCGCTTCTTCTTTCCAGCAACAGTTTGTGGTTGTGCTGGAGGAGAGAACTGTTGTCTCTGGTTCTCCTTGATGGCATCATCTGATCCGCCTCCAGATGTCGCGTCTCCAGAATTTGCTCCGACTCCGACATCGCTCCTTCTGGGCTCATAGCTCTTCAGAGTCGGGGTTCCATTTCCTTCCGTTGACGGTCCGGTTCCGCTGGTCATGGCTCTGTTTGAATGGAGTGGATGGAGTCGGCCAGTGATCTTGATGCTCGCCAGCTTCAGGTCCATCTCCTTCCCTTGCGCGGTCTTGTCCATGTACTCCTTCAGGTTAGTGTGATATGTTAGTCGTCCATCGTTGTAAAGACAGACGTACTTCTTCTTCCACTCACTGAAATATGAACGTGAATTAAAGAGTTTTCGAAAATAAAGCTGACCGGTTAAGTGCCGATTTGGAGCTCTTCTTATAGAGATTTCCTTGTTTGATTGGAATCGCCCGACCTACTCCGAGATTCAGCGATTCAATCATTTTCGATTTCTCCTCGTGAACATCTTTTGGTCTCTGAAACTCAAAAACATCTAACTTCCTATCCGATTTAAAAGAAAAACTTACAAATATATTGGAAATTCGTCGGTTCTTTCGTTGAGTATTCGGAGTGGAAGAAGGCGTCGGGAGGTGTGAAGTTGAGGCAGATACCTGGTTAGATTGTCCTTGATAACCGAGTGGAGTTCCCGTGGATGACATCGAGTCGATAGAGTACGAGTTGACTGCTGGCGGATCTGAGTCCAAAAGTGCTGCTGAAGATCTCGAATATCCTCCATTGGATATGGACTGCACTGATTTCTGGCTGGCCGACGGCGACACGCCAGCTGCCATTCGGTTTCCGTAGGGGGCTCCGAGCATCGCAGACATGGATCGTTCACTGGCCGTCCTGGAAGTTGGCGGCTGCTCTCGATGATGGACGGTGTTGCGACGGGCGGATCCGGCCGGAAACGAGGGACGCATGTTGGAAGGCATCGCAAAGACTGTGCTGGAGCTGATGTACCGGGGATCCTGATAATCCTTCCGTCCGCTTTCCGAATGGGTCGGCGTCGGCGTCCTGGCTTGAGAAGTGGCGTTTCCCACTTGTGACCGCACACGGAACTGGATGATTTTGCAGCAGGCTGAAAGAATGAATAGTTGAAAAGGGAATGGAGGTAAGATCTGAGGCAGAGACCTCGGGAGCGATAAAATCAGTGATTCTCCTAAGTATCTATCAATCAAACTTCAGGGTCGAATTTCGAAAAAGGCGGTGTTCGAGAGATATTCGAACTGAACTGCAAAGCGCTTCTCTCGCCACCTGCGGTTTGCTCAACACGGTTTGTTTGTCTTTTCAGACCAAACTACTCGGGAAGAGTGACTCTGGCAAGGCGAAAGGGCAGCCCCAACTCCCACGGGGCTTCTTCTCGGGCGGCCGACGCCGTCACTGACTACTTGCCGGAATGCGTAAGAAGTATGAACCAGGGGACGACGAATAAGAAGTGGCTTGTGGTAGCGGCGAGTGAAGAGGTGGCTGATGTGAAGCGGACGCGACGATATTCACACGAACAATTATGCTAGCGGACACGCTTCTCTGAATTCGTCGGTTCGGGTGAAAACGGCGTGTTGAATTGTTTACTTTCACGCGCGACGATCAGGCGGGTCAGATGCGGCACAGCTGCACGGAAGACGATTCGGTGACGAATTCATGACACGTGTCACTCTGTTCTTAGGACGTTACGGAGACGAACTGCTGGCACAATTAGACAACACAGACACATCCGTTTCTTTTTTCGAAAGAACAAAAACCGGAACACTTGACAGGATAATCATTTCACACGGAGACACGCGTCTTCTGTATTCTGTATTTTTGAAGTCTTCCAGATGCCACTCGACACCTTCTGGACACGCCGCCCCGCCTCCAAGTTTTCTAGACAAAAAATAGAGAGCAAAAAGTAAGACGGAACACAGACGTAACACATCGGGGGCGCCGAGTCTCAGATCTACACAAGCCCTTCGAGACTGTTTGCGTTTCGTCAATGCGCTCGCGCAATGCGTGTTTGCATCTCGTGTTCTACTCGAAAACTCAGCACACCTCGCAAAACACTTTATAATAATTTTCTTTTTCAATGTCAAGATTTGCCGCCGATTTCAAAAAGAGAGGAAAAACAGAAAGAACAGAGATTCTGTTAAGTCACTGCAGGGGAAGTGATGGGGAATAAAACGATACGGCGACTATCTACTTGTTATGGTTATCTCTGACTCATACCATTCCTTGTTCTCTCTTTTTTGATAAAACAAAATCAGTATCGGACTTGACGTATTCCTATGTGTCCTTGTCTCCCTACAGTAATCTTATCTTGCGTCATAATAAAGCATTGTCATAAACCATTATTACGTGGCACGTGTCGTAAATTTAATGGTGCAACCCACTCAAGTGGCTCTAACAAGTAGCTGGTATGAAGATGACGTAAAGGTGAGAACCAAGAGAACGGTCAGGCAAACAGGAAGGAACCCACGCGGGCAGATACGGGTTACCGCGAAATATCGAACTGTTATTTAGAAGTGAGATCAAGACTCGAAAAACATACCTTCTTTGAATACCCTTTCGACATTGGTACCATAGGTACTGGACGTCTCGAAGTACGAACATCGCTTCATTTGAGCGGCCAACTGTCTCCCTTCGTCCTCGGTTACGACCCGTGCTCGTTTCTCGGAAATGTGGTCCTGGAAAGAAAAAAGGTTTTAGAAGGCACAGTAACAATAAACGCCAATGAAACAACAATAATGCATTCATTTTACGCGGCCGCTAAGAGACCCTGCTCGTCGGGGGCGGGGGGACCGACAGGCGGTTGGCCAGCTGGAGACAGAAACGATGCGACCGAGAAGACGACGGGATACGACTTTTTTGAGACTACCCGAGGTTTAATAGGCGCTTTCGCATGTAACGGTGACAACTGCTAATCCCGTGCCAGAAACTGTCAATTACCGGCTCCATAAGGATTATCACCTATTGTTGCAGAGCAGGCTCCTGATGCTTATCCCTCCCCCATTTTCTCATCACATGCTGCGCAATGACACTGCTTCATGGAAACTAATGCTCACCTTGGTTCCGACGAGGACAAGCGGCAAATCACTGATGTTCCGAAACCTGCTCATTTCGTTCGCCAGTCCCTGGATGCTCTCGAAACTTTGAATCGAGCACACGTTGAACACAAATACGACGGCGTCAACCCATTGGCAGAACTGCACGTCCAAACTCTGTTGTCCTTCGTCTCGAATGAGCAGCAGGTGACTCTGTCCTTCGATGACTACTTCTTTTTTGAATCGACCGCCTGGAACCAAAACAATAAAACATTTTAACGATCATGGGAACAAACTGATATGCCTGTTATCACTAGACGTACCTTCTGGGCTCTCTTCTGGAGTGTAAGTACCGGTTAAGTAGCGATGCACCAGAGCAGTCTTTCCCGATTGTGACGTTCCGACAATGCCCTGAAATTTATTATTGAAAGTTGACAGAAAAAAGACAAGTTTTCCGGAATCTTTAAACTAACAATTCGACACTTGTGATACTCAGTTTTGAAAGTTCGAGTCTTGATATTCCCATGATATTGAAGGAAATCAAAGAATAGGTTGATGGCAACCGTCATGTGGCAACGGAGTGTCGGGAAGGTAATCAGTCGGCGTGCCGTGTGCGCACGGAGTCTATCCCACAAGCCACGCCCCACCACAGCTGCCAGGTAACTGTTGTAAAGTCGTCTATGCAATGCTGTTGCGACAGTCAATGTGCAACACAGAGTCGGATTGCATGAAGCATTCATCATCAGCGAATTAACGGAGTAACAATTCTGGAGGCATTATTATGCGCGATTTCCAGATTTATTGACTTGTGAAGCCAATTTCCCAGATCGTAGTGAAATTTTCGCAACGAACCCGATTTTTTCCAGAATCTCAAAGAGATCAAAAGATCGAGAACTGACCTTTCCCTGACCCAGATGAAAGACGGTTTCTGTTTGACACCCAATCATTTCAGTGCACTGTTGTTTGCACAGACCTGATACATCTGGAAACACAGCGTTCCCGCCAGCTAAGACACCAAAGATCACTATCCCTCGTCCTAATTGGTCTCGTTCAAACGTTGAGTGGTCCGTACAGCGCACACAGGTGTTCCGCTTTCCTGTTTTCTGGTGCTAACCGGGGAACGGGACAAAAGAAATGACCAGTGTAAAGTAGTAATGGTGCAACTGTTCTGGTTCAAAAGACGGCGACACATCTCTCTCTATGAAATATTTGAAAAGAAAACCATCTTTTCGGTCGGATCCACTACCATAATGTGTCGGCCCTTCCTGCCATACTTGCACATCTTCAAAGAGTGCCGGCCGAGAAACCCGAGGGTCCGAAATGGAAGAGGAACCGCGCAACCGTCCTTTGAGAGCACCGGCCGACTCAATTAGTATTCACGCCGTGATTCCGCACTTTCCGTGTGAAGGAAACGGCTGGTGATCACGATCACTTCCACTTAGTGGGTAGATGACGCAACCAGGAGAGACCGGGTAACAAATCATCTAGAGAACAATGTCGTCCGATGAAGATTTTCTCGTAAGCAGGTGTTAGTAATGGCTAGTTGCATCCAGAACTCTTCAAAAACAACGAGACAAAGCAGCACGCAGCTGGAACCACGCAACCCGAGAATCAGATTAACAAATTGTTCGTATTTGTGCTGTACAACGTGAGCTGTTTGTTTTCCTGGGGATCCCGATAAGATACCGCCAACAGTGTAAAGTCTTTTTAGGGAAGTTTGAATGATGCCCAAATAGTTTATGAACGACGATTTATCTTCTCAATATCTGCCCAATTTGTCTAATCTCAAAGATTTCTCAAAGCCTCCGAAATGACCTTTGTCTCCGGATCGTGATGTCATCTCGGCTGGCTTGTAATCAAACACCTTTCCGCAGCGTGGCAGGACTCATCAACATAAACTATCGAAGAGGATCGAATGGAGTGCCCGACGGCCGATGACACTCTACGTGTTCGGCTCGCTTGCGCAACCGAGACATCTGGTGGCCCCCCGTGGAGATGGCAGCAGAGGTCCCACTCGGAGTGTTGCATTTTTTGGTTTTCGGACACCGACACCGCAGAGTAAACTACATACAAACAAGGTATAAATAGGTGCCGCTAATCTCAGGGAGGGCACAACAATAGCCTGTTCAGATCACACAGTACTGATCCCCGTTTGGAGTGTTTTGATTGACCGAAATGTTTCTTTTAACGGAAGTTGCACACATCGTTTTCATGTTTTCAAATTTGAAAAAAAAAAATTCACCAATTTCATTTCGCTGATAGATCGGCTGAGCGTCCATTCGTGTGAGTTGACAAATGCATCTGAAAAGATAAATATTGAGGATGTTTTATGAAATTTTGGCTAGTCTAGACTCAATTCAAATGCTTCTCCCCGTCAAACGAACCGTGATGGTAAGTGGGACTTCTGAATATTTTGTGCTTAGCTCCATTAGGAACTACAACTTTTCGATTGCTCCCGAGATATACTGCGGGCAGAACTGCTGGCAACATGGCTTCTCTTGCAGTTGCTCCGAGCCTTCGTGCCTGAGCAAGTGAGGATGCCGGGTAAATCACATAGGATGGTGCGGGGACTGGTGCAATGTCCTCGTAGTCGGTTGTGGTATGTGATGAAGAAGAAGTCATCGCATCATCGGAATACCCCATCGAAGTGCTCGTCATAATTCGTCTTGGAGGCATCGGAAGTGGTGGAGGTGGGATGTAGCGGTGGCGTGACAGCGATCCCGACTCCCTTCGTCGATTCCTTTCCGGCTTCTCAGATCGGAACGAAACGGAAGAGAGACTTCGAGTGGTCACACTGACGTTCGAGTTCTCCTTGTCCTTACGCGAAGAATGCTTTCCCTTCGGGAATAGAAGGTCCCTCCAACGCTTCTTCTTCCGCTTCTCATCCCCGCTCATCGAATCGTTGGCATTCACATCCATCGACTCTTCAAATTCTGTCGGATCGTGGATCGTAGTGTTCCCTCTCCAGTCGTCTTTTCCGTAGTAGAGACGGCTTTTCGGTGGTGCTGCGTAGAATCCTCGGCGAGGACTTTCAAAGTGGCCATGGTGGTTGTTTAGAACGTGTGGATGGGTGACACTGGAAGTGGCCACCAGAACCGACGAGTTAGCGGGACCGGGAGCCACGTCGATGAAGTCGTAGTAGTCGTAGTTGCGGATTAGAGGCATTTTGAAAACGAGAGTCTAACGTGGCGCTGAACGGAAAACGAAAGTGACAGGGACACGAAAACAGGCGGTTACGATATCTGATGCCGCATCGAGGGCCGATTCGGATTCTGGAACAGTAGATTGGAAACGAACGAATTGAGACGGGAGTGAGTAGAGAGATGTTATGAACAACACGATAAAGAGGCGACGATGAGTCAGAACGCTTATGAAGTAAGCCTAATTGAAGACATTTTGGCAATGTAATCTAATTATCAGGTGGCATATTGAGCTTGATTAAACATAACAAAAACTGATCGAATTGGTCGGTGGCGGGTAAGAAAAAAGAACGGTTTGCGGAAATGTCAGCGAGCGGCGAGTGGTGACGATTCGTATTCAATTTGGTTCCGAAAAGTGCCGACGGACGGACGAGCGGTCAGACCGCGAATGCAACTGACCCTGCGATGAAAAAGCCGGGGCGCTAAGAAGAATAAGTGGCGGTGGCGACGAAAAGAACGACTTCTTCGTTTCTGGCCAGCCAGTCCGACGTTCTTTCTTTCTTCTTACAACAAAACCAAACAACGGAAGGAAAGTCGGTACAAGAGACAGAGAGAGGGCAATAGAGTGAAATGCGCGAGGAGCGATTCAGCCTCATTAAAGTGAAGTAATGGATTCTTCTCTCATTCGATACACTTAGGTCAACGGGATGGAAAAGCGAGAAGAAGCGGATCAAGAGACGACGAGTTACCTTCGTTCGAAAGTGTTTGTTGGCACGGGGAGCTCTTTTGACACTTCGCAATGTTTGTGGGATTACCTGATTTCTCAATGAAGGGAAAAGAGAATTGCAATGTTCAGAAAGAGAAGTAAAGAAAGTTGAGACATTTGCATTTGCGATCCGTTCCTGAAGCCGTCTTTGCAAAGAAAGCGGATGGGTAATGGGAAATTGGGTGTAAACGAACGTTCGATTACGCATGTGAAGCCGGCAGTTTCAACCTGAACCCGTAGATCGGACAAAGGAAGCGGAAAGGAAAAAAGGGCTCATAAAGTGAAGAATAGACACTTGATCGGATAGAGAAGTCGAAGAAAACACGACATAGTTAGATGGCGACCGACTGATTTATGACAAATCGTTCGAGACGCAATCCATCTAATTGGCAAATCTTTTCTCCGGGGTTGCTGCTGCACGTTTTATCTTTAGCAGAAGAATGCATCGATCATCTTCTAAAACAGATAGGGCTCCAAGGACGTGGCTTCGGTGTTCTCGAGTAGGACGCGTAGCCGAGAAGAGAGAAGACGTGAACGGACGAAAAAATAAATTCGACCTTGTTGATCGCGCCAGAATGAATAACAAGTGGGTAGGGGATGGTATGGTGTGCTGAAGGAGGACACTGAATGCAAAATTAATTGAATAAAAAGCAGACGATGAGGCAAACGAAAAAGTGGAGAACGAGTCAGTCTGGGCGCCGCGCACTGAGGACGCCAATCATGGAAAGACGGCCGAATACGGGACGACGATTCGGGAATCATCCGAGACGGAAATGAAGACGAGTCGATGTGGAAAAGACCCATATTTTGATTAATGGAAACTGAACGATGTCTCCGCACGAAACGGAGGTCATCAATCATATGATACCGAGAAAAGAGCCCACTTGTAATAGGCAAAAGGTAAGAAATAAATGATTGATGTAAGGAGGCGGAAGGACGAATGGGGTCAGATGGCAAACAAGACGAGTTCTATGCTGTTATCAGACGAACAAACATGGTCCCGGGATGCACAATACAATCTATTCTCTCCAAAAAGTGGGAATTGATAGAGAGAGCATTCACTATCGAGAGGAGAACACACTCGATTCGCAACGAGACGAACGAGAAATGGGGCCACGATGGCGTGGGTAAAAACTCAGAATCGAGGAGAAAATGAGCGCGGAGGGCTATAAATTGGGAGCGACGAATGAGGGGCCGATGACTCAAATAAACGGAGGGAATGTGCAGAGATGGGTGCGAGAGGGACACAAAACAATCACGAAATGAACGGAGCCAAAATTAAATAATCCGATTACTACACTCTTATTGTTGGCGGAGGAGTTAGAAATATCAGTAGATAAACAGATATCGGAGAAACTGACTGGTTGTGGGAAAACAAAAAACAGTGAGTGGAAAATGGGAAATGTCGTTCGGATGCCTAATCTTCCAGGGCTTCTTGTCAGTCTTTGTGCCGTGTTTGCGTATTTCATTATTTCGGCATCGGCGCATTCTACACACCTTTTTGCTCGTTCGTCTCCGAGAATTCGGGAAGCGGCAGGAGGATGCGAGGAGCGGATGGAGTGACAAGTTGACAGGATTCTGCGGTTTGCCGCCTTGTTAAAACCAACTGACGACACGGGCACGTGTTGGAAGAAGATTCCGAGATTCAGGAACTGAGATTCAGAGAATCGCAAAATGTCAATGGAGAACCAGCAGAAAGGATTTGTCTGATGCCTCTCTTGACACAGATTCATTTTGTATCAAAAGAAGAATCGAGAAGAAAAAGAAGCGTTATGATACTTTCCACTTTCTTATGTGTGATCAAGAAGATGAGAGATAGACGAACTGGTAAGGCGAGAAGCGAACATTCGGGAGAAGAAATGGAGGGCAGGTGGAGAGTTTCGTGAAAAATTCGAAAGAGGTCGGAAACGATACGCGAAAATACAGCAAATAAGGAAAGAGCCGAGGGATGGGCGGCCCAGACAGTCGGACAAACAGAGGCAGAGGAGCAGAAGTACTGTTGGAAGAGCGGAGGAAAGAATGGATGAGTGACGAGTCATCTGGAGAGAAACTAATGAGAAGACGGAGAAGAATGGAGCAGAAACCAATATCATTGTGTTTTGTGAAGGAAAACGCAATGAAAGCATAATAAAAAGTGCAATGTTTGCTTCTCTTGGGACAATAAAGCCTGAGATTTGGTGAGAAAATGAGTGAGAAGGCGGGGGAGAACAAGACGAACAGGGTCCGAAATCGGACACCCGGAATCCGGCCGAAGCTGCAAAAAGTTGTGTTGCGGTCGGCGGCAACCTCTTACGACCTCTTTCGCAACGGATCGGATATCATTCGGCAGTCCGTCTCATCCGTGCCTGGATTCGCTTCTCCCGGCCAAACTACAAATCGGTTCGAAACGAGAAGCTCACAAAGATGAACATATAGAACTGGGAAATTCAAAAAAGGGGCTGACCATATGGCTTCTCCTCTGAAGAATGGGACGCCCGTCAAGTGTGTTAATCCACACTTCACCTCATTCGACACCGTCCGTATGTCAACCGTCCCGGCTTCCGCCAGCGGGCCTATCACTTCGAGTATTTCTAAACAGTAGTCGGAACGTTTCATTTGATATTGGCTAGAGGACAAAAGGAAGGGGAAGGACAGGTGTGCTGGTTTGTTCAGAAACTGATATGTTTGGAGGAATAAACACATATTCAAGGCACAGTTGTGCTTCTGAAAGTAAATAAACGACGTAACAAGTATCATATCGATGTGTGCACTTATTTGCGCAATTGCAGTGAAAAAATGACCGGATATAATGTAAATGGAGGACAAAACAACAAATATGAGGAGGCAATGATCTTGATTCGAGAAAGAAGGCGGGTCGGCGTCAAACGATGAAAACAGCTGTTTCGAGGGACTTTCGGTTGCGCAATAAGTCACCAAATGGGTCGGCACAGCTATTTGAAATGGTTATATCGTCCCTTCGGGTGCACGGATTATCGGACAGATGCAGCCGACGGCGGGCGCACGGTAAGGATTACCAGAGGAGGCGGTCAAACAAAAGTGTGTTGCAACTTGGTGGGAATAGAATCGGAAGGGCAGATAGTGTGATGGGAGAGGAAGCAACAACTCAGGGGACCGATGTTTTCGAATGAACCAGATGGTCTATCAAGCGATTGGCAATTCATGATTGACACTCGAAAAGCAGCACGGACTAATTATCATAGAGAATACCACTCGATTACTCGGTCATAATAGGCCTCTTTCAGGTTCACTTCAAAAGAGAGAAGAAACGAGCTGGGTGGAGAATTCGAATGTTTTCTTGATGAAAAGAAGCCCGAAACTGGCAAAGTAATCAAGTGTTCAATTGAAAGAAAAGAGGAAGAGGGCCCCGCTGGAATGAATGCAGCAGTGTGTGAGATGGGCTCCCGACCAGAATGCCATCCAATTTTTTATTCAAATAAAAAGAAGAGGGAGGGGGAAACGAGCATCCAGAGGCGAAATGGAAGACGAGAGCATGCATGTGTTGTGCCATCGAAAGGCGACCGAACGCGTGCCGATGAAGAATAAGAAGTAGAAGAAGAAGACAAAGCAGTGGGAAAACTCAAAGTGCCGATGAGCCAAGAGATAATCCGGGCCGGATGCCAGACTAACCTATTTTCTGCGTGTGTTTCTTGAGGGAGGGAGCATGCGGATTGACCGAAAATTGAGAAATCCGAGGGGGAAGCAGACGAAACTTTTGACTAGGGACTGGTTCCCGGAATTGTTACGAAATGGTTGGGTCACCTAATTATGTTTGGTGCAGTAGAAAAGAAAAGAACAAAGTTCTGCAGGGAAAATCTGCAGAGAGGAAACTTTTAAAAACGGAGAGGGATGAAATGTGAACAAAGCCCCAGGGAGCTAGAAGAGCAATTCTTCTTCACAAATCTTCAGACTTCTGCACTTGGAGAGAAGCGAAGAAAAACAGAAAGGAGACGGTCGGAGTGTCTATTCACAACGACGATTATGTGTCGGAAGATGGGCGGACGACAGTTTTTGGAAGTTTCTTAGGCATACAATTATAAGAAGAAGCGAGGGATCGTACGCCCCAGTAACTACGTGCTTATTAGGGAAGGAGGGACAGCACGTTGGCGGTGGGGACGAGTAATTGGCTTCGATTTGCCAGGGCACTCGGAGAAACTTTGATTGAGGTTAGGGATGATTTTACGGAAAATTGAAGAAATTGTACAATTATTTGGTAACAAATGTCTTTGAACAAAATCTTTTGTTCGCGATTTCATTGTCGGGGAGAAGCATTGGAAGTTTTT
The DNA here is from genome assembly GCA_900536315.3 of Caenorhabditis becei. NCBI lineage: Eukaryota > Metazoa > Nematoda > Chromadorea > Rhabditida > Rhabditidae > Caenorhabditis > Caenorhabditis becei. The sequence continues at coordinate 676,118 of LR539712.1, read as the reverse complement.
ATTTCATTTTTTGAAAGGTTTAAGAAGCGTACCTTCGACTGAAACAATCTGTTCTCTTATCTGTTCGCTGATTGCGTGGCATCCTTCTGGAAGAAGATTCAGCAAGTCGTAGATCTGAAATCGGAATCGATAAAACAGTTGAACAAGAGAATCTGACACATACATGATTGAAATGTAGCTCACGGAAAAGTTCACTAGTCATTTTTGTTCAAATCGTTTCAAATTTTTGGTTGATAATCATTTACATTGATTTGTGGGCAAATAAAAGTGAATTGTCAGATGAGGGATGATGTGAAAATATGCGGCGACAATTTGAAAACGGAACGGTTGCCGCCATGTCGTCACACAGAGAGAACGAGTGCGAGAGAGAAGAGACGCAGACACAAGCGACTGATTTTTTTAGAGAGGTGAAGAAAAAGAGGAGAAGAGAGACCGCTGGTTACGGTTTTAATGAAATTTTTTGAGAGAATTGAACAGATTTAATTAAAAATGTGCCGGAGAGTACAGTTTTCAGAAAAGTTTTGAGTTCCTGAACGGCTATGGCGACTTTCAAAACTGACGAATTTGGAAAATAGTGTTTTAGTTAGTATTGGCAGACGCTTTTTTAAATTTTCGAATTTTGTTCTGGTACTTTGCTACAATTTTTGATGAAAAAGGCCTGACCTGATAGATGCACGGATGCACACTTTCGAACCTCTGTATCTCGGATCGTATCTGCTCGGAATGGAGAGTATTGTTGCCACCTGCTAGCAGGTGTCTTGACATTTCACTGCAATCAGTTCTTGTTCCGAACCGTCCATTCGACTCTTTCCCACCTTTCTATGCAGCAACCCCCTCGTGACTTTCTTTTCCATTACGTTGATTCTCCCTCGAGCTTCGTCGTCGGGAGCACTGTCGGAGGACGGATTCTGGAGAAAACGAGTTCAAGATGAAGGTGGAGGGGCTAGAGAAACGAGGAAAAAGGAGGGAAAGAGGCAGCCACCCTCCGATAAAACGATGAAAAATGGTTCTTTGTGGCGGGAAAAGACACATGGTTGCGAGGAGAGAAGTTAGTCACACGTTTTGAATTTGAAACAGAAACAGAACGAGACACAAACGGAAGAGTTTAGAGTGGGAGACGGACGGGCCGAAGTTTATGGATTTTTCGCGGTTGTATGCTGTATTCTTCATTCGCTTTCGTCAGAAACAATATCATATTTGGGCCAATGCCAATATTCCCCTCTTCTTACGCGCCCTTTTCGATATATTAACGATGCGCGTGGACATATTCTATCCGGCGGCGGCGATTGCAACAGCGGAAAGTGAAGATAATGTCATTAAAAAGTTTCGCGCCGGACGGACAGACGGAAGGATTCTGAAGGGAAAAGGCGCAGATTGCGATCGGAAGGAAGGCGAATTCACAAAGAAGAAGAAGTTAAATAAATACAAAATTTGAGGAGTTTTCGGTGTTGGTTCGAAACGTAAAGGCTGCGCAAATAGTTAGTGAGGTCAGGAACTAAATTTTGAAAAAATCGAATGAAACTTTGGTTAGGGACAAAGGAAATTGGGAAAATTGGGAGGATTTCCGATATTCAGCAGGCATGCGCATTTAGATTAGATGTGTAATGAGCGGATCAGAAGAGGGAAATTGGGAAAACGGGTTGGAAACGGATGGAAAATCACCTTTTCTACAGGAAAACCAGATTCGATTCAGTTTTTATTTAATTTTGAAAGAGCTTGAACAAAAATTTGATTGCAGAAACACTTAAAGAAAGAAAATGAGAGAAACAAATTGCAATCACAATTAATTGTTGTCTTTATTGAAAACGAAAACCGTAGTTTTGTGGATATTCATCCGTTTCGTTGCAAGACCTTCTCGAGAAATTCACCACATGCGCCTTGAATACGTTTCGTTTCGAAGTTTTTGAATTTTTTCATCTTGCAATCAGATGGGAAAAGCTTTCCGAAAAGTTAGTGAGAAATTAATTACTGCAACGAAATAAAAGAAAAAAATTCTAAAGCAAAATGTTCATGAAAAATTGAAAATTTCACCCAACGAACTTTTCCAAAACTTTGAGTCGAAGTATCGCGAAAAGGACAAGAGGCATGAAGTGACCAATCCGATCCGAACAGACACTTATGGGAAATAACGAGTGAGAGAAGTCAAAGCGAATCGAATCGAGAATTTATGGAGTGTAGTACGAGAAAACAGTTCGAAATGGACAGGAGATGCCTCTCTGAACGCCGCCGCCAAGCATATGGAGTGAAGCGTTGAAGTGACGAGAGACTGTGTCCGAGTGAGAAGCGCAGACTGCCGGTGGCAATCGATGAGAGAGACGCAGGCTTCCAACTGCTCGCCGGGCCACCGTCGCGATTCGTTCGGGCGGGCCAGGTCCACGGCGATAATGGGCCATGCTTGCATAATGGCAGTTTGTTTGCTCGGTTGTCTTCGCAAATAGAGCAACAGGACTGTTTGAATGAGAGGAACCTAATCCGGATTGCGTTATCCTCGAACCTCATCCATTATGAATTGGCCCATTCCACGGCAGTCGAAATGAAATGCAGGTGGTCCTTCGTGGGTGGTCTGGATTTATGAGGCGACTAAGTAGGATTGATCGTTTTGCACTTTATGTGAATTCGATTCGGATAACAATAACAGACAACAATTTGAAGAAACAGAAACGGAAATCGGGGGGACAGTAATAATCGTATTCTTGCCATGCAAACACGCTCTATCTTAAAGATTGACTGAAGTTCTGAACGATGGGAAACTTCGGAAGAGCAAGATTGAATCGAAAAATCAGAGTGAGAGAAGAACAGGGAAAACGAGGTAGTCTATTAGATGATTCCCCAAATCTCCTCGAGACCGCTCGTCACTTTGGCACATGTGAGTGCAGCACTCAATGGGTAGTTGCTGATCTTGGTCTCCGAGTCGGTGTAGTCGACGACGATCTGCAAACGAGATAGTGCAATGGAACCTTTGAGGAAGATGTTATCGAACTTTTCCTCTCGCGATGCCACCAATTACCAGCACCAGCGGCTCGTCTGTTTCCGGTGAGACTAGCTTGTTGGCCATGGTCAGTTCGGGCACGTTGAACGACATGAGCATCTTGCGGGAGCCGACTGGCAGATGGTTCGAGACCGGATTCTTGATGACTGACATCAGTTTTTGAGTCGTTTCGGCGGCACGAATCGAGAGTTTATGGAGCAGTTGAACTGAAAAGTGATAATTCAAAAGAAAATTGAAACTTGAACTCTACCCATGAGTCCACAGAATCTATCAAAAGTTCTGGGAATTCTGCACTGCGGCGACACGTCGACCAATACGTTTTTCGATGTTCGGAAGAACACTCGAAGCTTTCCTGCTCTGTTCAGCGGACTGTCAAGTAGATTCAGAAGGCACTGATGCAGAATGTCGGGACGGTAGTCGGCAGGATCTTTCTTCTGTTTTCGCAGGAAGTTCGCGTGTTTGTCACTGCTCAGAATGACATAGTCGCCGCCGACTTTGGCCGTTTCGAGACTGCATCCCTCAAGCACCACGTACAGAATCTTCTTCTCGACCAACTGCGCATCGGTCTTCATTCGCTTCGCGTTTGGCGGCGCGACAGTGTCGTATTCGTGAGACATCTGAAGAATTGTGTGAAGAAATGAATAGGGAAGAGAAGCGATACAAGATAAAGAGTTGGTAGAATACCAACGTTTCAAAGTTAAACAATTTACAAATCAATTGAAATTCATTTTACAAAATAGGTTAGATGGATGAGTTGAAAGAGTATCGATTATTTCAAAATGGAAGTGAAAAAGTCGCAAACTGGTCTGGGTAGATCGAGTTTCGAAATCTGCTCTTCCACGATTTTCGCGTTCATACATAGCCAGACTTTTCTGAACGACGTGTTGCTGACATTCATGCTATCGTCCGTCTTCAGAAGTCCCGTTTTCACTAGGTGATCAAGCTCTCGGAACACGAAGACGTCACTGCTGACGTCGATTGGATTGTAGAACCGGTTGACGAGTTGTTTGAATTCTGTATGGGAACTGGATATGAGAGATGCTGGAGGTTCTTACCTAGGAAGACACTGCGGTATGAAGTCGATGGGTCGATGGATTGTCCTTCAGATTCTTTGACGTGAAGTAATCTCCAGACACAGAGGAACACGCATTGGGAGCGCATGGTTTGGTCTAAATTTTCTCAATAGATAAGATGACTTCGAAAACCAGTAACCTTTCAGAATCAGCAGTTTTCCATTGTAACTCGGCTGATACGTATCGAGAATGAACTGGAGCTGCTTGCTGATATTCTTTGGATCCCAGTCCTTCTCATCGGTACAGCAATGTCCGAACCACATCAGGATTTGTGCGGCAATTTGTTTCAGTGTTCTGTAGTTTGCCGTCTGGAATGTTGACGAATGGCATTTTAAAATAAAAGCCAATAAATAGTACTTGAAAGATGCGCTTAAGCAGAATCTCAGCTTCGAAACTGTCGATAAACTGGTTGTAGAGATCGGATTTTGCTGAAATTCACATTATGGCCTGCTTGGAATAGAAATAATCACCACATTTGGAGTTACTTGGCACCAGAAACTGTTTCATAACCGCACAATACTCGTTGAAATCGTGGGTCACTTCGAATGAGATCTGAACTTTTGGAATTCGCGAAGTGGCTTGTTTCTGGAGATGTTGAGCGAAATCTTGTCTGGAAACCGAGAAGAACACGAGCCACGAAAACTGCGTCGCCTTGTCGACCATCGTGTACAGGAACTTCTGGAGCGTCGGAGCCAGCAGCTTGTCGGCGTCTCGAACCAGGAAAACAGAAAACTGCTCGTCGTCTTCCTTGGCCAGTTCGTCCTGATACGTGGGATCAGCAGCCACGAAGCCGGCATTGATGACTCGGAAGTCCGTTCTGTATCTTTTCAAGACACTCCGCAACGTGCTCCGTCGTCCACAACTCCGCTCACCTGCAAAGGAAGTTAGGGCGATGAACAATCATAAATATTTGAATACCTTCGAGTAGAGCGCACTTTCCATTTTTTGACTCCAGAAAATCGAGCACAATATTTTCAATTCTTCTGAAAATAGGACGAATTCGAGGCAAAAAAGAAAAAGAATACGCGCAGCGGGGCGCGATTGCATTGTCTGCTCACCTTTCTTGTTCGGCAAGTCCGACGATTTGTCTGTCAAGTAGAGTCAGGGCCGTTCGCGCATTTTTGGCCAATGTCGACTGCTGCTCTACTGACAACATTTCTGATAAAGTATTTTTAGAATTGGGAACAATCGGAATACAGAAATATATCATCAGCGAAACAACGATTTTTGGAGAATAAATCTAGTAAATATGAGTTCTGTTTATTCTCTTTTGAAGATTTTTCGAATTTTTAATTCAAACAATATAATCAAAACTAATCAATAAAAAACTCCAAAAATATACAATAAAATGCAATTAATTTCAAAAGTAAATGCGAGTATTCTCTGTGAATGATTTAAACAATATATGTCAACTTGTGCTTGTCGACGTACAACTTGACAGCTTTTTCGGCCTCCATCGACGACATTCCCAGCTTGATCCGTCGATTCACCATGCCTTGACCTCCTTTTGGAAGAGTGACCAGAGCAGCTGTGGACAGCTGGAGCAGCATGTTGTAGGCAAATGCATCAGAAGCCGGTACCATTCCAGAGATCTCTGTGCACAGCTTGCAGTAAGTTTTGTATAGACTCGTGAAAATGACTTCCTCTTGCTCTCGAGTCTGAAAAAAGAAAATAATTAGGAACAGTGATCAGAAAAGGATGTACCATCGCTTCAACAGCTCTGAAGAGTGTGAACTGGTGCAGTCGGAGCCCTTTCACGAGGCGGTACTTGAGAGGTTCCAACACGGCGTTTTGTGCAGCGATCACCTGAAATACTTCCGATGTTCTGCATACTAAGACAACCCACTCACGTGTCTGATCGTCAGCTTCTCCGCTTTCTGCTCCACGGCCACCTGTATCGCTCGGCATAAGAAATCAAGAGCTTGTCTCAAATCTCCGGTATTCGTCGCAATTTTCTTAGCTACCAATTCGACGGCATTCGGCTCGATCAGCTTGGAACCCTGTAGCCGTGCAACGACGATTTCCTGAATCTGTGTGTGCTCGTACGGCTGGAAGACGAGACGACGTTTGTCTAGACGACTGGCATTTCTCTGACAAAGCATCCGTTCCGGGAAGTCCAAAGTGTTAGCAATTCCGATGATGGTGACTTTGGATTGGGGCAGGGCGGTCCATTCGAAAATGTCGTAGAGCACGTCTTGCTTCCGATTGCACAGACTGTCGAGCTCGTCGATTAACAGAACGATGGGCGGTCTGTGTGGATCTTCCTTTTTGAAGATCGAGTTGAGCTCCTGGCGAGCAGTTGACGGTGCGATCTTTGTTGTTTTACGACTCTTCTTCGAAATTCCGTATTCTTTTTCAATTCTGAATTTCAACTTCCGATGAACTCTCTACGAGCAAACGACTTACCCATTGTACACTTCCACGAATACTGTCTTCTTGAAAATCATAGCGTTAACCTCAACGTAGACAAATCTAGGACACTTCTTATTCTTCTGCATCGCGTTCACAACCTGAATAAATCAACTCAGATATTCTTAAGAACAACAAAACTAACAGCTCTGACAGTCGCCGTCTTTCCTGTTCCCGGCACTCCACTGATGTACATTGCCGAGCTTTCTCCTCGTTTCGGATCGATGACCTCACGAATGAACTTCTCGATTTCACGGGACTCGTGCTCTCGACACGGCAACTTCTCCGGAACTTTGGACAAATGAAGTCTGCTCGCCAAGTCTTTCAATGTCCTCTCCTCTGTGGTTCCCGAGAAAACGGGTAACTCTAGAGGCTCATCATCACTATCTCGTCGAATCCCCCTCTGGAACATTACATAAATAAGTTGTGTGAATATCATTATATTTTCTAACCCTCGTGTGAAGAGTTCCTCTTGGAGTTTTTGCAATGATCAATGGAGTAACTGTTTGCTTTTTTCGCTCCAAAAGATTCGCTGGAATCTTGATAGATATTTTTGCGAGGGGAGTGCGCAATTTTTGATTCCTGTAAGATTCCACAGTTTGTATGTTGTATGATTAGAACTTACTGTGCTTTACGTATCTGTTCAGTTACTTCTTCATCTCCTAATTCATCACTGAAATCGTCATCAGCATTCGGGAAAACTTGATGTTTCTTTGGCTCAACTGCAGCACGCGGAGGATTTTTCCGGGGAGTCGTGTTTTCTTTTCCTTTCGCTGGACTCTGCTGTTTCGACAAATTTCTTTTCGGAGTGGTGACGGTGCACATTGCCTTCAAATCTCTTGCCACCTTCTTCGACGGAGTTTCTTCATTCACTCGTTTACACGAGGCTTGGCTTCTGGTCCGCCGCCTGTTTTCTTTCTCACTTGAGCTGCTCACCCGAGACGGACTGTCGATGAAAACTTCTCCAATTTCATCAGAATAGTCATCATCATCTACATCCATTCGCTCGTCGTCTGACCGCCCCAGATCTTCTTCCTTGACGACATCATCTTCATCTTCATCTGACGAAGAAGACGAGGAACTGTCGGAATCAACTTTGTAGACTGGAGCGTTTTTTGTACGCCTTGAGGGAGAAGCGGTTACAGAACTTGTTTTATTGCGAATTCTCATCGAGAGGCGTTTTTCTGGTGTGCGATTTAATTGTTTTGCAACTTCCGATCTTCTAGTCGACATTCTTGTATTTTTAGTAGACATTAGCTGGAAATTTAGAGTTTGTAGGCTATTTTACACGGAATGTGTGGAAAGATTAATTATAAATTAATTTTATAGACGAGACAAACACGAAGAGAATGCGCGAAAACGAGGCGCATTCAAATCTGGCGGCGTACGTAAGCGTAACGCGGTGTTTGCACAGTTTCGCGTACCGTACTCGCTTTTGTCTGCGTCTCTTCTCCATACATATTCTATCGTTGCTTGCAAGCTTGGCTGGAACGTGTGAATATTCTTTCTTGAAAACCAGTTCTCTAGAGATGCTCGCTTCAAAATTGGCCATCGTCACAGGTCAGCCGAAAACTTCTAGAAAACTTTCAAGACAAATTGTGTTTTTTCTAGGTGGTGGATCTGGAATTGGACAAGAGATCTGCAAAAAATTAGCTGCTTCTGGAGCTCGTCTGATTGTGGCCGATCTCAAGAGATCAGCAGCAGAGAACACAACAAAAATCCTAACAGGAAGTGGACATTCGTTTATCGAAATGAATGTCAGCAAAGCCGACGATGTGCAAAAGCTGCAAGAGTTCTTACGATCTTCTGGCACGAATCCATCAGTTCTTGTCAATTGTGCGGGAATCACAAAGGAATTATAAATTGTCCGAAACACCTAGGCAAATTCACTTTTCCAGGACTCCACTCTGCTGAAGATGAGCAAAGAGCAATGGCAGGATGTTATCAACGTCAACCTCACTGGAATCTTTTTGGTAAGTCAATATTTTACAAAAAAAGTGTTCTTCAAAACTGTCCTTAGCTCTCACAAATGGTAGCTAAGGAAGCTGTTGGCAGTCAATCTTCTCTTTCGATTGTCAATGTTTCATCGATTGTCGGGAAAATCGGAAACTTTGGTCAGACGAACTATGCCGCGACGAAGTCTGGAGTCATCGGATTCACAAAATCCGCTGCTAGAGAACTCGCCACCAAGGTTCCTTATTTATCGAAAAACTTTCACAAAGTTTTGATTTCAGAACATCCGTGTCAATGCAGTTCTTCCCGGTTTCGTTCGTACCCCGATGACTGAAGCGATGCCTCCGAACGTTCTCAATGCAATGGTCGCAATGGTTCCACAGCGGAGAATGGGAGAACCCGAAGAAATCGCCAACGCCGTGCTGTTCCTCGCTTCGGATATGTCTTCCTATGTCACCGGAACAACTCTCGAAGTCACTGGCGGCTTTGGAATGTAGAAACGTTTATTCGCTCCCTAGTTCTTTATAAATTGTTCAGTCTTACCCACTTGGAAGAGTACATCAGATTAGTTGCAAGCGCTCCGGGAGAATCTCATTTCCGTCCAGTTGTATAGTCATTACCCCCGAAACACAAGCAGGTCCCTCGCCGCGCCCTCCTTCGCCCGTTCTTGCCCTTTGCGAAGAATGTCTCAAGCGGACTCCCTGGGCGCTTCTTCTGCCGCCGCCGCCTCAATCTCATTTAATGTAATGGTTCAAGCACTCTCTCCGCTTCCTCGACCTCCGCACTCCCTGTCCGCCATAAAAAACCGGGCTGCTCCGTGCCGGGTGGTCCTCCGTGTGCTATCTTCGTTTTCTTCTCTGTCTCACTCCCGATTTTCGACGGCGCGCTCAGAAAGTGCAAGCACGCGCTCACACATTTTCAGATTTATAGTTATTGGTTGGGTGTCTCAGCGCCGGCACGCACTCTCGGGGCCGGCTCCATGGGCGGGCCGTGCCAGGCAGACGGGCGGTACGAAATGTGCCCAGCGCCAGAGTTTTATTATAGTTGCACTGTTAGTCATTTATCTGATTGGAGCGGGAATGCACTTTCTTCGACGACGACGGCAGCCGTTATGAATCATTGATCACGGCGCTATACGACTACATTGGCGGGACAGAAGACACGATGCACTTTCAGAAATTGAAAAGGTAGTCGGGACAGAACGGGAAGAGTGCAACGACTTATTTCCGGAGCTTCCCGGTGTCTTCTTCTGTCTGACCTAAAATGAGACAACTCGAATCAGATGATATTTTCAAAGAGATATCATTTCAGTATACTGTAGACGTTCGGACATTTATTATGATCACCAACTGTGATTCTGCACTAATCTATTTTCCTCTCGGAGAATTATCTTTTTTCTGACAGCACATTTCCTTCACGGATCTCGGATTTCTGCACGGATGAAGCGAAGTACGGACTGTTCCGCGACGACATTTCGACGGAAGGCCTCTCGGGATGCACTGGGTTAGGTAGCAGTTGGGCGGTACGATTGGCTGGAATTCGTTTAATGAAAAGGAATTGTGGAGGTTCCATGTCCTACATCTACAATTGGTAGATACTCTGCAGCTTCCGCAGATTGGAACGAGACGAGAAGGAGGAAGGCACCGATCAGGAAGAGACTCTTCATGGTTGAATGTGCGATTCGGGAACCGCGAGGTGGTTTTATGCGGGCACTGCTAATCGAATCAGAGTTTATTGCGATATGATTCTCGAACGGTTCCCATCTTTGCAGTTTGGATACTGTAGAAGCGGAAACTGTTTGTTTTTGGTTTGACATGTCGGACTGCTTAGGCCGCAATCCGGAAATGACTCGGGACCTGGTTCATTCGAAAGAGAATCATCGACTTCCTATAGTGAACTGGGCTCAGATTTTGCCAAGAAGTCTTTATTTTTGCTCACGGAGCCATCAAAATGTCCAGTCAGTACTAACTTTGGCCATTGTCTCCAGTACTCATTTTTGGAAAATTGATTTTCCAGTGCGAATTTCTACTGAATTTTAGTACTAGCTGGGACTTTGCGGGCTCCATGAGCTAAAATAAGGACTTCTTTGCAAAATCTGAGCCCAGTTCATGAGAGGAAGTCGATGATTCTCTTTCGAATGAACCAGGTCCCGAGTCATTTCCGGATTGCGGCCTAAGCAGTTCGACATGTGAGACAGATTGGTTGAATGTCGTACTTCCTCAATTTCACGAAAATTGTGTCAGAACCATTTCTTTTTCAAAACATGACAACATTTATCTTATATTTCCTTTATGACGTTCCTGGAAATCGGAATCGCAACTCTCAAGATCCCTGTGCAAAACTATTCATTCGAAATGGATAACACTGATTTATTTGGACACGAGACACAATTAGGAAACAGTTGGAGGGAATTGGACACTATTTGGACAGCAGATGTCTCTTCGAGTCGCAAAGTTGCACGGGGCAGCACTGAAACGAGTCTCTCCTCTCTTGCACTGCGATTTCCACATCTTCGAGAAGCACTTCGTCGCGTAGCAGCCGGGCGGGACGTGAACCTGGAACTGATATTCGGAAAAGACTTTGTGATCTACAGTAACCTTGTTTGCAAAGGCAGACGAGAACTGGAGGATGAAGCACAGAAGGAAGAAGCTGAAGAGAAACTTCATGGTGCGAGTGAAGCATCCGACTGGTTCCGCGGCTTATATATCGACGGCTCTAATCGAATCATGGTAGAGTACGGTCGGAAGAACCGATTGATGCTTGAGAGTTGGCCCGCCTTGGGTCTCAGAATGCGATGATTAAGAGTTCCGAAGACGAACTGAAATCTAAAGAATCACTCAAGGGTTACTGTAGTTCTCGCAAATTCGCTCTTTTCGAATGAATTCTTGCTCATTTCCAGAGAAAAACACTTTCGGTGTGTGCCTCGGCAAACATTAATCTTGCCTCATTTCGAAATTCTGACTCATTGACCCACCCGGCGCCTTGATATTTCGAAATGTTTCGCATGCCTTCCGTCCCCATTTTCTGTGTCTCTTTCTTCTTTCTTCGGGCACTCCGAGTGGTTAGAGCAGTATACTCTTCATCTGATTGTCATAAAAAGAAGTCCCACTAACTTCTCCGGATCTTTTAGAAACGACGAACAAGATGACCTAAACCTCTGCTTTTTGGGGGGCAGTGACCGGATAAACAATAATATGAATGCGGTCGTCGCGGTTTTTTGTTGACGGTAAACAACAATAATTAGGTGAACAATTCATGAAGAAAAGAAGGTACAGAATGCGGAGGAATTCGACGCTCGCCGTACTGGTCATTTCCGAAATGAGAGCGCTTTTTTGGGGGCTGGTCACTTGTTTACACGTGTGTGCGTCCTCGCGCGGAGTTATTTACAAACAATGGAGGAGACTAGAATTTGTGGAAAAAGTACGGAGAGTCACACAATCATCAGCAAGTTCGCAAAACAGACGGGCGCCAAACAAATTGAATATTCATCGCGGGAGCAGCTGCATTCGAGAAACATCCTGAATAAAAGATGGATGGACCTCCAGTTCCGTTTTGAACCTAGTCAGCTGTTCACCTGACCAGGAGTCATTCTCGTTTCAGGATCTGGTGAACTCTTCATCGAATAAACTCTTGATAAAGATTGACATCTTGATTGAAACCAACATGCTTACTTCATGCACTGACCGATTCTTGCTGTGAAAATTTGTTGCATAATCAATCTAGAAACCCTCGGTACACAGCAGTCATTTTTGAGCAGATCGAGATATCAAACGAGTTCAGACAACCATCCCTAGACTCTTTTTATAAACTCTTTCTGATCAAATCGCACGATCATCGCACAATTTGATATATTTTCGAGCACTTCCCCCCTTTATTTGCCTTTTTCTCTCTCCCAGGATCGCTCGAAAAACTTGCCAAACTGTTGCGAACACATGCTCTTCGCAAGAGCCGATCTGCCGCCCCGTTGGCAAACTTTACTTCGTCGCAATTTTGCACTTTTCTCAAAATAGCGAAAGAACACCGACGAGGCGAAGAAACTGGTTGCTGGCTGCACCGGGAAGGGCCATCCTCATCGACCTTGCAGTCGAAGAGACCACCGGTGATGTCGGCCGACAAAAGTAATGCGAGTCGAGTCTGCCACTTTTTTTGGTAGTAGGCCATTGTGAAGAAGATGCCGAAAAAATGAAGAAAAAAGAGAAGAAAGGACACGTTCCCAGCGAGGGCTTCCGATGATTAACGACGGGCGAAGCGTTTGGGGAGGGCCGTCCGATGGGACGGGTGATACGAGAAACCGAGGAGACATCCGATCGTAATTAGCAGCATCTCTCAGGTTTCAGGCGTCAACTTTTCAGAACTTTCTGACCCTACTCACTTCATTGTTCTTGTTCTACTGCTACTTCACCATTAGAATAAGTCGACCCAAGAATCAACCACTGCTCTCACCTATTATGAGAAATGATAGAACCTCCGTGATTTCCGATGCTTCTGATGTTCTGTTTCTGTCTGACATACCTACCGTACTTCTCTCCTCACCCGTCTTCTCTCCGCAGACATCATACCATCTGTCGCTGCGTTCCAGTCACCGAAGACACTTCGACGCTCGTCCTCCCGACACCTGCCATCCGTACCACGCTGTCCTTTTCGTCTAGGTCAACTGGATCATTTCAACCGCTTCATTGCTGGCCATTTCGAGCGCCAAGACCATCTGTCGCCCGTCTTAGTACATGCCAGGTGGCTCCGACGCCGCCTCTACGGACGCCCCGCCCCCTGTGATTCTGAAAGGAGACGAATGCTTCAGTCCCAGTTCGTCCCTGCCCTCCGACGACGTCTCTTCTCCAATCTCCTTCATCTGAACGCTTCTCAATTGACCCGGTGGCTCCGTTCGGTCAGCTCACGGAACGTGCTCTGCGCTGCTTTGCAACATTTGTGTGTTGCTTCGTTTTCCGTTTTTTCGCGTTTCCACACACTCTCACTCATTCTCCTCGGTCTCCTCCCACTTTTCGGCGTCTCTCGAGTTTGTTGCGGCCACTGGCCATTCTCTGCGTCTCCCAGAGATGACAAACTCGGTGCGCGTCAGTCTCCGTGCTGGCTTCATCTTCTAAGACAATCTGGGTGGTTACCATTCTTATCAGTCCTTATCAGCGTCTTCCCCACTAAACTGTTGCTCATTTCAACCTTGGTTACATTCGTTCCACTGTATTTCTGTAGATCTTCTGATTGTTGTATTGCTTTCGGACTACCGATTCGCAGCACTTCCTTTCCTTTTTCGTGCCACATTACTCATTTGCATATCCACTATCAGTAATCAGTTCCATGTCACCATCATTACTGTTTAATTATGATATCATTGATATGCAAACCACGTAGTCCTTATCCCAGTTCTTCCGATCTCCAAAGTTCCCTGTTCTGCGACTCTTCGTCTCACATGCTCTTTCCGCACGTCGCCAGACACTGCGTGGCTCCTGAAGAGACGCCAGACGAATCGAGACGGCGGCGCTCTGCCAGTCGCTGGGTGGTACGCCCCTCCTCCTTTTTGTGTCGCCGCGGGTGCAAGTCGGCGCCTACCCAGGGCGCCGACGGCCACGACCCGACCCAACGGCCGCGCCCAAAGAGGGCGTCAGAGAAGCGAGACGAAACGAGGAACAGCCCGCAGACGGCCCGACGGTTTCGGGGAGGGAGGGAGGAGGCAAATGGAATGAGATGATGGCCGAGGAAGAGAAGGAGGAGGCCAGCGACGAGTAAGTGCTGAGTTTAGGCTGGTGTGTGGCCTCGGATCCGAACCTCTCCTGATGCTTCCGACGTTCTCATTCTGAACCATCGCTCGCTCCGTGACTGCTGCCTTCCGATTACTTCTTCAGATGTCCTTTCGTTTTCGAGGTCGACCGTATCTTATCATTCGTATCCTACTGCCCTCTTGCCATTTTCTCTCCCTAATCACTATCATTCAATGCTATCCGACTGTCCACTTCTCCGTTCCGACCATCCGATCCAACTGCTTCTCCTTCTTCTCCATCCACTTCCATTTCTGCCCGTGGAACATTGTAGTGTCTGCGTCTCTTCGTCTCGCACACTCTTCCTCTCCTTATCTCCTGTTGCCGTCTTTCATGCCCTTTCTTATCTTCTGTTCGAACTTTTTTGCATAGAGGGTGGTATCAGTCTTATCTGAACTACTGATTCCGCTCATTAGTTGCACTCCTAGACAAATGTTCTGTATCTTCGGTCTACAAAAGCCATATCTCACTTGAACAAGTATTTTGTAATTTCAATGTTCATCGGCACATATCGTTGCCCAGCGACGTCATCTGCATTCCCATCCACGGCTCCGTTGCTCTTCGAGACCGATTCTCGCTGGATGCAGATGTCTGAGTCATCCGCCTCCTGCTATACGTTTTTCTTTGACCGTGCCGACTCGGAACCTTTCGGTCCGCTCTTTCCAATCACTTTCACTCTTCTCGCACTCTTACATTACCCTTTCACTCATTCACTTTCGTATTCAGAAATGGCTCGGACTATGGACCCGACTAGCAAGGCGACGTTCCCAGGAACCAACGACTTCAACTCGACACCGTGGATCAACGGCACCGACACATGGTTCAATGTGTACACGTGGATCAACTCTCAGGTCAGTTCGTTCGGAGGGGGTCCTACTGTAGTCGCAGCTGTTTTTCGGAGATGACCGGGTGACCGACTGGCACGGCTGCCCGCGCATTCAAATTGGCGCCTTTCGCGTGGACTTCTCCGGCTGATTTATAGGCCATTGTCCTTGTAAAAGAACACTTGCCTCCTTGCAAAGGGTGCAATTTCAATGTGTTTGCACTTTTAAAACGGCCGGCCGGCGCAGCGGAGATGGAATTGGTAATGACGCGGAAAGCGGCACGGAGACTGGCACCGAGCCAGCTGCCTTGGCGACGGGTCCGAACGGAGACAGTGTGGAGGTCGTGGAGAGACGCGGCCCGGATGACATCTGGCTCCCAAATCGGACTGGCTCCACGAGCCACACATCCGGCGGTCACTCATTCAAGAAACCGAGCGTGCGTCGGGTCAGAGTCTTCCGGCGCTGAGTGCAGCTATTAGACGTTTGGAGAACTAGACGGGTGGTGAAGCTCTGAGATAGGATCTTTTGAGAATCAAGTGCCCTCTGTTGGGGAAAAGGAACAAGCTTCATAATTGGTATACTGTAGTTTATCCGAAAGGTTCATGTGCACTTCGCACTTCCGTATGTTTGTACTTTGTCGGTATTTATCCGGGAGGAAAAGACAACAAACGGGCACCCGTTATCAGTCGGTAACCAACTCGGCTATTGTTCCTTGTCGGCTGCTGTCTCTTTTTCGATCTTTCTATTTCCCTCCTAGTCGGTCGTTTATTTGCGTACCCGACAGTACCAGTCAAAACGACCGAATAGAGAGACAGAGACTATATGACAAAAAACTTCTCTCGACCACCAGCGACGCTTCGAAACCTTGAAGTTTGATGACCCTGAAGCGGAAGGGAGGTGTCGCCTCGTTCCCGGTGCGGCGTGCACGCTCCACTCTCACGCGCGAAGTCCACGTTCGCACAAAACGAAAGCTTGGCACAGCGCCAAGTTGGGAGAGCCAAACAGATCTTTGCTCCCAGTGAGCGACTGCCGCATGTTGCAAAGCAGGGTGTTCTTCGGCGAGCAGAGACCACAGCTCCACGAGAGATCTCCCTCTGGCGGCCTGCTCCTCGCGGCTCTCGCGCCGTCCACTACCTGGCACTGCGCCCACTACGTATATTCCGTTGTTGTTGTTGATATCGTGGCCCCGTGGCCGCATGCATCTCGCATCCGGCGACCCTCCCCTAGCCGCTGGAATCCTCTGCGTCCATTGTTGTTGTTGATGAGAATGAAGAGGTGTTCGAACGTGTTGTCCATGTCCGGCTTCACGACCTGGCACCTCACGTGCCACGGACATCCGGTGCCAGACACGACCCGAGTCCCTCGGCGTGCCGGAGCACTGGGTCCATCCGAATGAAAGCGTGAGCAAACGGGGACAAGTTCAAGTAGATCAACTCGCGAATCATGGACTTCAAAAGGTCAAACCTGCATTGGTTTCCCTCGCAAATAAACTGCTTCGACCCGTGAAAACCGTACAGCCGGTTCAAAGTGGCATCAGATAGCGGAACTGGCGGCGCGTGGCGCGAAGACGGGAGGATTCAAACAGCCGTGCCTGGTTCGGCCATTTGCAGTACACCTGTCCGGCACCTGTGACTACTTCTTGACTCATCCATCCATCGTTCACTTTCACGGACGTTACTGTACCGGTCGGTGGAAAAGGCCATTCATCGCGGCCCGAGGGTCACACAAACACTCGTGGTGACGTGGCAGGAGGCCAAATGAGTCACAACGTCGTGAGAAGAAGCGCATCCTTGACGATAGGAACCGGGGGAGCCATAAATTGAGATCTGCGCCGCGTCCGCTTACCCTTAATTTACAAAGAAACGGGCGACGGACGGGGGACGTCCTTGCTTCTCATTACGAGCCTTGTGTCTGTCGGTGACACGGCAAAAACGACTGGGCCATAAATTTCGACGCTATTCGTTTCGTTTCTTCGTTTTTCGATGAATGTAATGATGATGGGAAAGTGCGAAAGAATGATGGCCAGTGAAGAGACGGCAGAGATAATTGGGAGGAAGCTAGGACAGGAGAACGGGATCGGGAGTGGGGCCAGGTTATCAGTGGGGGAAGTTGGAAAGGGGTCTGGGGATCAGTCGAGACTCATAACAATACAACATTTCCAGAACGACTCTGACAATGGAGACAGCGTCCGCTCTTCGACCTCTTCGCAGCCGCAGACTTCGCCGTCTTCCGGACTCGATGATCGTGAGCATCGTCTGCTCTGCGACACACCGAGCAGCCCGGTCGAGCAACCATCTTCTCAGTTCTTCAACAACAATAACAACAAGCTGTCCGAGTTTGACTTGAACACCAGCTGGTTCAACCCACCACCATTGACCACTCCACTTGTTCAGACTCAAACACAGAACTCAGTTCCACAACTGAAGAAGCAGGAGGTAAAGCCTATAATCCAGTCGGATTGACTGATCAGTTGATAGTTTCAGAGTGAATCCAAGGACTATGCACTGCTCCAGGAGCTGCTCAAGTTGAACCTGAACTCTTCGCCACCACCGGTCTCTTCGAACCTTTCCACTTCCAACCAGATCTTCTCCTCGGCGTCTCCATCAACATCTTCTCCGTGGTCTCTGCCTCCAGAAGATATCCCCATGTATCGCCCCGCTCCAGTTGCCGCCAGAACTACTCCTCCGGCCGTCACTCCAAATATCAGTTGGTACGGGGCAACCAGCCGTCACAACTCCACCACCGACGCAGAGTTTCTCCAAGCGCTTAGCAACCAGATGGCTGCTTGCCAGGTTGCTCCTCAGGCACAGCCCTCGGGAGTCGACATGACCTACATTATGCAACAGCAAGCATTCGCCGTCCAGCAGCAGCAGCAGAACAACCGGCAGTGGCAACCGAAGGCCTCCTTCCAACGATACACTCTGATGGCTGCTCTTCAAGCAAAGGTTGATGAGGTCACCGATGAGTACAGACAGCTGGAGAAGGAGAGGAAGCAGACCGAGGCAGAGCTGGCCCGTCACAACCTCGGAAAGAAGATCTCCTCATCCAACGGACTCCCTATCCCAAAACTGCCGACTGCTCCTTCAAGAATCGACAGAATGGTCGTCGATTTCTTCCGTGAGCACGCCAGAATCAGCACTCTCCTCGCCAAGATGGAGCAATTGACCGGAATGGCGATGCCAATGGCCGCTCACCAGACTCTTGCAGGTAACTTAGACATTCTCACGGTCCCAATCTCAATGTTTCCTTTCAGAGCTCCTTGAAGCCATCACCCGTCTGTACCACAGCCGAATCCACGAGAGAGCACTCATCCTTCAACAGCTGAGAGGCGAAGCTGTCCACTACGATGAAGAGAAAGGTAATCACAGTTCTAGGAATATCAGCCATTTCAATTGTTTCCTTCCAGAAGCCGGAGTCTTCGTCGAGGTGCTCTGTCACGTGCAGCAGGCGGCAACTCGCGTGCGTGCCGCTAACTGGTTCTGTCTGATGACCACACTCGGACCCCTGGACACCACCCAGCGGATGCAGATGGAGCAGATCGCTGCCTCCGACTTCACTCTCGCCCCTCCACCAATCAGACCTCGCCCGGTCTGAAGAAGCTCTTCTTTTGTTTCCGACGCTTCACTCCATTTTGTAGCCTAGCAACATTCTATCCACATTGTCCCTCTCCCCTCCTAGTTGGCTGGACCCAATAGAAGACCTTCACCATCTCGGCCTAGCCGCTTGTTTCCCTTCCCATCCCTCTAGATCCTAGCTCCCCTTCCCTGTCGACCCATTCCCCTCCTCAAATTGTACATATAGTTTCGTACCTCTTCCCAATCCGCGCACTGATTTTCTCCCAAATGTCCACTTTCCTCCCTAGACTCTCCCCCGAGCTTTTCGCCGTCTCGTCCTCTTCCCGATTGCACCCTAGCCGAGTTTCGCGTAGTATTCCCTGTCCGTACAACAAATCCGCTTCAGCATCTTATGTATTATAATAACTGATGACTTTCTTCCTCTCTGTCCTCTTTGTCCCCTGATTGTTGAGAATCAGTGTGTGCGTGTGTTTTATACAATGAATATGGCCGTTGGCATACTTTTCATAAACTCATCTCAAAAGACCTCCGTCTCACTGCAGAACAGAAACAACATGGGGGGCACTAAAAGTTTAGAAGATAATAAAAAACGAATTCATTAGTTTGGAAATAAATGGAAAGAAAAGTGAAGAACACATTCTCTATAATAAGATTGTTGACCTAGATAGAAGCGTCTTCCGATTTCTCCGGCGCCTTCTCTCTGACTACGTGGATCTCTCGCTCAGGTTCCCGAATACACGTGTTTCTGCTTAAACGTGTCTATTTCCATATTGATCTCTGATCGCCGAGAGCATCGTTCTTCCACGTTTTCTGTGTCATTGCAATCATAGTTCGTCTGGCTATCTGCGTCTCCGACTTCTCTGTTGTCTCTCGGCGCCCGCTGCTCTCAGTCTCTCATTCTCTCTCACGTCTCTTTGTAACCGGGAATATTTCACAAGTTGGTCGCCGAATCGAGAAGAATGGCGAGCTTCGGAGAAGAAGTCCTACCGTACCTCTCGTGTACAGCCCTCGCATCCACTGTCGGTGAGTTCTAAACGGGATTCGAATCTTTTGAATTCAACATTCACATCAAAATTGTTTTGAATTGAAAACATATTTTTTCGTAGATTTTTTAAAATTCAATGCGAAGACCTGAATATTTTGCAGTATGCCAACTTTTTTTCGACAAAATACCTTGTTTTCGTTGTCATTGAAAACTAGCCCTGACTATGAAAAAGAACACAGTATTTCACCGTATACCTAGCTTCCACTGCCCCCTTTCTCAAAATTCTCAATGAAGCGCACTTGCTCTCATGAGAAACTAATGTAATCCGTTTGCAGCGTTCTTCCTGTGCGGTCTTCAAATCTGTCACCGGATCAAGTCTCGTGGATCCTCCGATGGAACCAGTGCTGCTCCGTTCCTTTTCTGTTCGTTCCCTTCCTCTCTCACCCTTTCACCGTTCTGTTTCCAGCCTTCCTCTCGTGTTCCCTCTTCATCCAGTACGGTCTTCTCAAAGACGATGACATCATCACGTATACCAACGGAATCGGCAGTTTTCTGCAGGCAAGCTACCTTGTCTACTACTACAAAATGACTAGAAACCGGGTAAATCTAATCAAATTGAAAACACACAAGCATATATTTTTCAGAAATTCCTAAACAAAGTGATTGCTGCTGAGCTGTGCATCATCGGAATCGTCGTGTTCTGGGTTCAACATTCGAAATCGAGTCACTTGACGAAACAGACGTACGTCGGCAACTACTGCATTTTCCTGAATATCTGCAGTGTGGCGGCTCCTCTTTTCGATATTGGAAAGGTGAGAATTTATAAGAAATCTATGTTCATCACTATTCATATACAGGTCGTTCGCTCTAAATCCAGCGAATCGCTGCCGTTCCCACTGTGTGTGGCGTGTTTTCTGGTGTGTCTTCAGTGGATGTTCTACGGATACATTGTCGACGATATCGTTATTCTGGTAAGACATTCATTTATGACACAGATTTTAAATCCGCACATGCGATAATACTGGGATAGTTCGAGCCTGTTTCAGGTACCCAACGTGATTGCCACCGTCATCTCGATCCTGCAATTATCACTCTTCGTCATCTATCCGGGTGCCCCGAAAGGAGTACTTCCCGAGAAATACGAGCATATCTAAGATAACTTACCAATTTCATCTCTGCGTGTCCATGACTAGCGGTGGTCCGGAGAACATCTGGCTCATTCGCGTTGCCGCTGCTGGTGTCACACCCATCAGAATACGACGCATCTGAAGTCAAATATCATTTTTGTCGCAGATCTCGAGATTAATTTATTTGGGTTGATCTTATAGCGTGTTTTATTTGTTTGTTTATTGATAAATTTGAGTTTGATTTCACCTTTTTGTTTCTATATTCGGAAGAAGTCTTTCTTCTCTTTGCTTCGCGACCATGGAACAACTGATCGTCTTCTTTTTCTTGTTCCATCGTTTCCATTCTCTCCGGAGTCATAGCTACAACCTCATCAGTGCCATCCGGAGGTGCACGAACCGGAGAGTCCATGAGAGCAGCGTGGATGCTGACATCTTGCAAAGCGGCAATCGTGCAATCGGGGACTTCGTTTCTTCTGCAATATTCAAACTTTCGAACAACTCATAAGTTGACTCACTCTTCCACTTGATCCACTTGCATCTCCTCTGGAACATTCTCATGAACGAAGTGAGTTACGTGGAAATCCGGTTCATTTGCCGGCTGATCCATCCTGAAACATAAGTTAGTTGTAATCGTTTTGAAACTGTCAACTACATTTCCACGTCGTTTTCTCTCCACGATCTTTCTACAACTGGTACCGGAGTAATGCACGGCGAAACGTGTTGATTTCTGCTGGGTTGACTAGACTTTTTGATAGATTTCGGAGCCTCTTCAGTCTGTTTCGGTCCTTTTTTGGATATGGAGCTGGAGCAAGTGATGTCGATCTCGTCTGGAGCTGAGCTTTTTTTCCGACGGTTTCTAAATATTTTGATGTTTTCAAAGTTGAAAAAGGAAAATCTTACTTGTTAGAAGATTGTGAGGACTCTGTGGAATCTTCGATGAGCACCTCTTTCTGAAAACCGATTCACTTTGATCTCGATTGTTCTGAACACTTACGATTATGCCTCCGTCCAAATCGACTTCGTCGTCGTTTCCAGTTGTGGCCAGTGCCAGTTCTATGTCAAAGTTAGCATGAGCCTCTATCGACAGAATAATTGGTTTCGACGGTAAATCATAGTACAGACAAACTTCGGATCCAAGCTGATCTGCAAACGTAGCGATGGCCTGAACGAAACTGATTTGTACCAAAACGGAGTGACATAAAATACCAGGAACTCTTTAAGGGAAAAAGAAATCTCGACCGGGAGAGCTACTTCGTGACGGGTGAGCTTGTCTAGGTGAATCGTCGTCTCCGTTTTCACTTTCTTTGCACTTTTCTGCTCAGACGCGTTGAACGTGGTGGCTCCATCGGCCGAATGGAAGTTTCGAATTGTGATCCCTTCACTGTCAACTTTCATGGTGACCTCAATGTCCGATTTCATTTGAGCCATGATTGGGATGAGAGTCCTGAAAGAGAAATACAAGTGTATTCATTGATTGGAAATATGCTCACGAGGCAAACACGACAGTTTTGTTTCGACACAGCAATCTATCATAAGCCGTTTTCTGGAGACAAGACGACGTTTCGCGGAGATTCGCGTGAATCATTCGGTTGATATCTGAAATGGATCTATTTCGGATTCTATGAGGACAGCCTTACTCACCGTAGTTCATTTGCAGGTTTACTGCCATTTTTTCAGCTTTCGGATCAATACGGAACTCGCAGCCGACAATGTTTTTGTCTCCGAAGGTTACTCCTTTGAAAATTCGCATCGCCGACTGTAAAATGGGAAAGATTGGAAAGTATTCGTTTTCGAGCTCACTTTCATGGACAGCCTGCAGATGTTCGCTGCTCTTCTGTTGATCATCGTGAGGTCACACGAATTGAAAAATTCAGGAGCAAATCGGAAAACGCAATACTTGGAGCGGTGAAAAACTTTGAAGAAGAGCTAAAAAAAAGTTTTTTTTGGAATCTGTGATTTTCCGCTCACTCCGTTTTCTGAAACTTCGATGTACATGTCTTCGGAAATTTTGCTGAGTGCAGCAATTGATCTTGCCATAACTGAAATAGGAAATTTCAATTAGATACATCGACAAGCATCGTTTACTTTTTATATTAGACTGTATAGTAAACTGTGCGCCTTTCATGTCTGCATGCTGTTTTTTCTTGTTTTTATGGGAAGTCGACGATGACGGGTTATCTGCATAAGATTCATGAGCAGCCTGCATTTGACAAAAATCTGGAAAAACCAAGGAATTTTACGAAAACTGGAAAATTTCAAAAATGTTTCAAACAAGTTGCATTCTCCACGAGGAGTCCTCTTTACCGCGGCCGTGAAAATCAGTCGTGTATTCCTTTTGGACCTATCAACGTATTTTTTGTTTTGTTGTTTCTGCCTCTCGCGCAGATCAGATCCGTGCATGATTCTCGTGTTTCCCCCACGAAAACCGGTCTCATGAACGGCCAGCCGACAGAGATGCGTCATGTCTCGTAGTCTACGCTCACCTTCAGGTACGCCTCTCGCTCTGCTCCAGCATGATTTATTTCCGTTGTTATCCGGGCATGTCCCGAGGGTTCGATCAGCATGTGCTTTCATTTTTCTTCCTATGAAGCTTTCACAGCATCGCTCCTACATTTCTCACATTTCTTTCCACCCACAAAACGCAATAAAACGCGAGAAGCCGGCTAAAAGCTTGTGTTTCTTCAAGCTACAGAAGCAAGTCACCGGACCACGAATCGATCGATCCCATCAGTGTCTGCGTCTTACTGATAGTCCGCTGCTTTCACCCCACGCCCATTCCAACCCTCCCATTCATTCAGTTGCCATTTTGACCCGTCCTCTTTGTTTGCCCCAGGTGCCATGTCCACTCGCCCCTCTGTTTGCTTTTCCAATCGACACTTCGAACTCTCATTCGAATTCAATCCGTTATTCCAGGAATGAGACCGACCACCGTCATATTCGTGCTCGCTTCACTTCTCGCTTCAGGTATTTCGTTGGTTTTGATTCGGAAATTGACCAATTTCCAGTTGTTTTCTGCCATTTCGGTAGAGGATCTACTTTTTCGCGAGAGTCACAAACTAAATTTGTTCAGAGACAAGTAGCTAGTGTGATTCATAGTCTAGCGTTGCGGTCTTTTTGACAATTCGTCACCCATCTGCGTGAGACAAATAGGCCGACAAGAAAGCAAAAGATCTTGTTTGGACAAGCCGATGGGTATAATATATCGTATTTAATTAAATGCTTTCCCGAATATTATTACCCTTGTCACAATAGAGCCGCGACCTCTTGCAAATTGAAAACAATGTCATAAATAGATTAAAAGCAGAGGCCAGATGAAACATTTTGCAGCGACAACCCGGTCCATGCCATGTCTCGATGGATGCACCTGCGAGGTTTCCGACGATGATCCGGTGATCAGATGCGACGGACTCGGTTTGGATCGCTTCCCGCTGCCGCACTCTGCTCCTCTCCGCAGATTCCACTTCCTCGCGCTCACGTGCAACGACCTCGAAATGATTCCGGCGATCAGCATGATCAAAGCGTCGTTCCCAGACCTGCAGGGAATCGACGTCCAGGGCAACCCACGGCTCAACTGCTCACAACTCGCCGCCTTGCACTCAGAGATCCCGGTGCTTTCGGACTGCGACAACGAACATCCACTGCAATGCGACAAGCTAGACAAGGTGAGAACTGAATGAAGCTGATCAATGAAATGACACAGTTCTTTGAGAATTGCGACTGGAAGTGCCGTGCCCTGACCAAGCTGAAAGAGATGTGGGCTCAATTCAAGGACCTCGTGAGCCGGAAAGCCAAGGAGTGGCAGGCTGAGGAAACGATCGAGGCTGCCAAGTCATGGTTCAGCGCCCAATTCAAGAAGTTCAAAGTCGCCATCGGAGACCTCTCCGACTAATTCTGCATGATTCACTAGTCACTGTAAATATCAAATCGTTTTTCCCAAATTTTGGCCAAATTTCAAATTGATTCGCATTTTTCTGCTTGTATCTCACCAAATTCACAGATTACGGTAAAGCTGCATTTAGTCCAGATATGTATTCCCCTCTAACCTCATCTTATCTGGAATCCGAAAACCCCCGATATTTCTATATCTGACCTTTACCAAACTTTATAAATGGCTTAACAAGAAAAAGAAAACAACAAAATAAATCTAAAGAACCTAGATACTGTACTTCACGGATCGCGATCGGAGGTAATTGTAGTACTCGTCCATGTGATCCCATCCACTTTTTGGCGCATGCCGTTGTTTATGGGACGGGGCTGGACCTTCTTCGAGACGGACAAAGATGTGGATGTAGCGGTATCTGATCGTGTTCCAGTTCTCGTGGGCGTGGCGACGGGCTCCTGAATGACTGAGATTAACATCCGGAGACGCCGGCAATCCAACCTTTCACAATGTTCGACTGCACCGGAAACGCATCGGCCACATACATCTGCGACGGATACTCGATGTGGAACTCGTTGGCAGCACGTTCCTTGGCCTTCAGAAGAGTTTCCCTCAGCAGAGAGCACGCCTTCAATTGTTGCGCATCCAGCTGAACCAGTGCCTCGTCGACGTTCATCTTCCATACCAGTTGGCACGCCGCGAACATTCTCTTCGGTGAGAAGTGCACAGACTCTTTACAATGAAACACTTCTTTCGACTTCGGAAGTCCCGTCTCGGGAACCACGTAGTTTGGTGGCCACACTACCTTGTTGTAGTACTCCCACTTCTCCGGAGTCATTCCATATCCTCTCAGCGGATCCACGAACCCTTCGTCCATGTTCGCCTTCTTCTCGAGATCCCATTCTGGCGCGAAATACACTTTCGACGAGAGTTGCTCGTCCTTCTGCAGCTTCGGAATCCGAAGTTTCGAACGTCTTTCCCAGATCTGTTCGGCCGTGAGATCCTCTTTGACGACTGGTACCGAGAGAACTGCTGTTGACGTGCTGACTGCGCGACACGCTTCCGAGCCGGTTCGGACCAGCACTCGTAGCATTTTCTGAACTGAGACTGATAAGATAACAAGAAAAATTGAATATTCAGAAAGATAGGACGGTAGTTAAACCAAGAATGAACAGAAATGGAGAAACAGTTTGACAAGACGAAGGCGTTTATTCCAAGCACCAAAGCATTGTTAGAATGTCTACTTCTGAGCTGCTTTCAGCGCACTGTCCATCTTGGAGCGGTGTCTAGAGTGGTGCTTCGAACGACTCTTCTCTCTGGGCTGACGAACACTCTCGAACTTCTCGACTTGGGCGACACGTGGAGACATCTTCTGAGTGGGCGCCTCGTCGGAAGACACCACTGGGTTGCTCTGAGAGCTCGAACTGAAAAAAGAAAAGAGTATGTTTGACAAATTCAACTCCAAGGCTTACGCTCTTTTTGAAGAATTATTAGCCTGTTTCTTGAAAATGTCGATGATCTTGAGCACGACGCCTTCAAGTTCTTCGAGAATCGGGCCGGCAGCACCGAGACCTTCGTTGCCCTGAAATAATGAGGTTCGAAATGCTGATCATCATCAGCTGTCACTCACTTTTTGTACTTCCTTTCTGTGCCAGGTAAGCAGCAGGTAGGCGACGAGACCCAGAAGAATCAGTTCGAGTAGCATTGGACAGAGGGAAACCGGGAATGTGGAGAAATGACAAGCTGATAATGATAATGAGCAGCGGGAAGAAAGGCCGACGTCGCAGCGAGTTCACGGGGATGGGAAGGTGATAAGCGAAGTGTAAGCATGAAAAGATGGGACAAGTCAATTGTTCTAGACAACCCGTGCGCTAAGCGTTTTACAATTTACCATGAGAAGGCAATAGAGAAACCGAGTGGGAACATATCCTAACATAAAAAGTTGGCACAGGAAAGGGGCGGAGCGGAAAGATATCACCAGAAAAGAAAAGACGAGGACAAGAACCGGGAGAAAGTACATATTTACAGGGAATTCATTGGGTCAAGCTTCACCGGGGAGAAAAAACGGACAACTGTCAGTCAGAAAAGCTGTGCAACTCTGCGTAATTCTCCTGAATGTTATGAATTCGACTGATGATCCGAAACTCGCAATTTCTCTCTAACTCGATATAACTTGAGCCGATGAATAAGATATTATAAGCTAAAACAGGCGACTGGACGGGGAGTATCATATGAAGTTACTGGGGATTCGGAGAAGCGGACTGTTCTTCCTGATTCAGGTTCAGAGCAGCCAGTGGGTTCTCAATGGATGCATCTAGCTGAGGTTGTGGAGTGGATGGTTGCGTATCGGTGGAGGTGGACAAAGTTCCACGTCCCGAATCGGAAGACTGTCGGGAGAGCGAAACGAGCATGTCAGCAGTCTCCTTCTCTTCGGCGAATATCTGAAACCTCAGTGGGGTCATTGTAAGAACTTTCAGCGAGGTACTCACCGAATTCTTCATGGCACAGAAGTCTTCCGATGGGTACGAGTCGCCGGTGCCTCTGAGAAGGTCCTTCAGTGCCTCGAGATCTCTACAACAAACATTTATGTCATGATCCGACAGTCCATGTCTTACGTGTCAGCCGTTTCGCCAATGCCTGTCAAGTTCGTTGCCAGTGATTTCGCCTTCTCTGCCACTCCTATAATCGACTCGATTGTCCCTTCCAACACATACATCGCTTGATTGCACGCAGAGTTGAGAACTGAAAGGGGCGGAGCCAAGTGTCCCGACATGTACGCTTCGAATTCGGACTTCTCCATTTGGAGACTTTCGTGGTTCATGTTCTGTGCGAATTGTAAAGCACACGAGAGATTTGTGAAGAAATACGCTGGAATGTGATGAATCATTGAGGTCATGATAGAAGTGTTCTTACCAGCTTCTCCACTCATAAGTCGTGCTGGGATGGCGAACCGAGAGATGAACTTGACGTTTGATTGGATCAACGGAGGGTTTCCGCGGAAAAGAATGTATATCAGCGTCGGCAGGAACTCGTCAGCTGATGTGGACGATTCTGGAATTTAGGAACAGGTGAATCTCTGAGAAAACAACAAGAAAACACGTACCACTTTCCTTGAGGGCCTCGAATATAGCTTTGCAGGAACGGGTGAGACACTCTAACTTTTCGAACGCCGACTTCTTCGCGTTGATCTCGATCATTTCCGAGATGGCCACATCGATTTGGTCCCGAACATTCTGCTTCTTGAACACCAGTTTAGTCTCCAGGAATCCCGCCGTCACCCAGTGCAAGGATCGGATCCTGTCTTGAAGAGACATATCCGCCACTTCCTCTTCGTGATTAGCACAGAAGAATACAGAATAGCAGCACGTCGAAATGTACTTCTCCACCTGATCCATCACGTCTTCGGCTTTCACTTTGCATTCAGGAGAGTTGAAGAGGGAATGTCCGCCGATCCGCTCCCCGAGATACTGGTAGTAGCTCATCACGAGTTCCGACAGGTCATCCGAGCTCAGTCGCATGTCCACGATCTTTCCCACGGCGTTCTTCACGGATCGTGCAATTTCCTGGGCCATTGCAGTTGACAAATTCGCGACGAGGAAGTCTGTGAACTGTTTGCGGGCTTCTTGTGAGTCTGGCGAAAGCTCTCTTCGTCTGAAAACGGATTTCTTCTTATTTCCTGAATGGATCGTCAAAGGTCAAAGTTTTCCTTTGAGCCCATTCCTTTTCAATTATGCGCGTTTTCCCATGCAAATTCTAACCCCGGGGCGTCTCTAGTTCCGGCACAGTGGCAAAGTACACTCTCTCCGTCACGAGGCCTTGTCCATTATGACTCAGACACCGGCTCCAGCACTTTCATCTGGGGCTCTAAGGGCTCATTTTACGGCTGAATATGGAAGAGAGGGAAGGAGCATCCAAGTATCTCGTCTGTGTTCGTGCTTCCGTGTAAATTTTCTTGTTTTTCGGTCTTGAAAAAAGGAGCAAAGTAGAAGGAGAAGAAGAAGACGTGCGGGCCGGGGGCGCGACAAAAACAAGAGAAGAGGAAATATGTATCGATACGAACGGACATTTCTCGAGAAGAAGAGTGATTCATCAGATAACAATTCGAAATAAATACGAACACGTCCTCATTAGAAATGTGCCCAACTTCTCGGAAAAGTCCATTTTCTTTTGAAAACATCTCCAATGAACAGTATTTGGTTCTCAAAGTTCTCTTCGATCCCTTGTGCTGCACTCCTTCCCGTCAGCACAATTCTCTCTTCAACCTGCCCTCAGAATGTAGTTCTCGTCGATTTGTGCACACCGACAAGCAGCGACTCATTTCGCAGTCAGTCACGCAGCGAAAGTGCGTCAAAGACGTGGATTTCCTGCTCAGCTGTGTCTGTGAGCCTCTTTTTCTCGTTTCCATCCTTCTCATTCCTTATTCAATTAAACGGATAGAGGACAGCGCTGGAAAAGTGCATAGTTCGCCAAGACATCTCTTCGATGGCTGCTTCATTGGCTATTCGTATAGAAGAACAGCAAAAACCGACGGGGTGGCCCGTGCCGATAAATATACACAGCTAGGGAGGGACTTGCACTCGAAAATAACAAGAAGTCGTCGTGCGGCTGCTTTTGGACTGACAACAACAACATAAAGCGGCTGTCCGGATGGCGTGTACGATTTTTAATTGGAAGAAACGAAGACCTACCTTGTCGGAGTGCCCGATGGGGACGTCGAAGTGGGAGAACTCGTGCCGCCCTCTGGAATGATTTTAATGAGATTCCCATCAGCCCCGCGGCTCTTTTCGAGACGCTTCTTTTTTTAATTATTCGAGGAAGATGCGCGCTTACCGGGAATCGGAGACGTTTTGAACAGGTTCTTGATGCCCCGCGACTTGCTCTCCGTCGTCGATTTCCGCCGTTCTTGGAATTGGTCGAAGCTCAACAATGACCTGAAAGAAATCTGAACTATTGACTTCCGGTGTGATTGAATACCTGTTCTTTGCGAAGTCTTGGCTCCTTTTCACCTCGTTCTGATGAGCTCTCCAACATTTTGAACATCGGTTTTCCCATTGTGGAGTTCCGTAGAAACCGCATCCGTTGACGCATAACTGAAGGTTAGCACTTTTCTTAAACCTACCAATTTCAGTGACTCACCAAATCGTTAGGCTTGATCTGCATTTTCACTTTCTTGTTCTCGTCCTCGTCTCCATGCTTATCTGCCATAACTTTTCACTGAAAAAAGTTTTCGTTTCCGGCTAAACTTCCGTTAAGAAAAATGAAACCAAAAGGGAAACGAAAGAGATTACGATGGAATATTGACGGGCATTCTTTTAATCCGATATGATGAAGCGGAAGCGAGTGAAGAGCGGGAAATGCGAGGAAAGCGGGACAAGGAAACCAAATAGGCTAAAAGAGGGACCCTCATGGGGTCCGCAGAGGAAACAAGTTGCTCCGCCTGCCCGTTTATAGGCGAACGAAGAACCAGGCGGGGAGCCGAGACGAAACGCCCGTCACAAGTTGTCTTCTCCTGCGTCTCGGCTCTATTCCCGCCGGCTCCGCCTTTTTTGTGCTTTTGAGACTGGAAACAGCTGAAAATGCGGTTTCCGCCGTCGTCTTCACAACTAGAGGGCACGCGTGCCCCTGAATTCGTGGAAATTGGCCAAAACACCGGCAGATTCTGGGAAAATCAGTTCAAAAGGGTGAATAAAACGGAAGGAGACTGACTGAATTGCGTTTTCTCTGGATAATGGGTCACGAGAGAAAGTGCTGGAAACGCGATTGTTTTGAGCCAGTCTCTCGGGGTTCCGGCGGATAATTCGTTTTAACACTTTCTGCAGTTTGAAAATTCGACAACAAAGAAACGAGAATCCGAATGAGTCGACGACGACGGCGACCAACTAATTAGACTGGATTATAGACATAGAAAAGGAAGAGGCGGAGTCTCACAAAGTTGGCTCATTTTTGAGCTGTCGAGCTCATTCTTTGGAATCGGATTATGAATAATAATTGAATATGAATGAAATATCAAGAGCGAGAGGGATACGGAATACTCAATTGGGGGAGAGTACACCGGCTAACAAGACTATTCAACGCTCTGCGAAAAAATAAAAACTCGCGAAGAATGCGAGTCATTTATAAACTCGGGAATGTAAAAAAAAAATGAAAAAACTGGAAATTCTAGAATTGTGAATGAACGTCGAATAGGAAACTTGAGAGACAAACTAAAAAATAACACCGGAAGCTACAGTACTTTAAAGGCACATTATAGAGTTTGTTATTCGGGTCTCGCACGGAAAATTTTTAGAAGCGGTTACGGTGAGTTTTGCTTTTTAGGAGTATTTCTTTAGTTTTTTTGAGAGGGTGCGAACCAGGAAAAAGCGAACCGGAAAAGTTTTTGTAGAAAAACTAAGCGAAAAAATCTCGGTATAACTTGTAAGCGCTCAGAGTTATTCAATGCTCAAGGTGTCTGCAAAAAAACGAGCAAATTTATTGGCTAGTTTTGGTGCAAAACTTTCTCGGTTCGCAATTTTTCCCTGTTCGGTGAACCTCTCTTTTTTTGTTGCTGCCTAGTTTGAAGTTTTATTTTCGCTTTTTCTGACAGTGTTTATGGAATTGAATATTCTCCAACTAATTAAAACGCGAATGTGTTTTCTGCTTTGCAGAACCTCAAGAAAGGCATGCAAGATACGGAACCGAGTGAGAGAAATCATCAGGTAAAAAACATATTTTAGAATAAAAGTTGTAATTATTAGATGACTCAATATTAAAAAAAAAAACTGATTGGGAATACTTTAATAGCGAAAAAAAAATTGAATTTAAATTTTCTCGAAATGGAATTTTTATTATTGAGCCATGTTCTCAGAACATAAGAAGGCTTCGTAGAATTCAGAAGCTGATTCACCGTCTGACGCTCGTCGGGTTTGCTGCCTACGTACCGCAGTGTGTGCACTCTCAGTTCTCGTGACGCTCTAGCTGCATCTCTTTGTTCGATTCACTCTTTCTCCCGTCTTGTACTGTGACCCCCACTCATGTGTTTTTTGAATCGTTCTATTGAATGAAAGTGATAGTTTCGCAATTTCACTGCAGAAACCTTTTCACTTTTTCAAATCTGAAACTGAATCATTCTCTCTTCTATTCCCATTCTAAACAATTGTATCGTTTTCAGTCGAAATGGCAAGAGAAGGGATAACTCAGGCCTTTGTTACCCTGGATCACACGGGTTTCTCTTACGCATGCCCTTCTGGATACAGGAATTTCAATTTGGCACCGCCAGTAGTCCGAGTCCACAATAACCACAGTAAGTAGCGCAATCTTTTCGGTAAATAAACATTTCGACATTTCAGTTCCTGATAGTGGTCCGCTTCGAATCGCGAAAACAGTCGGTGCCACGCAATTTTCTATTCATGTCAGTGCTCCAGGAGGGAAGTTTGCTCAAAACGTTATGATGATCTACAATGCGTGCTGGGGCGAGTATGATAAGGAGGTCACGACGCCTTCGGTAAACGGGCCCATCACTAACGTCCAGGTCTCGCATTCGCGACTGGTGGCGTTCACATTGAATCGAATCTTCATTTTTGTCTATCCTGCTCCCTGCAAACAAATCAAATCCGAAGAGATACGCCCGAATCCGACAGGCATCTCCGCAATCAGCTATGACGCAACCACTAACACGTGCTTCCTCGCTTTCCCCGGTTACAACCAGGGTTCGGTGAACATCTTGGACATGCACAGTGTAGGAGCCCGCGAGTCCAAGTCGCCCGTCTCCATCGATGCTCACAAGAGCGAGATCACCCAGGTTGCACTGAACAACCTCGGAACTCTCCTGGCGACTGGATCTAAAATCGGAACTGTCATCAGGTAAATATCATGTTTAGAAAGAGTTCGTGACACCCTAATGTTCTTCAGAGTTTTCGATGTCCGCAGCAAAGCCCGTCTATATGAGCTCCGCCGTGGAACTTCGGCTGCTCATCTCAAATGTCTCGCCTTCTCGCCTTGTTCTTCTTACTTGGGCGTGGCGAGTGACAAAACCATTCACGTGTTCGGAATCCGGGAAGCCGAGCCAGCAAATCAGAATGTGCTGGAACGAAACATGGGAATGGGAAGTCTTTTCCACATCCCAATAAACAGAGAAGTTCTCGCAATCGGATTCAGTAAACGTGAGTTCATACCAAAAGAAAACCATTCTGATGTCTAAAAAGCTTTAGAAACTACTAAAACTCTGCGCTCGGTGATCGCCATCTGCTCCGATGGCACGTACTGGCAGTACACGTTCGAGAAAGACACCCAGAGCTCGAAGGTTCACTACAGCCTGAAGACCTATGACATTCTGCAGGAGAACTACGACACAGCCACGTTCATTCTCACTCCTCCATAACTGATAATTTCTGTATATCTGTACATTACCACTCATGTTTTTCTGTACTTTCTGTCTGTTGCTCTTGCTCATTTTGATGATTTCGTTGTTTCCTGTATCATACTGTAAAGTGTACAATTTGTTGATCCATCTTCGATAATGAGCTACCAATAAAGTTACCATGTTTTTTTTCTATTTTCTTATCAAATTGTCATCTGTATGGTCTGGAAGATACTTTGGGGGACACGAATATCCGTCCTCAATGACTATTTTCAGTAGTTTTATGGTTCACAAAAAGTTTGTAAACCCGACATCGACAAAGGAAAACACGTGGATCGACAGAACGCCGCACCGCGGAGCACGCAACTATCTCGACGAAATGGCTCCAATCAACGGGTTTCATGAGGAGAACGCGGTGAGATTCGGAGAGAATCACCTCTAGAATCAATTGGATTCTTTCAGGAATCGCTCCGTCTCCGGGACGCGTTCCGCGATGAAGTATCCAAGAAAATGGGCGAGTTGCTTCTGAAAGGACAGACGATGCTCGACGAGTACTGCCCGAC
Organism: Caenorhabditis becei; assembly: GCA_900536315.3. Lineage (NCBI taxonomy): Eukaryota > Metazoa > Nematoda > Chromadorea > Rhabditida > Rhabditidae > Caenorhabditis > Caenorhabditis becei. The sequence goes on along the minus strand of LR539712.1, from coordinate 642,634 downwards.
GTGCAGTGGGATTCTGATGGAGGACCGAGCCGGCGTGCGCAGATGTGTCACTTGTGAACTGTATACCGAGAAATTGGCTCAGGCGGGAACCATCTTGGCGGAGGTTCCGTTGCGTGAGTTCTTTCAGAGACGACGTGAAATAAGTATTCGATTTCAGAAGGCGACGAACTCAACGAAGCTGTTGATTACACCCCGACGCCACCGCCAACCGAAAAGAAGGCGCCGAAGAAAGCTGCCGTCGTTGTGAAGACCGCTCCGATCAAGAAGAAAGTGAAAATATCGGAGTCGGAGTCTTCTTCTGATCCAGTGGATGCAGCCAAGGCAGCAGTACTTAAGAAGCTCGAATGGGCGACCGCGGAGTTGAATGCGACCGGGGAAACCGCCCGTGTGCTTGACTTCCTTGCTGTCATCCAGAAATCGGCCGAAACCTTGCAGTCTCTCCAGATCTGATTCTCTCTTTCGCATCTCTGCTTCCTGCTTGTTGACGCCTACTACGTTGTTTCAATTTGCATGTTTCCTTTCCAATAAATGCTTTTAAGATCAACTCATGCTGTTAATTGATACATTTTCAACAAACGTTTTGTGCGGGATATCGGAAAAACAAACAAATCCAATTTTCCATCATCAGATTACGAGTTAAAGATGAAACGAACATTGGCCCAGCTCACGGAAATCCGACCTAATCTGATTTTCCGAAAAGCGAAGATGGCGAAGAAATCTGTGGAGAGATACGCGGCGAAAAAGTATGATTAGGTGAAAAGCGACCAATAACAAAAAGATTCAGAATCGAAATTCCGGTACTACAAGGAGAAGCACTGTTCGGAATGCACTCTGTTTTGGAAGCGATTCGGGCGGGAAAGAGAGATTTCCATGAAGTTTACATGAAGAAAACGATCGAGTTGGGCAGATAGTTCGGATAGGATCAACGGAAATGGTTTCAGGAAAAGGGCGGAGAAAGACCCGAGAATTCGGGAGATCCTGGACAAATTGGAGAGTTTGAGTATCAAGAAAACACTTCTCTCTGACGATCAGCTGGACAGGCTCACAGAGTATCAGCTGCATAATGTAATCAGTACAGACTTTCCGATCAGAAATGTGATTTTAGGGCATCTGTATGGACGCATCGCCAATGCAATTCTCGAATTTCGAACCCAAAACTGTTGGGATCTTCGTTGACAAAGTACTGGATCCTGGAAACCTCGGAGCAATCGGAAGAAGTGCTTGGTACTTCGGAGCGGATGGCATTGGGTTCGCAAAGGGAAGAGGGTGAGTGATAAGACAGTGATAACCGGACACAATGATATTTGCAGCCCGAAAGCCATCACTCCGTCCATGAGCAAGTCGTCTTGTGGTGCTCTCGAACACCTTCCCGTGAGACAGTTTGAGAGTTTTCACGAGTTCAGAGATGTGAGAAAACACTGAATGCAAAGTAAACAGATGATTTGTTTCATTCAGAGTATCAAGTCAATCGGAGGAGAAATCGTAGCCACATGTGATCCACTGGCAGCTCAAAAGGCAGCAATCACAGCGAAGACTCTAAACACGTGGATTCCCGCAAAGACGGTAGGAATAGTTCTCGGAGACGAGGGAGTCGGAATCGGCCGGAATGTTCTCGACCTTTGCGATACTGTCGTTTCTATTTCTCCTGTTCGCAAAGACGGATCCAATGTGACATCTCTCAACGTTTCAGTGGTTGCTGGTGAGATTGTAAAGAACCTTTAAGAACATAATAATTCCTTTTCCAGGAATCCTGCTGCACCACATTTCGCTGCTCCAGAACCAGAACCGTACGAATTGAAACAGTCGGCTTGGAGATGGTGTTCCCGGGTGTTCTCGCGGTCACGTTTGCTCACCTGCATCCCCATATTTTTAGTCGCCGGCTCTGTGTACTATATATTCCACTGACCGCTCGTTTTCCCAGTATCTTTCCTCATGTTGTTCAATCTGTTATTGTTCCTATTCTCGCCATTTTCCACTACTGTAATTGGCGAACATGCCACTGAAAACGATAATTATTCCAATAAAAGTTTAGACATTTGCTCGAATGGGGCCAGACCAGGAAACTGTAAGATATAGGAATGTTCTCGAGATGACTTCCGTTTCAGCGTGTCATCTGGTGCCCTCCAGTGGCTACGAGTGCACCAACTCCAACTCTTCGACAAGTTGGTGTGAAAGTTTCAACGGAACCTACAAGTGCTGCGAGAAGTCGATGAAGAAGTGTCAGGACAGAAGTGCATTCTGTCGGCTGACACGTCATTTGTGCAAGAGCAGATCAGATTTCCGAACGATGAAGTCGAAGTGCGAAGCGACTTGTGGATTCTGTGGACTGAAAACTTACGAAGAGGCGGAGAGAGCAGAGGAGAGAATGAATGAATTGGCACGGGGTCAGGAGTGTGATCTTCCGAGGAAGTGTGTGTTTCCGAGGGAGAAGATGCTGAACTCGACGGAGAACTCGACTACGACGACGATTGTCATTGATCCGATCGTGGCGTATAGGGCAAAGTTGATTGAGAGGAACACCACTGGGTCTGCCCACAGCACTTCGCAACCGGCAGGATTCAACTCTTCAGGTACTCTAGGTGATTAAAACAGTCCGAATGCGCTCTCACATAACACTTATTTGGTTGGACAAGCGATTTGATTTGCAGAAAGCTCAAACATCACAACTGTTGACCTCAAAACTCTACTTCTCACAACCGGAAAAGCTTCAACTTCTCGAACTCTGAACACTGCAACCCCATCTTCCAGACCTCCTAAAACCGTGAAAAGTGCTGATCCTAACGAGAAGTTGAAGACATTTGCATCCACGAGATACAGAAACGAAACCACATCTTCTATTACGCTCCCCGCCTCTTTTAATTCATCGAAAACAGTTCGAAAATTGACATTGGAAGAGTTGAAAACCACCAGAGTCAGTCAAAACATGATAATTCGATCAGTGTCACTTCCTCATTTCCAGGACTCTCTTCCGAAAATCACGACAGCTGAGCCGAGTTCTCTGACGACTTCCCTATCAAAAACAGTGATTCAGGGAACGTGTTTTGACGAATATACGTACTGCCGGGAGTTCACTTCGCTCTGCTCGCACCCGGCATTCTCGGAAGTCATGGCTTCCCACTGTTCTTTGACGTGTGATAGATGTGATGACGTTGAGAGAGTTGAGGAAGGGAGAGGTTTGAGAAGGGGAATGATCAGGAACATGTTTCTGATTTCAGAAGACTGTGAAGACATGAAGGACTGCAGCAGCTACCGGGATCTCTGTCAGCACTCTCGCTACAAGACTATCATGGAGAACTACTGTCCAAAAACCTGTGGACACTGCATTCCGATGTGCAGAGATCGTCATCAGAAGTGAGTTTATCTGCCCTTCCACGTCACGTTTCCTGTTCCAGCTGCCCTCAATTCTTCGACGACGGCTTCTGCAACGACACGATGTACACGACGGAAGAGAGGAAGTACCTGTGCGGTGCCACGTGTCTCATGTGTTGATCGATTATCTTTTCTCTGATTTTATTTGTATATAAATTGTTCCCACTTACCGAAAGGACAGGCGCAAAAACAAGAAATCATTATATTATTATGGAAACGCACACAAAGGTGAGTCAGTCGGACAGGAAATTGAGACCCGAATTACTCAAATATTGCGATTGGGAGGGGCTGAGACGGGGGAACGAACTGAGCAGTTGCCCTTTCAAGGACTCACTCTGAAGGCATTCAGGTCTCAAAATGCTCATATTCCTCGGACTGTTAAGACTATTCCGTTTTTCACAGCAGTGCACATCAGGCTCTCTGAAGTAGACAAGTTCTCACTATTGTTTTCTTTCTGGATCTCTTCTCTGAAGTGTGAGCTGTGCATCCATCCGAAATTCACAGTTTTCTGTCCCACTCCCACGCTTTCTTTTCTCGGCTCTCTTATGACGTGGCTTCTTCTCATCCACTCGTCTCCTCAACTTTCCCACCGTCCGTTTCGATTTCAATGAGCGCCGCTCCGATCCTCGGCCTATTTGCATACTTTGGATTATCACACTCGACCCACCCTTCTCCGCTTTTTTGCGTCGGAGCCGTCCGTCCTTCTCGCACTTTCTCCCGGTCCGCCTCAAAAAACAGTCCTCTTCTCTCTTTCCGCACTTGTCTCGATTGTCTTTTTCTCTTACCATTCGGGTCAATGAGACACCAAATCGAAAAGAGTACAGTCCAATTACAGTCGTCGAAGATTCGGGTCGTCAATGGCCGTGTCGGAATTAAGTGGAGGCGTTTGTTCCCGTGTTCCAAATGGATTGTTTGGTTATCTCACATCTCCTTTTCGTCTCATTTTTCGTTCTTTTCGCAGCCGCGAAACTGGCGTGTCGGCGATGGATAAACTTAATTTCGCGTCGCCAGAGACGTGTCGTCGTCCAGAAATTGAAGTGAGCCGCGCGTGCCGAAACCGAGAGAATGTCGCCTTCTCACCTCGAAATGTTGGAACTTTCGATGTTTTCGGCGCGAGAGGCTCAAACATCGAAGCGTCGCGCAGACGTCCGGTTCGACTCGAGATGACGTTAGAAAAACCCTTTCCGCTAGGTCTATTTGATTTCACTTTCTTCAGTTTTTCTTGCTTTCCCACTTCAAAAACCCTTCTCAGTTTCATGGAAAAGTTCGTTGTGATCTGAATTCCATTGGATACAAATGCAACCAGTGCGAACAATGGAAACAGACTTCATGGTCCTGAATATGGTGTCTGTTTTAATTGGTCCTGAAATCTTGATTCGGACTCTGGACATCTGAAAAAGTCAATCTCCAGAAGTTTACCTAACATTCAGCTTCGTGAACTTTCTGGAAGTCAGAAGAACGTCTCGGATATTTTCGTTGCCACGTTCACATTGTTGACCGTCTTCTCCTTCTCCATTCCTCTGTTTTTCCTTTTTTCGCTGATGGCGTATAATTCAGAATTCGAAATAAATAAGCGAACGTCCATTAATCGAGACGAAAACAAACCCGACTCGTTCCTCGTTTCCTTCCCAAATGCTCTGATTCGGTTATCAAAATGCGGTCAGAGACCAACTAAAACTGCTCCGAATCACCCGCCCATTCAAGTATTTCTTCCGGAGAAATGCTTTCAATCAAAGGAATGGAGTGGGGGACTTGCGGCGGCTACCTTCATCTCTGACCCAGCCACATGCCTTTTAATCAACTCAATATTTACGCGAGAGCTTCTCGCTCCCAGAACTTGCTCGGTTCTGCTCTTTTGTCCAACCACGTCATCTTCCGAGGAACGTGTCATTATGAAACCCGTCATTGTGTGAAGAGTCATGTCTGAAGCCGACTTCCATCTTCTGTTTCCTCATCCCAATTCATCTCTTGTTTCACTTTTTCCAAATTCATTCCGATACACGTCACAATGTCCAATTGTATCATTTCGGGTCGCGGTGGCTGCTCAAACACGAGTTTCGAGCTGCCCGTCCGCCTCCCGTTTCATTTTCAATCCCCGTATCATCTGCTCATCTGCGTCTCTCGTTCTGCCGTACTCTCTCGCAGCTCCTTGATGTATGAGCGGGATCAAAAGTGTTCGACGGCGGAAGCGCTGCGGTTTTTTGGTTCCGAGGCTCCAAGAAACTTCTGCTTCTGTTGCCTTCACTTTCAAATGTTTCAACACATGTGAAACCGAAGAAGAAATACGGCGTCTCCAATTTCCGTGCTCTCTCGACGATCACGTCGTCTTCTCTTATTCAACGAGATTCCTTCTTCTACTACTTCTTCCGCATCGGCTAATAGTGGTAATCCGGCCGTTGATTCTTCCATCCGGAGAAGGCTCCCATGTCGGAAATAAACAGCCGATCGGGGGGCAGCAGCTGCTTCGAAAAAAGGGTCACCTCTCCGCGGCCAGCAGACTCCTTCGCCGTGCCCACTCACCACCCGAAGAGCACAGTTTCCGCTTTTCTATTCATCTGGCCTGTTCGTTTCTTGCCTATTCTTTTGTCTTTTTTCGACGAAAACAGGAAATCGCATCGAGGTCGTAATTGCTGGGCGAGGAGAGGTTCTCGGAATGACTGTGTCACACTTGTCCGGACATTCCACGAGAGTCACGCTTCCCATATCGCATTAGGCACACATAATCGCATTTCGTACGAGTTTTTCTGCTTCAATCTCTTGGTATGTGTTGCACTTCACTTTGGTTTTCTGTGTTTTTGATGTCTTTCCAAAACGGGAGCCAACAGGACAGGATTAGGCCCTTCTAGAACATTCCGGAGCTTTTACACGTCTCCCATTCTGAGATGGAGGTCGTTGAAGTCCTTCGAAATTAGAATCGTTAACAGCTCTTGAGAAAGTTGCATTCTTCACGTATTCTCTTATTCTCCATCGCTATTTATGTAATTGATCTTGCCTATGGCTCCGGAGAGAAACTTTTATTTGACCTACTGAATCGAAGACAGTATTTAAAAGAATCCGCCTTGGATAAAGAGATATGTAGACATAGTGTATGTACTCAGCAGCGAGAGATAGAGAGAGCAACAACAAAAAACGTACATATTACAGTAGAGAGGTTGTTGTAACACATGTCATGCGGGTGCACCTCCTCGCCCGGATCGAATTCAAAAACACGCCGTCATCATCGCCGTCTAATTCCTTGCCCGCGTCTGCACTCTGTGCATTTCCGAATCCGATTACTACTGAAGAGCTTCCTCTGGCATCGGATGACGTTACCTTCCTCTTCGGCTCTTCGGAAAGTCTTTCCGTCATAGATGCCTTCCTTCTATTTTCGCCGTCGTCTTCTTCTTCTTCTTCTTCCTTTTCTTCTTCTTCTCAAATATTCGCCCCATTCATTAGACAGCAAACTTCATCGAGAGACACAGGCCGACTGGGAAGTGGGCGTGGTCTCGAATGTCCGTCGCCTTCTCGCCGCATCGTTTTGATTCCTCCAGAAGCTCCCGATACTTTTCCCTCCTCTTCTACTCTCGGAGGTGTTCTCCAGTGGTCCCGGAATAGAATAGCAGGTGCCCACTCGAGAATAATTCCTTCTCACGGACCCCACTCTCGTAACTAATAAAAGTGGTCCTGCTGCTTTCCTGCCTTCACTTCTATTGTTTCCCACTACCTGTTTCCACGGAAACTCGACCCAATCATTCCGCAGACAATCCAATTCTTTCCACACTCAGTTTCACTCAGAATTCAAAAAATAGAATACTTTGATCCTGTTTTGAACATTATTGTCTTAAAAGTGTTCTAAAAATAGTTTTTGAATGGTAGCTAATCTGCGTGTCGTGTTTATCTTCTTCTTCTCCTAACTTGCAACAACCCATTCATTTACTTCGCCAGCCCACCCGTTCAAGGTCTTCTCCGTCCCATACCGTCCAGTTCCCTCTCGATACCGTTGTTTTTCTTCACTTTTATCCCATCTTCTCACCCGCTTCAGAATAGTTTTCACAATCATATTTCACTTAAAAACGATGAGCTGACACAGCTGGCGACGAACTCGTTATCATCGTCTTGCATGAAGCGCCGCCCGATTTATTGCCAGAAAGTGTCGAGACCAGATGGCACGTCGCGAGTATTCCTGCGAAAAGAGCCGCCCGCCGAGAACAGAGTATAATTTTTATGATGCCGAGAGTCACACAGCCAGAACTCTCGGAACTCATCGGCTAATGCGAATTACAAAATTAATGGAGGCCTACGACCGAGTCGCTGCCACATTCATTCAGTTCTTTCAACTCCTAGAATTTTGTAATTTCTTTCAATGAAGCGTGTTTTCGAACATGTCTTTCAGAGCGTAGTTCTCTTCACAGTAGAACATTAAATCTCTTCTTCATCCAAACCGTTCGTCCGACAATGCCAATCCCTTTTGCCTGTCCTAAACAAGATTTCTCTGCGTCTTCCGTGCTTCCACCGCCTCTCCTTATCCAATTTCATGGCTCATTGCCTCAATTATCATCGGCTATCTATCCATCGTTTTGCAGCTTCTTCTCACTTCGCTCGTCCGCAACAATGAACCCTTCCGACTGTTTCCTCGTCGTCGCTGCCCTCGTCCTCATCTCAACCGTACCCCACGTGTCAGCTGTTCGTTGCAAGTGCACCAAAGAGTCCGAGACGGTCACGTGCACCGATGGAGTGTGCGAGACGGACGCAGGCTGTGAGTTGCCGGGAATTGGCTCAATCGGGGCACCTCTTTCTCTCTATCTGAACCTGTCGACCGAACTTCCGGTGCATTTGCCGTTTGTCGAAACGTTAAAGAAAAGAGAAGAACGAATAAGAATAGAGCACGAATACCAGCGAAATAATTGATGGACAGAGAAGAATCGAGAGACATTCTTAATGAGGTTTTGTGGCCCCGGAAGTCGAAACCGAAAAACGAGTCGACACGACATTTCATTTGATTGAAAAGATTGAAATGACGTGGCACATCTAGGTCAAAGTTTTGAACCATGAGAAGTTTATGATGTTCGAAGTGACGGGTTGATTCATGTGACCTCGTTGATTACTGTAGAGAACATGGAACTTTGGATAAGCTTCGGTACAGCGCATTTCCTATTATGAATTTAGTTCAACGAGAGCTTGTTAATAGTCATTAGTACATGCCGGACAACAAGTAATTAGTAGTAGGTGCCGCCCGTGAGTATCTTCGGAAGGTCGTCTCCGACTGGATGAATTAACAATAACCCCGGCCATTCTTTCTCCTGCCACACTCGAGATTATTATAAACAAATCCGTCCTTCAGCCACCTAAATCCTAAGTGCGCATAACACATATACAAACAGAAACCGAACGGAAGGAATACTCGCGGGGACCTTCTCGGATATCATCCGCTCACTGACTCCTTCTTCTTCTTGCAGCTTGTCTCATGCTGGACCACCCAACCATGGGAGTGCACTACACGTGTCACACACGAGGACTCAAAGACGGTAGCTGTCACAACCGGTACGATCTCGAACCCGTACTCGTCAGAATTCCTCTTTCAGAACTTCAAAGAGCGGAGTCTCCGTGAAGATCTGCGGATGCAACGCCCCCGACTTCTGCAACTTCTCCATGTGGCCTGACAAGTAAGTGTAACCGAATCGAGGCATCCGTCTTCTCTGTTTGTACCTTTTTCCAAATGTCGTCGTGCCGGATATCAGGTGTCCGATTGCGCGATTGTTTTGGTAATTCTAGACGGCGTGAATATAGTCGAAAAAGCAGCAAGAATGACGAGATGGGGGTGATTGACTTTTGGCTTTGAAACTGGAGAAGACTGGGTCGAGACAGCTCAAAAGTTCCAATGGGTTAAGGCATTTCAAATGCAACAGCTTCAAAGTTCAAGAGGCTTCAGAAACGGTACCGAGGGTTAGCGAGGGTTTACAGAAGGGATTCTCACAAGACTGAATGCTCATTGAGATTAATCTGAGAAGTAACAATCCAGAACAAACCCCTAATTTTTCTAGAACCTTAAGTTTAACCTTGTTCCAGATCTGCCCACCACCACAAGCATCACCACCACAAACACCACGACGAAGCTCAGGAAGATTCTGTCAACTCGCAGTCCGCACTGTCCGCCATCGGATCCCTTCTTGTCTCTTCGTTCCTCTACTATCTCCTCTGAATCGCCCTTTCTTTCCCCAATTAGGCACTCTTTCTAGTCGCCCGGCTCCAGGAGCTGAGCCTATCTGTCCCCTTGCTCCACCTTGTGATACTTTCTGAATCATCCGTCATTTCCCGACCTTTTTCCTCCAACTTCTTCGTCTTTTTCATTGTCTCAATTCACTGTTCAAAGGGTATTCTCGTTCTGTTTCGCACTGTTTTCGATCACGACTCCTTCCATTTATTTATACGTATTTCTGGATAGATAAAACTTTATTCAAAATCCAAATACAATAAAAAGTTAGAAGCATTTATTTACAATCATCACTTCTTGCTCACTATATTCTCCGTTTTGGAACCTGTGAAAACAACATTTTCATTAGTGTGAACTGGCAGCCTTCGAACTGGGACCGGGTTCAGCACTTTTCGGGGTCTTTGGAAACTTTCAAAATCCATCAGCAAGATAATCCCTGGGTTGAGGTCGCAGTTAATGTACTGATTCGCCGCCATGTGCTCCAGACCGTACTCCTCTCATCCTGAATGTGACCTCGATCTCCGTGAGCGTGCCTCGAGAAGCAAGTAGCTGGTTGAGCCCCCCCCCCCCCGTGTTTGGCGATCGAGGATCATGTAGAATGCCTGCGGATCCTGGAAGAAATGACTGAAAGGAAGAAAGAAGAAACTTACTCACCTCAAAAGACTCAAGAAGCTCCGGAGCATTTGGTTTTTAGTTGACTGGATGATTACCTCCGTGTTCTTCGACTTCTTTCCACCCTTTCCCACAACGTTAATCACCAATATCTGTTCTCCGTTGGTTCTCTATGATACCCGTCCCGGAATGTTCAAGCCTTTGAATTAGTCCGTCTTTCCAATCTGACAAAGAGCAGTGTAAGACAAATTTTATCTTTTGTTCATAGTTCATTTTCGCACGTGTATGTTTCCGAATCGTGACTCGAAATATTGCCGAGAGAAAGTGTTCACAATTAGCGATTGACCCCGAAATGATAATCGCAGTTTCCGTCGGCCGATCCACTCGAATGTTGTTTTTTGCCGCCGCCCGTCGCCCTCCAATCGTTCACAACAAGTCCATCTGCAAAGTTCAACCAGTTTGTCACTATTATCGGATATCTGACTTATTCCAACTGTCACATTACCATAGTTCAAAGCTTCATTTTGGTAAGTTCTGAATGAAAAAACAAAGTTCTCTGATTGTGAGGTTTCAAACGTTTTATGCTCACAAGCCAGTCCGTTTCCCCCCTATCAACTCAAACACCGTCCCTCATCTTGTGGAGGTTACGGTACGAGCCCGTTTGCACTTGCAATCGCATAAGCCTGATGCTTACAAAGCAATTAAAGTAATTCATAGAACTAGCTGTCAATTCGTTCCAAGTCGCCGATTCGCCTATTCCAGATCAAGTCCCGGAATGGACTCGTCGTCCGACTCCTCTTCTGATTGCGAAGTAAGTCCGTTTCATCTGTCCGCTCCGAGACGATTTCCTGTCGGATATTGCAATTAACACATGATATGACCTCTCCGTCCACATGCCGACCGTTCCTTACCAATTGGCCGCCGATTCGAAACGAAACGCGCAATTATATGTTATGTCGAGAGACCGGCTGTTTATTTATCACTGTGTTCTTCGTTGCTTCGCATCTCATAATCGAGTCTCTTGTTTTCCGAATTGCATTCCAAGAAGCACTATAAGACCGTTCCGTCCCCCCGGCATAGGCTACCGTATCTCAATCCTTTTCCTCAGATCTCCTTGTTTCCAGAATATGAATAGGGAACTGAAACTTGACTTTTCTGAATGATTTTTGGAGGAACACGCGATCGTGGACCCAAAACATGCTCATATGCTTCCAGGTTCTGACAGCAACTCACGCTCTTCTGATTCAAGCTCCTTCAGGAAATCGTTGTCTCTTCCGTCCACTTCTTCACAGTTCCCAAGTACTTCAGTCCCTCCCGCACAGCCCTACTTCACACTCTCGACTTCCTCATAAACCTAATCCTCTCATGTCCCCAATTAACTCATTTGGCAAGGTGTTCAACTGAGATCTTGCCTTGGATAAGCCCTGATTGATCAATCACTTTGACACGAAAACAGTTGAATTTCACTCGGAAAGAACACGAAAGATCGAATGGCGAGATATGGCAGACGCATTTGTCAATCATATCTGCAAAGTAGTAGTTGTAGTAGTATCAGTGTGTAGGAACGAGGCGCCGTCCACAGTATTTAGGTCAATTATTCAACATATCGGCCTGCCGCACTCGTCCCTTTCTTGTTACATTTTATCAACGACGCGCCGCCCGCAATCCCTCCATGCACTATCTCTTATTTATCATATTGTTTATCACCTCTGGTATCCTCCTTCGAATTCCGCGTACTTTTCTTTCCGCTACTCGGTACCAGCCACCTCTCTCCTTCTTCTTATCTTCTGTTTGATTGACGACGTGGTAACAGTTCGTCCTTCACTTCTTGCCTACCTGCTTGTGCTGATTCACTGACCGCTTCCCTTCCCCTTTCATCTTTCCCACCTTTTTGTTTTATCTGCCTGGGAACACTCAAATAACCGTCCACCTCCACTCCTCCCATTCCATTCAAAAGCCCTCTCAATCACTTATTTTTCCAGGAGATGTCCTCATACTTTGGCGCCCAAGGCGCCTCAGGTCCCGAGCCGTTATCCAGACAAAGTCCCGCAGCTATTCGGTTTCAGAGAAAGGCGTCGACAGGATCAGCTCCGGTGAGTTCTTTCGTTTTTGGAGTGATATTACTGTAGGCTGTATTCCTTATGTTTCCGCAAATGATATGATCCTTGTGATAGTTTGTTCGGAATGTCACTAAAAGTCAGATTAGATCAACAGAGCAACCATTCTTTCATGACTTTTCCCTTCATCCGATTCCCTAAAATTTGAGACTCTTTCTGCGAAGTCCCCGAGAATCACCTCCAACAGTTCGCTCGAGCCCTTGGCACACTCCTCAGATCCCTCGTTCCCGACTCCTCCTCCTTTTTTCGGTCGCACTTGTCATCGTTGTCCGTCCGTCCGTGTCCCGTCTTCCTCCCCCATTTCTTGTTTTTTATCGCTCGCCCCCGTGGCGCTATCATATCCACTCTGCACTTTTTTCCATTTTCTGTTCATCTGGTTTCGTTTCTTCTGTTCAAAAAGGGCAAAAGCTGTGAATGGAGAAGCGGATAAAGAGAAAAGGAGATGATGACACCTCGACAGTCGAAACGCGTTCGCTTCTCCTTCGCCCGCCAATGTTTCTTTTTCGTTTCATCGCATTCCCCTTTTCTTCCATGATCTCCCGCCGTGTCACTTCGCCTGATTGCTCTAATTTCTGCGAGAAGTCACTTTCTTCTTGGATTACCAGTACCTTCCTGTTCACTTTACTACCTATTCTCAGTTCCTATTCTCCACTTCTTATAAAAGTTATCATGTCAAGAATCGTAAATTTTCGCCTTTGGCACTATTCAATGACATGTATTCTGCTGAATCTCTACTGTAACTCTGTCGTTTATTGTCAAAATGAATTGAAATTCGATTCGTTATCTTCTGAAAATCACAGTATAGTTTCCTTAACACTGCTATTCTGTTCGAACTCTGTATCATTGTCGTAGGAGCCATAACAAGTTTGAAACCGTAGATTTCGTTTCTAGAAGTTATTTTTGAACCTGCCTAATCAGACCTTCAACAGTATCAGAAAGCAAAGCTTCTACAAAGTGTTTTTTTTTCACACAATCCGCTTCAGAACTATTCGTTATCAGTTGTTTCTGGAACACCTTCAAATACCAAATTCTTCCGCAAATTCCTCCTTTGTTTCCCACCCGATCAGTGTCCACATTGATATCAACCTCCCAGGCGAATTTCAAAATTTCCGAAATCTCCGTCGTCGCCCGCCTGTTTATCACCGACCGCATGCGTGTTCCTCACTCTGAATTGGGGTCAAGATCATTTAATCAGTGCGTCTCTCCTTCTCACACACTCTCTCGCTCGTTTATAACTGTTCGTAATCTAGATGATAGGCACACAGTTGGGGGGAAGTGGCGCTGAGAGACAACTGGAAGTGAAATGGTCTGAAACGGGAAGAAGCGAACGGTCAGCGCGGCCAGGGAAACCGTTTATCACCTATCTCTTCTTCGGCTAATCCATCATCACGGAACAGGTCTTTTTTAGTCAGTCCCTCCGCCGTCAGTGCCTCCTCCAGAAAGCAGTGCCGACGAAGAGGAGCCTCGGACGAGCTCGAACAACAACTACTCGTCTACATCGACAGTAGCAGCACCAGGAAGGGAACCGACTCGGGTGTCAACTCTCAAAGTGAGAATGATAGTGATATACTGATAAGGGTGATTTCTTCAGAGAGAAGAGAAAGAGAAGCGCCAGAAGGAGCGCATGGAAAAGGAGAGAAGGGAATTGGAAGAGAGAAGAGTGAATGAAGACGAAATGAAGAAGGAAGAGATCCCGACAGTGCACCAGTCTCTCGGAGAACGAGCAAGTTACGTGGAAGAGCCGCCGTCGACGACGACGACCTTGGATCGGAGGGATCGGAAAGCCGAGAAGGCACTGGTCCGTCGGATCACCAACGAGATGCAGATGGCCACTTATGTCCAACAGATTGATTTATCCGCAGTGAAGCAGCCAGTCGGAGCCTATACACAAGGAGTCTTCAGAATCAGGATGCTCCGATTCGCAGAAGCTGGTCTCCGACGGACGTTCTGGGTGGTCGGCAAGATGTTGGCCAACCACAAATTGGCTTCCATGTTTATTGCTCTGCTCTGCTTCGGAATGGCCCTTGTGCTCCCCGCCATCCATCGTCATCATCTCTTCGTAGACCTCCCCTTCTCGCACATCTTCGGCTCGGGCAGTGACGTAATCTCGAATGGAATCGGGATTGTGCCAAAAAACCAAAACTTCAACTCGACAAATCCGGCCTTCTCGTGCATGAATTGGAGGGATTCTAATCATTTTGCAGTGCTTCTCAAAACGATGTAAGAGCACGGGAAGTGTTGGAGACAACTAGAGAAAGATTGAAATTTCAGGACATCCAGGGACACTATTTTGAGAAAGGACGCCGTATTGGCCTACACTGCACTCAAGAAGAAGCTGGATCACTTCCCGGTTGAGAAGAGAGAGTTCCTGGTGCAGTGCTCGCTCGAGTGCGAAACCGACAAGGACATGGTCGACAGGATCATCAAGAAGAGTCCTCAGGTTGCCCTGACCTACCCAGAGACGTTCGTCAGCGTGAGCAAGGACTCGACGAACCTGACGAGAGTGTACCTGGGAGCAGCAATCGGAGGAGTCGAGACAGACACCGATGGGGCCATTTCGAAGGCTATTTCGCTTCTGATGAACTTTGAGTTGAGAGATGACTTGACAGGAAAGGAACACAACAACTGGCACAGACACTTCGAGGAGCAGGTGAGAGTTGAAACGGGAACAGAAGAGGGAACGGAATTGCAGACGAGACTGACTGCCGCCCCGAACATCTCGCTCATGTCGTGGTCCCCGGAGACTTTCAAAGCAGCAGTGGTCACGGCGCTCCAGGACCAATACTGGTAAGAATACGAGTTCATTTGGATTTCTGAGGAGATCTTCCGAAAAGTCACATCCAGACTGAAATCCTAGTTGCTCTGTGAACAATCTGTTCTGCACCTCTTCATTTGCAGGTGTCTCCAATTCTGTCTCATCATCCTCTTCCTCTTCTGCTTCTTCGGCTCGTTCGGCATCAATGCCTATCAGGTATCCAAACACGCAAACATCCCCAAATCCAACTGTCATTTCAGTCGAAGCCCTGCCTCGGAATCATGATATTCATCACACTGCTCGTCGTTTCCATCACAGGTATGACGAAGGGAAAAGAGGAGGAGATGATGAGCGAAACCCTCCAGTCATTCCGATTTTGGCTTTGAAATATAATCCGTGTCCGCATTCATCTCCGTTTTTTCTCCTCCTCCATTCCTAATTTTCGGCTGCTTCTTCATAAAGCAAATGCCCGTTTCCAGCCCTCTCCATGCAGTTCTACCGTAATCTGCCGATTGATCCACTTGTTTATCCGATCTGTTTCGTCACCATCGGTAAGCCTTTCTCAAAAGTAGAAGACAGCAATTGGTTGTACTTGAAAAGTGTTGTCCTGATCTCTTTCTACAATCCAAAACAATGCGTTTCGAAGAACTGCCTCTTGAATATTCATGCGCTCCCTCCATAACGACGACTTCTGAGCTGCTCTCGAGAATCGCAATCCGACGCCAATTATCGTTTCGTTCTCCTTCGGGCGTCTCGTTTCTTTTCTCGTAATATTTATATCCATGACGTGTCTCTCTGACGAATTAAAAACATATTGAACCTAGTTTTATTCCGAATCCTTTCGTTTTACGATTTCCCCGCCTGAACTATTCCAATTATTTTCGAATGCACCACGTGTTCGAGATGCTTCGGCTTGTGTTTGCTAATATGCAAATACACTGGTTGTGGTCTTTTCTCAACGATTTGTCAGCAAACAGTTTTCCTTCTTCTGTCCGTTTCCAAAACACGGTGATAAAACGACAATCACCTTCTCTTTTCTGTTCGTTCCAACTGTTTTATTCCCAGGAATCGGCCTCCTCTGGCTCTTCCAACTGCACCTCAGCTGGTCCCGTTACTCTTCGGCTGCCGTTCATCCGACTGAAAAGATCGCATTCATTCTCTCTCATGATGCTCCTGGAATCGCAGCCAGTGCAGTAGTCATTGTTGCAACTTTCCGTGAGTTCCTTTCAATTTCCATCCTCATGTCATATTTCCTTTTCAGTCGCCATGGGTCTGGTCATCTCGAACGGCCACATGGTCTCTTCGTTCCTCGGAATCGCTTCCTCTGTCGCCATCCTTCTTGTCTTCACTGTTTTGTAAGTCTTTCATAACTTTTGCATATATCATCTCTTTTCATCAGCTTCGTCTCGGTGTTCGTCTTCATGGGTGGAAGTCGTGAGGCTCGTGGAGTCAAGTGGTATCAGATATTCAAGACAGGAGACACCCACTTCACAGGTCCGTCCACTCCCCCTCATATCTTCCCACACTCCCATTACAGCTCCGCAACTCGCTTCGTTCGACTCTGCGTCTCTGTTCTCTCTGCACGACCGTCTTCTCGACGCCCGTCCATGTGCCTCCCGAGCCGTCGGTGCCTTCGTCATCAGTCCCAGGATCCGCTACCCAGTTCTCATTCTTTGCACCGCATTCATCTTCTTTGCTATCTATGGATTTGTCAACACTGGGTACATTCTGTGATCTCATCGTTCATATGTATTTCTTGTAGAATCGACATCAAGGAGGAGTATTTCCTTCCGACCGGATCTGCGGAGAAGTCATTCATCGAACAGTACAGAGATCAGTTCGGGAAGACAACTCAATTCATGGAACTGACCATCGAGAACAGCATTGAGTACCATGACCACGACGTTCAGAACAATATCTTCGACCTGTTGGACTATGCCATCGTAAGTTATCCTGGAGAATACGGTAGCCTCATCGTGTCAGAGAAAATCATTATTTTCTCATCCATCGCTCACTTTCAGGAAGAAGGATACGCGAGTCGTGCTGTCAACTGGCTGGCGGAATTCGCAAAGTTCGAGAAGGCCAGCATTTACGATGTGAATCCGGTGCGTTTTGACGTCTCCATGGAGAGTAAAACGGGGCGGTCTCCTTCTTCTTTTTCTCCTTCAACGCGTTTTGTTTTTTTGTTTCCAGGACACTTTCGTGCCAGTCGTCAATCTTGTTTTTTTGCCGTCGGAGACCTACCGAAAGTACTCTTCTGACATCATCATGGATCGGTTCCAAACCCAAATTATGAAGTCTAGAATGTACTTGGAACTGACTTCCAAAGGATTTGCTCAAAGGTAAGACACATGGTTTTTCAAGCATTTTATCATTTTCTCTAGAACATCTTTCGTGGATATGCTTCTGAAGAAGGCTGCCACTAAGGGAATCCCGCTCTCAGTCGACGTTCCTGCTTCCATGTCCCTTCGCCACGACATCAGCGTCTTCACCTCCGGAATGGTCGCTTTCGGAGTTGCCATCATCATGCTCTTCTTCGTTTCTCTCTTGCTTCTCGGTCAGCCAGCTCTCACGGTGATGCTCCTTGTCACGTCTATCGCAGGTGAGTTCAGACGTCAGTCTCGCTTTTAATAATCAATTCCAGTGCTCGGAGAGACAGTCGGGTACGCCTACTTCTGGTCCGTCCCCATGAACATCGTCACTCTGACCATGGCCCTAGCCGGAAATGCTCTCACTTGTGTCATCGTTATGGCCTTTTGCTACAGCTACTCGATGTCCGGAAAGTCTCAGATCCGTGCCGGAGTCCGCATTCAATACACCTTCCAAGTGAGCATCCCCTCCTCTTCCATTCAATCGGTTCGTCCTTACAGGCCACCCTCGTGCCAGTTCTCTTCGCTTGCGTCGTCCCAGTTCTAACTTTCCTGCCACTGCTCTACGTCGATGTTCCAGTTGTCCATCATCTCTTCAAGATTGTAGTTCTCAACGCCGCCGCGTCCCTCATCCACTATCTGTTCTTCCTTCCAAAGTAAGCAACCAGTCAGGAACTCTCATGCATGTCTCAACTCGTTTCAGTATGATGCTCGCCTTCTCCGAGCGCTTCGGCTTCTCGTGCAGCTCTTTCAACTGTGCCGAGTTGTGCTGCGATATGGACGACGAGTCCTCGATCTACTACATCCCAACGGGCGGCCGTGCCATCCATCCAGAAGGACTCTACCATCACCCATCCTACACCTACACCGTCCCCAAACCCCTCATGAATGCCCCTCCCCCACACTATCTCGCAATTGCTGCTCCCCCAGTCAACTCGATCTATGGACAGACAGATTATGCATCCCGGGGAGAGCTGAAAAGAGAGTCTCGTCGACACAGAAGACATAGTGAATCTTCGGTTGGAGCCTCGGAAACCGAAGGAACTCCACGGAGAGACCGTGAATCGAGGAGACGCAGACAGCGAAGAGCAGTCAGCAGAGACAGCGAGATCTACGAGGATCTACAGAATCCAGTGAGTTTCTAGAACTTTTGAGATGGAAGCTTCTCTGGCCATAAGCACCGAAGCACAATTACCCCCAGAATGTTTGTTTTCCAATTCTTCTCCACTGCAGAGAGTCGTGACCTCGTCATCGCGTTCCACATCTCCACGTCGTCAACAGCCAGGAAGCATGCGCCGTCCGAACAACTCCGGACCGCCGAATCCGCGTCCGCAGGCATTCCACTACGATGAGGGTGCCCAGTGGCGTCCGTACGTGCAGCCCTCGCCGTACGTCTTCTACCCGGGACCGGTCTATGGACAGCAGCGACGATAGCTCTGATTCCACTTCCATTTCCACTTCTTGCTCAGGGATTCTTTAGCATGCCAATCTATTTTTCAACTTTTCCTTACATTCGCCGTGACAAGTCAGCCATCTAACTCCCATTCCTCCTCTCCTGCCAAGTTCTTTCATTACCCAAGGTGCTATTATTGTATTTATCACAGTTTAATTTATTGAACGATTTCTTCCGATTGATTGACTAAGTTTAGTTTAGTTAACTACAGAGAAAGCAAATAAATAAATAAAAGACATTTGAAAAGGAATAGGGAACGGTTCACCCAGATATATATTCAGTCAATTAGTACAGAAATACAAAAGTGTCGAGACGCGTAGTAATGGAACCCTTCAAAGCAGACCGTGTCTTATCAGCAGCAGTATCCTTCCTCTTCCAGATTCGCGGCTTCGTTCGCCTTCAGAATCAGACGTTCCTGCTCTTTCTGCTGTCGTTCATCATGCGATTGCACGTGCATCGGTTTGCTCTGTTGAAGTTTATGCAGGAGAGTCAAGAAGATCGACTCGACATGATCCGCTTCAGAAGCAGACTTAGCAGAAGTCTCGAACAGAGCCATGTTGTTTCGGTCGGCGAACATCTGTGCTTCGTCTGTCGAGACGCGATTTGTACATTCTACGTCACATTTGTTGCCGATGAGAATCCGAGGAACCTGGAAGGAGTATTTGATCAATCCAATTACCGATAGCCTAATCTTACCTCACTATCACTGACAAGTCCATGTTTTTCACATTCTTTGATCCACAGAGCCAAATCATTGAACGATTCCCGACTAAAAAGAATCTTGTTTGATTGATAGTTATCATTGGTTTTTACCAGGTCACATCGTACACGAACACCACTGCATTCACATTGCGATAGTAGTGTGCCACAATCGACTGCCGGTAGCGTTCCTGACCAGCCGTATCCCACAGTTGAACTCTCAGCAATTCACTTTCAATCACACAGCTTCGCTCTCTAAAGTCGACGCCGATCGTTGCTTCTGTGTGTTCCGGGAATCGGCCGCAGCAGAACCGGAACGAGAGACACGTCTTGCCAACGGCTGCGTTGCCGACTATGATGACCTGGATGCAAGTGTTGTCGAAATTAAACTTGCAAAGACTCTCACTTTGAATGTTCTCTTCTGCTTATAGTTTTTGCTCGCTGAAGGCGCCAATGCCATTTTCTTGGGAGCAGAAGATGGTTGTGGCACTGCAGAGAGTTCCGGTGCTGGCGGCGAAGACGGGTATGGAACACGTACTGGAGTAGAGGAAACGGCGACAGGAGTCGGATCCTGAGGAGTGGGGACTGGCGGCGGAGGTGCCACCTGAATTGGATGTTGTTTGCAGTTCAGCACTACCATGGATACCGTTTCATCAGGATGCGTGGCAGTGACCTGTCTGGGTGGATCAATGACTGTTGCATATGTGCTGAACTGCGGGGCAGGGATGTTCGGGATGCCGTGCTGCTCTGCCATCTGAAGAAGGCGATAAGACTTTGAGAGATTTTGAAAATTAGAAGATACTTTAGCATGTTCGAGACATTTTAGTGAAAACAATAAAAGGAAAGAGCGGAAATCGAGTGAAGTACGAAAATTCATTGGTGTGTGCTTGTTATTGGTCATGGCAGGTATTAAATAAAACAGAATAGTGTGAGAGGAATAATGTATTAAGATTATTTGCAATTGTACGGCGGCCATAGTTTTCCTTGGCTTACGAGATCCTTGAAAACGGTTTTAATATGATGCGGTTGAAGCGGTCTGTTGGTTTCGTTGCGGGCTTCCCGAAGCTCAACGGCTTCTTCGACAAGCTCTCCAACGAGCATTTTGGCAAGAGAGCGGATGGCTAAAACGAGTGATTCACCGGCAGGAGCACCCGTAGCTCGTTCTATGATTCTTTTCATGGCGGCTTTGTTGAACGTAGATCTATAAAAATAACGGACAATTCCCGATGTTTTCATGTGAACATTTACAAACCTTCTATACACTTCGTAACGTTCAAGTTGAGATTTGGATAAGTTTCCCAGGATGAGCAAGTGTTCCATTTGTCTGAGTTCTTGTGTCTTTTGCGCAGCAGAAATTTTTTGATTCGGTAGCTAAACACTTTACTTTGAAAACAGCATGGAAACAATACTCACTTCTTTGGGAGGAGCTGAACTGCTTGCAAGAACCAAATTATTTTCTACTGGAGTAGAGGAAGAAGGACACGAAGCCACAGACCTGATCAGAACTGATTTTCAAATAATCAAAACATTTAAAATACTTTTCCATGACGACTGATCCCGAATTGTTCACTTGGTCTGAAGAATGCCTCGATCTATTCGAGTTCCTCTTCATAACCTTCGGAACGTTCGGCTGAGAATTAATCAGACTTGTCAGAGCATCGAGACCATCAGGTAGGTCTTCAGATTTCACAGCCTCGGCGTTGAACTAAACTTAATTTTGCTATGACAGGTAAAGAAAGTTAAGCATACTTTTCGTTTTTTCCAATTTTTGTTAAGTGGTCGATTCGAGTTCTCATTTGAATAATCGAAGGGTGCCTTCTGAAAAATACAGTTTCAGTACATTTCAACACCAATCGAGAACCACCTTCGAATTATCGATCGGATGTTCCGGTGAATTAGAATTACTTCTACTTATCACTTTGCTCGGAGCAATTTTCGTCATCAACTTGGGTCTGTTCGCCTGTTCTCCCTTCTCTTCCTCTTCATCATCGCCGTCGTCACCGTCGTCACCATCCTCACTATCGTCGCCATCCAAATCATCGTTACTGCTGCCACTAAGTCCATAATGTCGGCACACGTTACTTGACAATAAGTGTATTACCTCATTGCCATCTCTTGAAGCAGGTCGATTGATTGCTTCGAACTTGTCAGCAGCTTCTCATCTCTTGCGTCGTCGTCACTGTCGCTGAGTCCACCGAACAAGTCATCTGATTTGAAGTCGAGAGACATGAAGGTTTAGTCCCCAACTGGAAAAATAAAAAATCCATTTGCAATAAACTATTTCAGTCGAATTACTGTGGAAAATAATAAAAAACCGTTCCAAGCATGGAACACGTCATGAACTGTCGGATTCTAGGCCATGGCCTAGAACATTTCCGTGTGTACTCCTCTCGGGCAAATCTCGGCTCGGGTATATTTTTTTCGAATTTCAACATTTAGCTTTTCTCTGGTTATTAATTCTGAAATGTTTTGTCTGTTGTTTGCACTCGAATTAATTTCTATTTTTTCAGATGACCACAATTCCAATCACCGTTGATTTTTCGGGAGGCGCAGAATTTTTAGTGAAAGCGAAAACTCAAAAGGTCAACATCCCGGCAGGTAATTCAATCTTTCCAAGAATTCTTTTTTTTATGTCTGTTTACTAGACTCAACACTTCGAGACGTGCTCAAGTTCGTTCGGGATAACCTCGTCACCGATGTGCACAGGATAGACATGCTGTTGAACGACGACGTCAGCGAAGTAGCTCAGGGTAAGATGAACCATTAGAAATGAATGACTGCTTTCTGTGCAGGAGTTATCACTCTGATCAACGACACCGACACCGGGCTGCTCTCCGAATACGACACCGTCATCGAGGCTGGTGACACGGTCACCTTCGTTTCCACACTGCATGGAGGGTAATCGAAGTTTTTCGGTTTCTTTCAAATTGTTCCGGTCTTTTCTTATAATTTTTTGTTCCTTTTTTGCCTGTATTTGTTTCGTAGATCTTTTCCCTACAGAGACAAAGTTTCTTATTGATGTCCATATTATTTCTTCAGAAATTCCCGAAATTCATAAAGATATCTCTCGTCAGTGAACAAAAAATACATTTATTGAGCAAAAAAGGCATCTGTGCGTAATCTAAAAATCCGTAGAAAAACCAATTCAAGGCGTTTGAAAGAGATATTCTTATCAGTGAGATTAATGAAGTTCTGGAGCTTCGCAACGGTCGCCCTCGTGCTCGCTGATGTATGGGAGACGCTTTGATTTGTACAGAAGCATCACCCAGAAGACGATGTTGAACACGATGAACTGGAATAACTCAGTGGGTTCGGGTTCCTTACAGAGGGTTTACCACTAAAGGAAAAGCGGCACGGCTGACAATGTCTATGTGACTGTGCCGGACACAGAAACGACTTGGCTGTTTGATGACTGCGATGATCGAGGTCGGAGCGGCATTGCACGTGCACTCCGCCAGGCGGACGTCTGCAAAGAAGGTCAAGTCACGTCAGAGATCCGATGCATACCGTGAAGAATGTCAGGAGTGGGCGGAGCCGGTTTGTGCTCCATCTTCTTTTCTCTTCGACGACGGTCCTCGTTCTTTTTCTGAAACAACTCCATTTGTTGATTTGCACGAAAGGATAGGCTAACTTTTGAATATGCAACACATGCGTACTCGATCAACGCCAAGATGACAAGTAGATAGCAGAATCCGAGGAACACGTCGACTGCCTTGACGTAGGCAACTGGCGGAAGACGACGGTTCGTGCCGGTCATCAAATGAGTTTCAGTCAACACTGTCATGGTGCCGATGAGTGTTCGCGAGGGCGCAGAGTCACGATTGATCCAGAATGAGATCTGGAAGAAACGGGCAATGTAAAAGAGAAGCAGTGGCCTACCCATGAAAGAACAACGACGAGACTGGCAGGAAAGAATATCTGAAGAAAGTAGAAGCCGCTGTCGCGATCAAATATGAAGCTGACCCGTAGACGGGAGTAGGTCCCTGAAAGAAAATGTGGGTTGTTAGGGAAGGCAATCATTTCTATGACGACACCTGACTCGGTAGGTCGCACTCTTTTTATAGGGCAATCAGGGCCGACGGGAAGCGGGTGATCATGTCTTTATGAGCTGTACTGAGAGTCTCGTAACTCGGGAGCCAATGGGACCTCATGACTCACCCGAAGAAGTGCTGGCAAGTGTCCGTTTCTGGCATATTTTGGTAAACTGGTAGCTGGACAGCTCGATGTTCTCGTCCGCCTTCACCGCTGTCGCACAATTCGGCTCCTTCGAAGTACACCAGTTGTACTCGATTTCGGCCGTCGAGTACGCATCTGAAGGTGTTTATTGATCGGTTGACCCCTCGACACAAAGAAGCAACGACTACGGTACGATCAGAACAGGCTAATTCATAGAAAAAACGAGAGTACCCAGACATTCTCTATGGCACTAATCGAATGGCACACACCGGACCGAACAGAAATGTACAAAGAATAAGAAGAGTTATGTACAGAAATGGAAGAGGGAAAGAAAGAAAAGAGGGAATTTTTGATGAGGTGAGAAGAGAGGAAACGAGAAAACGCATGCGGAAGCAAGAAGCTTGAAGATCACAAGGCACTGGAAGAAGTTGGTCCATGGCTCGAGAAGACACGTCGGAGAGCTCTGGAACAGATGTTGGTCACGGCAAGCATGCGGCGAGAATCGGGCGACAAGACCGATTGCACTGGGATGGTAACAACGAGAAAGGCGAGAAAGAGTAAGGAAGTGAAAGAGTGGAGGAATGGCAGGAAGAGAGTTATCAACTGTTCACCAGTGGATGTGCTGCCACTTGTCGTTCTCCTGGATCTTGTCGGAGGAGTTCAGACTCAGATATTTCATGTACAGCCAGTAGATTACTGCAAAACGATCAGTCATGTTAGCCAGAAACTCAAAACTTACTGTTGAAAACGGAGAAAGAGAGCGGGAAACAATACCGACTGAGTTTGTCGATCTTGGCGGGAGTCCACCGTTGACAGCAGGTTTTCGATGCCTGGAGAGTACTGGAATGAACATGGAAAACGTGGAAGTACGAACCTTTTTGGGTCTGGCGAACGGAGCAGGCCACAAAGTATGAGCTCCGTCGGTGACAAGACGTGGATGCTGCATCAGTGGTATCGTTCTACAGTCGCAATTCTCAGGGATCTCCATCAATGGATTCTGAAACAGTTCACGATGAGCAGATCGGAACGGAAGATGGACTCTTACCATAGAGGAATTGTGGCCAGCAAAGTACAAATCGGCCTGAAAAACGAATAATTTTGGAGGAAGACTAGAAGCTGCGGGTCTACGGCAGTCTACTGTGGGACCACACACTCGGTGCTGAAAAGCGTGTACACTCTTTCGGTTCTGAGCCTAACAGCCAATCGGTGCGTTTCTCTCTGGTACGACACGACATTTACAAGGCACGTGTGGGGTGGGAATGGGCCTGTGGACAAGCTCGCCTAGTACCTGCACATAGCTCTTGGCCGGTGTCGAGTTTTGTGACATTAGGGTCATTTCGTATGACTAAAACGGTTTCGAAATGATCAAACAGTCTCGGGGAATGCGAAAAGAACAGGGACTCACGTTGTTGTTGGCTGCCTTCGGACTCGCGTTGAACATGGGCATCTCGTTACGTTGCTGCTGTTCCGCTGCTTTTCTCCGCTTTTCTCGACGCAGAACAAGTCGTTTGTTCATGTAGGAGACGATGGCGTACTCCAGAAGAGAGGCGAAAACCATCACGAAACTGGAAGAAGACACATAGATTCAGAAGAGGAAGGTTGCCTACCAGAAGTTCAGGAACACGTCAAGGCCTTTCACATAAGACACCTTGGGCATCGAGTTGTTGGTAGTTGTGATAAGAGTTGTCATGGTGAGCACAGTTGTCACACCGAGGCCTACTCGAGCTGGAGAAGCTTCTCGGTTGAGCCAAAACGAGACCCAAGAGATAGTGACGATGAGGATGGAGGGGATGACGATGTTCATTGTGTAGAAGCCCATGTTCCGGACGAGGATTACTTCCAGGGCAAGACGTACGTACTTTCCTGGAAGTTTGCATGGGTTGAACAACGCAATCAGGAGCTGGGCTCACCTGAAGAAGTCTCCGCTTTGGTTGTATTCACGAAGTAGAGCGTCGGCTGGAACTGCGGCAGTTGAAAAGTGTCAAACTTGACGGCGGTCGTCTCCAAATCGGTGCGCTTCTTGCCCCAATAGTAATCGATATCTTTGGTCTGGTACCCGTCTGCAAATGGGTTCTCTCTCAGAACTCGCTTCTCTCTCTCTCTCTTTCGTCGTGTTTGTTTGCTACAGAAGTGTCTAGGTGGGTTAGGCGGCCGAGGTTCAGATATGCAAAGTAAAGAGTGGTGGTGGTGTGTACAATAAAACGAGAACTTTGGAACGGAACAGGAGAGGAAGAGAGATGGTTTCAGGGAATTTCGCTGTTCCGTTGCTGCTCCTGAATCTGGCTCAGGCGGATGAAGTAAGCCCAGTAGCTGACATTGAAAAGCACGAAAATCTGGAAACAGACGGACGGTACGAAAGGAACTCTGTGCTCGGTTACGGAAGGAAACAGGGATCTGGAGTACTTGTCGATGTTCGACGGACGCAGCCATCTCCAGAAACGGCCAAAGTCGTCGTCCGTTATCACTGCCGCTGTAAACGATCAACACGTATATTCCTTGAACAGGATATCGCCCACTCTGATACAGAAAGACAGACGCTTGCGAGTTGCTCCGTCCGAGCATTGGAGTGAGTTCGTTAGGCACGGCATCCTCATTCTGGAAGCATGCGGTTAGTGGGAAAGAGATGTGCGGTGCGTACTGCAAATATCATTGTGCGTTGTGCTTCTGGGATGTATAAGTTGGAGGTTCTGTCCGTGGAAGAGTAGAACGGACGGTAGGTGGTGTTGTTGAAGTAGGAAGGAACTGATAGAGTTCGTTTCGGAGGAGGTTCCATTTGGGGAAGAGGAGTCAGCATTCTGAAGAGACACGGTTCTGGTGGATCAGAGGAGTCGTCAGTACCTGG
This sequence comes from Caenorhabditis becei, assembly GCA_900536315.3. Taxonomy (NCBI): domain Eukaryota; kingdom Metazoa; phylum Nematoda; class Chromadorea; order Rhabditida; family Rhabditidae; genus Caenorhabditis; species Caenorhabditis becei. The sequence continues at coordinate 616,052 of LR539712.1, read as the reverse complement.
ACTCCTTCCTCGCCCGCACCAACTTCATTCTTTTGCTGATGTATCCGACTGCTGCGTATTCGAGCAGGGAGCAGAAGACCATCATGAAGCATACGCCTGAAGTGTGTATTCGATTACGGCTACAGTAATCCCCACTTTCGCACCCGACACCCGACCCCTGCTGCCACTTTAGTCGTTACGTTTTATCGTGTATCTTGGGAAATGACGACATGTGCGTTTTTCAGTTGGCAACAAATCAGAGGCACATGTCATCGTCAAGACAGGCCCCGAGAAATCTGCGTTTTCGCCCGGCGCCGGCCTCTTGCTCTTCTCTTCCAATTTGACGTAATATTTGCCGGCAATTTGCCAGTCAATAGATTGATGACAACTCTCTGCGTTTCATTCCTCCAAGTCCTATAGCGCGTGGAGCCAGGTGGAAAGAGAACGAGAGACGCAGAGCTTGTGAAACAAGTGTGTAAGGGGCTGGCGGACTCGATTAGCGGGTGATAAAACGGAGAAAAAGAGAGACAGATACGACAGATTGCAACAATTTGTCGTCGGATCCGTCTTCCGGAGACGGACCAACCCCACGCAAAAAGAGGTGCGAAGTGATAATTGATAACGGGACCGACCCGATCAGAAATCAGACTCACCCAGAAATATGTCGATGCTTTTCACATAAGAGACTTTCGGCATGGAGCTCTGAAACAATTGTGAACCAGATGATAGACATTGTTCACATACATTAGTCATGGTCATGAGTGTCGTCATCGTGAGCACAGTGGTCACTCCGAGAGCAACTCGAGCAGGAGTGGCATCCCTGCTGAGCCAGAAAGACACCCAAGAGATAACAACGATAAGGACTGATGGCAGATAGATCTGAATGATATAGAAGCCGATGTTCCGTTTGAACAGGAAGAACCAGCACAGACGGGAATACTCGCCTGGAAGTAGGTCATCAGCCAGTCCGACTGCTTCGACACTTACCAGAACTGAGCTTCTGCGTCTGATTGACCACCTTGATCGACTGAAGCACGAACTGCGGCAGCTCGTAAGACTCGGTTGACACGGACTTCTTTTCATGCGAAACGTACACAATGTCGAGGATACTGTAGCCGTCTGAAACCACGCAAAGCGACACGTCACCCACCACAAAAGAGTCGTCGGTTAGAGTATCGCAAGCACAGTGCGCGCTTCAAGCACACTTTCTCACACATGCTTCCCCGGAAGATTAGTTGTAATCGAGTGTTACACGTGGCAAGCATCGGGAGAGATCGAGGAACAGTTTGTTATGCTTGGCGTCGCAGAGTTCATCGTGGCAAAGGAAGAATCAAGGAATCTATATTGAGAGAGAGAGGAGCTACCGTATACCAGAAGGTAGAATCCGTGATGTTCCCTTTGCACGATGAACACGAACCAAATTAACATACGTTAACGATAAAGTTACGATACGGGTTACGCGGCAGGTTCGCTCATGTTAATCAATCAATCAGTCATTTCAGTCCGAGCATTCTGAATCTGCTCGTTCAACATTTGATGGTTAGTTTTGCATGAACCGAAAAGTGCAAGCAACGGAATGGAATGGATAAGGACGGAAGCGTGCAAGACGGAAAATCGACCAACCTGCTGTCTCGTTTACTCCGGGATCGGACTTTTTCTCTCCGAGTTTCAGAGAGAACTTGGCAATGAGAATGAAATTACAATTGATACGGGGGGAAAAGAACGGATGAGACAATAGAAAACGAGAGGAGAGAGTCTGATTGGCACTTCGTCTGGGCATCTCTTTATTCGACGATATCCACAATCAGAGTTTCAGAGAGAGAAAGAGGCAAAGAAGGAATGGAGATGTGCAATCGACCCTTGATTCTCTGGCTACAAACGGCACGCCTACCCCACGACTAGTTTGAAAACACACTCGGGAACGGTGTGGAACACCGAGGCACTTACAGCTTTCTATCTCCAGTTTGCAGTGTTGAGAGTCCATCGGGAACAGCTTCAGATCCATCGGACACGTCGCCGTTACTGTTAGTCTGCAAATACTTATGTCTTGTGTCACATGTCAGAAGATCAGAAGTGAGTGTTTTGAACTTTTCAGTGCAATTTCTATTGTAACTCTATGGGAGCTTTGTCTTTGCACTTTGAATCCCAGTTTCCAGATGTTGAATTATAGGAACTTGACGCTTTGAATCCGAAGGTTCTAGAACCTAGTTATATTCCCTTCCGAGTTCATTCATCTTCCTTTTTATCTTTTCTTTACTTCCATATAAGCCATTCTGACCACTATTCTCGTAAAAACGCCGAAATGAAACATCATCTAATCCCCGCTGGCCCGTCCGTTTTTACTGCGGCACCGCTCCCTTCAATGGGTGGTATTAGCCGTTATCTGATGTTAGCACACTGCTGCTTCACTCTGCTCACCTCTGACTGGTATACACTGTTCCGTCACTGTCGATTCGAAGGAACGAGTTATGCGTGGTGGCCAAGTGAAAGAACGACTTCTTCTCGTTCGGGAAAAACGTGTCCGGCTTCCAGAGCTTCTCCAGATAATCAACGCCTACTGTCAGCGAATCAATCTCTTTCGAAAGACCCAAATCAAGGGTTCCGAATGCTAAACGAGGGTCTTGCCATGTCTGTCGCATATAAAAATCTAGGGTAAAGTCCTGAAAACAGAAGTTTGTCGGTGCGCCGTGAGCCAGGACTGCCTACCATATCTACTTCAGAAACTGCAGAAATGGAAGATACGTGTATCGTGATACCTACATCAACTGGCTTCTCTCCGTACCTAGAAGAACATGATTGTGTGTTGTTTCTTGTTTCAAAGTGAGATCAGAAGTATCGTAATAACAAAGATTTGTTCTGGCCCTTTCATCACTGTCTTTTGTCTCACAGACCCCGTCCGAATCGTTACCTGGGTCGTAACCTCTTGTCATACGTCGTCCGATTAGTAAGTCTGTCAAGAACTGATGAGAGGAGTGCCGTGTTGATGTGTGAGTCCCTGCAAAAGAGAAGAGAGAGTGCACGTTTGCAGTCAACCGGAGCACCGCCGCCAGCTCTTCTTCTGTTTCGTTTCGCCGTGGTGGCCTAAATTCAATTCCGACCTCCAATTCGGTCTTCGGGGAAAACGAAGAAGAGCGGGAAGGTGTGACGAAACGAAACGAACGTGAAATTGACATTTTCGCGCCGCGGATAAATAAATTGGATTTGATGACGATGCCGACCGAAAGTAATGGATCCCGAGCCACGTTCTTTTTTTCGCTGCGTTGGTAGGAACAAACTCGATTTTCGAATCGAAAACTCTTGGGAAAGATGGGATGGAATTCGTTTTTTAAAAGTTTCAAATGGAGTTTCGAATAGAGTGGTCAGTGAATTTTTTGAAAAATGGAGATGATAAGACTTACTCATCCTGGCAGAAGACGACGTGGAGACAGAGTTGCGCAGAGAGCAGAACAACAAGTGTGAACGGACGTGTCATCGGGAAGGCGAACAGCTCGTCAACTACGGCAGCAGATCATAATCCGGTCGATCTGAAGCGATGGGAGGGCTGTCTCCTATCAGTTAGATGGGATGGATCCGGCGAGAGGAGATGACGGGTGGGGCCGGAGGCAGAGAGAGATGTAAAACACGCACAAGTTGAGCCAACACGGGAGAACACGGTGACGGAGGCGACGGCGATCCCGGGAGTGAGAGGACGCGTCGGGCACGGAGGAGCAGAGCGCCCAACTGTTCCGAGCAAGCGGGCCGACTGAAGAAAGACACGGATAGCAGATACAACCTGAGAGACTAGCCTCTGAAAGCAGATTGTGAGAGGACGGGAGACGAGGGACCGCTTGGTCAGCTACGTACAAACACCTGAAAGGGCGGAAAGAGATCAAGCACGTCATCGAAGAGGAGCACGCGGTGGGGTGTGAAGGATTGGAGACTGATTTGATTGGAACAAAAAGGCTAACTTTATCGACGGAAGGAGGGAAAGAGAGAGAGAGAGAGAGAGAGGATGCCACGTGGCAAGGAGGAGAAGGTTTTATGTCTGATGCAGTACTTGAGGATAACTCGCTCTGGTGTCGTCCCACTTCAGAAGTTCATGAACATCCACCGAAACAACAAAAGTTTGAGTTTATGTACTTTGTCGTACTTCTAGGGACAACGCCTCCAAAACATGCTTATTTCGGGATGCGGGGAGGCTTCTGGCCTCGGTAGGGAACCAGAGATATTTCTGGAATAATTCTCAAGTACCTCTGAGACAGACGCATCAGTTATGATTCTTAGCCGCCGCCACCTGTTGTCTCTCTGGCTCCAATCAAAACTGCATCGGTCCGAATTCGATGCTCTCCGGCGACTTCGGACACGACACCTGTATCGGATTTCTTTTCGATGAGAAAGGCGCAGACGATAGCCGCGAAAAATGATATCCGATACAGAATGCGGCGCGGTGCTCCTGGCTCACGATAGCATTCCCGTGCTCATGCTCCGCGAGCAACAGAAGAAGAAGAAGCCGCGAGGAAAACACTTTGTGGATGAGAAGAAGCGCTGCGGGTGTCGACGGCGGCGTCGCCCGACTCATTATAAATCAATAAAAAAGTGATAAAAAGCAGCACGACAAGATCAGTTGTCACCACTGGATGAGCACATTTCCAGAATGAAAGGATAGGAGAGAGGCTGATGGAAAGGGGGAGGCGCGTATAAAAGATCAAGCAGACATCTGGAGTTCATTTAGATAACGGCTGTCAACGATCGGCGGCCAGCGGGATGGGCAACTTTAATAGTTTCGGGTGACCCGAGGAATGAATCCACACGACTTCCGAAGTTGAAATCCAGTCTAGCCGGATGGGACTGGGGAACTTTGAAGACGTGGCAGGATGGGGATTGCATTCAATCTGTAAAAGAAGCACGCGGAATCACTTTACATCACACGTATCAAAGACTCCTTGTCACGAATTTCAGTTAAATCAGAAGAGCAAGAAATAGAAAGAGAATGCTCTTCCCAACAATCTTGCTCTCTGACTGGGCGCTGCGCTGGGACCACCGTAAAGATCCGGCATCTGTATCTCTTCATCTGTGCTCCTTCTTTCCTGCCAGAAGGAGATCTCGTCGGGTCCTGACTCTAATTTCCGGCGGATCTCTGATTCATATGAAACGCTCTCACTTAGTTTCTTTGCCACTCTATCCGACGAACACGATTACAATACAGGATCACAATAAATTACGCCACTGAAACCAATAAATAAATAGGAATGGGAAAACGAATATGGGTGTTGTAGGTGGATAGATGAACGGGAAAAGAGAATATTTGACAGGAAGGATCGGAGCAAGAGAAAAAGCAGAAAGTGGTATGGAAGGGGGAATAGGACCAAGGAAAACAGTGAATAGGGAAGGAGGCGGGACTCGAAGAGCCGATGCCTGGCCCCGCCTCTTTTGGGTTTGCAAAAAAAATCGGCGAAAAGGAGAGACCAGTGTGGTTCGGCGAGGCAGAGTCCTAATCCGAGGCACGTCCGAGGCGAGTGAGCTGAAAACTTGCATAATTATTCAAATGGTAAGGAGTTTTTAGAGGAGGACCCAGTTCGCGGATGCGCCGCCGCCGCGGCATGTTCTTTGTTTCTGGCGACAACTCGAAAACATTTCCGGGGAAGAATAAAAGAGGGACGGCAAAAAAAGGAGGAGTGGCTGGGTTGGGGTTGCAAAAGGAATGGACACCCATAGAAATGGGCGATGAGACGCGACGAAGCGACGGAAAATCGGTGCCAAAGGGCGGACGAACGGAGAAGAGCAAACTAGAGGGCAGATTACTGTCAGAACTGACGGCGGAGGCAAGCTCAAAGAAGTTTGAGCTTTCCGCTCAGAAGAAAAGAGAAATGAGCCGAATAAAGCTGGTTGATTTTTGAGATGTTCTTCTGGATCGGGTTTTTCCAGCCGAGCGGCTCGCACTTCCGCATTCGGCGACGACCGGGTACTTTTTACTTTTGTTGAGTCAGTGAAAAAGAAGAAGAATAAGACCATCTTGTGGCGTACTTCATAAGCACCAGGTCCTTCGAAAAAAGACGACTAGAAGAAAAGAAGGAAAAGAAGAGGAAGAAGAAGCTCAACGAGTGAAGGAGAAGAAGAAGATGGGCACAACCGGGCGGGTGAGGCGAAGGACAGATTGTGCAAGTGTATGCACAAATGTATGTGGCCCGGCGGCGAGCCATGCGATGCACAGAGCGATTCAAGCACTGCGATGATGAGTAAAGTGGAATAAACTCTGCGAAGAAAAAAGAAGAAAAAAGTAAATAAAATGAGGAAACATGACATCTGAAGCACGTGAGTACCGCTTCGCTAAACTTCGGAGTCTACAGGAAATGCAAGTTTTCACGCTTTCTACTCGAAACTCTTCACCTCAACCCGAAAAAATTTCCATGGAACTACAAAACAGCTGTACCGGATACGCGGAATAGCAGAGATGTGTTTCCAGATATAGGAAATGTCCCAGCCGTCATGTTCACAGCGATTTGCCCTCCGGCGGAGCCTTTCTTCACAACTCTCGTTCACGAGTCATTAAATTTTTGAGTCGAACTGCCAGAACTTGACGGCGCCACGTCTTCCCGATTTTCAAAACGGGTCGAACAGGGAAATGTATTCAAAATGACGTGTGAAGCTATTAGCCGGATCATTGTTTGAGGACCCGAAAGTCCCGAGACTACATTGCCGAGAAGAGCGGAAATTGGGGCGCTCACGTGAACGAATCGAGTCAACAGGATCCGTCAGATCTTCTGATCAGCCTCATTTGCTGGGCAAAAAAGTGGCATCACTCAAATTATATTACTATTACCGAAAAGCGTTGCACTCAGTCGATTGGATTGGACCGGCAGGACGACGTCCATAAAACGACGAGGTTCGTTGTGTCGGCGAGGCCGTGCCAATCTTAATCGACTAATCTGCCAAATGCATTTTCGCGCCCCATCCTTTTTGTCGATCTTCAGGCGAGAAGAGCAGGAATATGCAAATGTCAGCGCTTTGTTTAATTGCATGTGTCTTGATCAGTTTCAACAAGGAAGCGGATTACGAAGACGGACCGGCATCACTTCCGCACCAGCTTCTTGTTTCCAAATCGGGACGGACTGACTGACTCAACAAATCAAGGATCAAGGAAAACATTTGTTCATCAAGTCTGTACACATGTTTTCCAGACCAACGAATTTTCAGTTAAATCACTAATCAACTACATCCACGCCTTCGTTTGTGTCTTCTTCCTCCCCCACTGCCACTAATCAAAACAATTTCAGCGCGATGACAGATGCAGTAGTCAAAGAAGACAATGAGCATCACGTGATAAACACGGAGGGAGGTCTTTCGAGTGGTCCATCTCCAACTATTTTTCACGTCTTCCTCCTTTCCTTCTTCTCCCTCACGCCGCCGTCTATTCTCGAAACAGTAGAAGAAAGAAGCGTGGAGCACAGGGCGGTTCTTCGGGTCGGGTCGCCAGAAACTACTCCTTTCTTCTATCTCTTTACGCCACCGCCGCGAAAAATCCTTTTCACGCTTACAAAATGCAACCGCGCGGAGGACAAATGAAGACGACGAGGAAGAAAACTAGAGAAAAGAAGATGATGATGACGGCAAATCACGTCATCGACGGAAGATGGAACAACGGAAGGAAGTGGGAGGTCGAAACTGTGCAGCAATTAGCACTTGCAGCACAGAATACTGTAGCAGAAGCGGAAGAGAAGGAAACGTCGCGTCGAAGAAGGTGCACTACACTTTTTCGCGACGGAAGACGTCCGACTTTTGACGCTGATTCGGGGAGGCATAGTAGTCAAGAGAAAACGAAGAGAATGCCACGTCATGACATGATTTATGGACTGATATCCGTTTAGAAGAAGCGACGAAGCAAAAAAGGAAAAACAAAGAAAACATTGAATTGCAAATTTGTGTGGTTTATGGTCCCTGATTTAGTAGGCTACCGTACTGGAGACGTTGGTAGCTTGATCCGAGGTTTACAAGATGTTGAGTGTCTAGGGAGAGGATGAAATAGGGTTGCAGAATGATTGGCTGATGCGGTACTGGCGTGGAATGAATATGAAGTCGGGAGTAGCAAGTGGAACGAAAACACTTATCGACGAGTAGAGCGGAAGAAAGGGGAACTCTCTCAAACTGGAGGGAAGCAGGGGAGCAGCACTGAGTAGAAGTCATTTCCTGCTCATCAATGAATAAAATATCAAACTGAAAAGCGTTGGTTCGTCCTCGTTTTCAGCACGCCGAGCGAGTTCCAGAGACTCGGGAGCCGAGTAAGAGCAAAAGAAGAGAGATGTGCAGAATCAATTGAAAAACATACTCAAGGGTACGACTTGCAGAAATTCTATAACCCGTCGAACCGGCCGAACTGGAGGAAAGTTGTCGGCGACACAAAGACGGATGTGTTTTGTCCGCAAATGTTCGTCGTGCTCCTTCCATTTCAAGACAGAACTCACTGGATTATGGTCGACGTCCCAAGAGGCGTGGCGCCCACTCTGCCTGCTAACACGTCGTCGACGCTGATGGACGACATGTCCGGACGGACATGACACCACGCGGCGAACCGGCGCTACTTGGACAATAAGAACAACAAGATTAAGTCATTTGTCATCTGTTCATTGCCTCTCCAACCCGGATTGACCCTGAAGTTGCAGCTGCAGAACACTCCGATTCCGAAATCAACTTGTTCTAAAGAGATCGCATGAGACTATTTGCCCTTAATAAAGAGATGTGTACAAAACATGGTTGATTCCATACAAGAAGCTCTGAGTCAACCAAACCAGGAAGGAGAGGTAATAATCCGGAAAGCCATCAAGGCAACGGAATCATGGATACTGCAGTACTGCGCAATTTATTTTATGGTAGTTTTTATGAGATACCAATTGATGTAACCACTACCGGTGTTTTTCTTTTTTTTTTTTGCGAATTAGCACTCGCGAAGTGGAGGGATCTATGAGGGATTCAGTTGATGCTCCGTTGGTGCATTCCACTATGAGGCTCAAAGACGAAAAACATGCAGAAAATGCAACGAATCAGGCGACAAATCGGAAGAATGCTCGTCAACTGTCATCACTCTGAACGCGGTCTCATGGGAGCGGTGCGGACAACGTGTGTCCGCGCGGGAGGATGCCAACGAGAGGAAACGATAGAAAACGGAGAAGACTGGAGCAGCGAAGTGTTCACCCGACAGGAGAGAAGCTCAATTTGATTTAACTTCTGACGACGTCGACGTAGAAGAGAAAGACTACGTCGTTTCGACGGACGGCCCGGGTATTCTCCGCATGTTCCTCCGTGCGAACAACAAAATAAACGTCCGAAACTCGAAACACGAGAAGTCTGGAGCGGGTCTCCTGGCACCAGCGCGGCCGAGTCTTCTTTCATCTATCAAACCATGAACGTGGCGAAGAGAGCCGAAACGAGTGAGAGTGGTCCGGATGGAGTATTCCGTTGGGGGTCAGTGGCACCGAACGCCGCTGATTCATTGGGGCTGTTAGAGTCACGAGGGCAAAGAGAGAGCAACGGAAGGAGGAGTGGGATGCGAGAGGAGGTGGTTTATCAACGAGGTCACAGGTCAACGCCGCAATTCGGTTATGGAAATGCAGAGAATGACGGAAAAAGTGGTGAGGAAGGAGTGGGGTAGTCTTTGGTTTTTAGCTTCCGCAGAACAATGAAGCTCGATTCGGGAACAGTCATCGCTGAAAGTCGCGAAAAACAGACAAGAACACAGACTCTAACAGAATTAGAGAGAATTCTTTCTGTGAAATCGGCGAGAAAAGAGCCAAAAGTCAGATATATCGAATTCAGGCGCCGTGAGGCTTTCTGTTGACACACTGCTGTCATATTTTGTTCGTTCTGGGCGCTTCGCATTGCGTTCTAATTTGATTCGCAACGGTTATGGACAAGCAAAAGAGCACGCCGAATTCGACTAGAAAACCCGAAGAGAGAAATGAGATGAGTCGAAAATCGAATCAAGTTCGCCGCGAAAAAAGCGAGAGTCGTCGCAACAACAAGGGCAAAAGGTCCTCCGGGAAAGGGATATAAAAGAATCAGAACCAACCTGGTCACAGAACTGCGTCGGATTCACCAGCTCCGTGCATCCATACGTCACTCTCATCAAGTTCTTACGTTTACCTGTAAACGGAAGATATAGCGGAGAGAGAAATAGTATGCAAAGTACCGTAATCTACAAAATTTTGATACTCCACATAGTTTCCGCCTCCAACAACAAACAGAATGAGGTCTTGTGCTGGTTGTTGACGAGAAAGTGTGATTGTTCTGCAACAATTATGTTGGAAATCGCTAAATAATCTCCATTAAAACGTACTCTTTTGTGGGCTGATGCATGAGTTTTGGGTCAAAGAAGCAGAAGGTTTCGTCAATGTCAACAGTTTGCGACGATCCTCCCATCATCTGATTGATTCCGACTGCCGAAGAGATGCCCGTGGATGATGGCGGTGTGTTCAACTGGTCGACCATTTTCGTCAGCGGCAAGTTGTGCTCCTTCGGCACCAAGTTCTTAACTCCCTCCATGACGAACTTCGAACTGTGACTCAGCAGCTTTCCGAACATGCTTATCGTTTTGGTACCAGCACCCTGGTGCTCCTCCGTGTGAGCAGAATTCGCAGCACGAGTTCCAAGTTGAGAAATCGATCTGAAAACATGAATGTTGCGGAAAGAAGGACATTTAGTCAAACTTCAATTTTTGCACATGTTTCAATGCTGACTCCTCGATTCCTCGTTCACGCAGAAGGTTCATCATCTGATCGTAACTATTCTGACTGACGGTTTCCTGACACAAAAACGCGATGATAAGCACACGGAGCACATCTTCTTGGTGGCTGATTGCACTAAGGAACTGAGTCACTGGCTGATCTGCAACTTTCGATTCATATTCAGAATTAACAAGAAATGCTAACCGAGTGGGGAGTGTTGCAACAACTTCTGCTCCAACTCAAAGAGCACATCGAGTTTTCTATCCTTGATGACGTCAAGCAGTGTTGTTGCCACGTTGGTGTGTAGGTCGATGAGTCTTTTCGCTTCGAGAAGTTGTGGAAGACTTGTCACGGTGGATCCAAGTTTGGCAGTGGTGTCAGCCAAAAGAGAAGTCATTGCCTCATCGGCCGCCTCGTTATCGCCGCTCATTCCCTGAACAATGAAGCTTCAGAAACTTTTAAAAACAAATTGAAATCTTACCATCGCTTGCTTCAGTCTCTTGATCTCTTCCTCACTGTTTCTATAAGCATCTAAGTCTTCTTGCACAGCTTCTGCCACAGCTGGGAACGCGCTTCCTTTGTGGTTGTTCCACAGCTTATCCGTGCCTCCAGTACCCATGTCGTATTCCTTCTTCTTCCCGGCACTCACATTGTTGATTGTCACACGATTTTGATCGAGTTCCTGTAATAATCGAGTTGAGAAACCTGTTAAAGCGGAACACTTACCAAAACGTCGTGCATCAAAGCTTGATAAGTCCACGTGTGATGGAGCATAGTGGCGAGATCAGCGCTGCGATCTCCGATGACTAAGAGCGGACGAGTTGTCTGCAGCAGTCCCATGCGAACTCCGTCCATGGTGAACAAGTTGTTGCGAGAATCTCGAAGATTGTCGCGAAGTTTTTGATCGAGTTTCTGAGAACACAATCCTTGTTTCTGTGCTTTTTTGAAAACATACTTTGGCAATCATTTCAGCCGCATTTCCTTTCGGGCATCTGATAATCGGAACAATTCCCATTGTGGCGCAAACGGCAAACAGACCGTCGGCAATTGAATCGAGCATTGCGTTGACGGCAAGATCCGTAATTCCAGGAGCGTTCATCGCATAGTATGACAGCGCACTGTTCTCGTTGTAACGGCGAAGAACGAAGAGATCGTCTTCCAAGGAGATGAAGTTGAGGTATTGATCGACTACCTATCAAAAATTTAACTTTTAGAGTGCAATTACGAAACTAGAGATGTCTTACTTTCTGCACCTGAGCAACAGCTCCTCCATGCACAGCTGCAGAAGCTAGCGATTCCAGTCGAGGACGTGCGAGGGGAGAGATAAAGTTGCAAAAGAATGAGTCATACATTGCTTTTTTGAGATCCTCGCTCATCAAATCAATGTTTTCGTCTGTCGGCGAGACGAAGTACACCGCAGGAACATCTGTGAGCGGTTCTCGACGGGCTCCAATCAGACTGAACGACAACTTTTTTCAATTATAAATTACAAAAAATAATGGACTCACAGGTGAAGTGTTACTCCAAGTTCTCGCAGTTGTTTAACCGGTAGAAGCGGTGAGATGATGTCTTGTCCGGCCTTGTCGAGGATCAATATTTTCCACACCTATTTAATTGAATTAACTTGAGATTTCGAAAAATATTAATTCTTACAGGTTCTTTCACTCCTGAATTGACTACTGATTCGTTCAGGTTGATCATCGTCCGCAAGGCAACTGTAACAAATTGCATAAAGCTTAAGTTATTCTTAACTACTCCTACCGATTTGCCGCGTCCGTATGCTTTCCAGCTCCGCAGGCATGATTCTGACAGAATTCCACTCGATGTTCTCCCGTGCTTATATCTCGTACAATAATCTCGCCACTTTGGTGTAGATTTACGGCCACGTCGAGAAAAGATTGCGATATGTGTCAACGGCGCGCGCTATGACGTACTTTGAGTGTTGGTGCGCTTTTCGGTTTTTAAGAGGGAGTTTGAAACAGAATTTGTTGGGTTTGGTCGTTGAAACAGTCAAAATTCAACAAAACAGAACGCAAAAGATATCAAAACTTTTGAATTTTTGGAATAAAAAATTTATTTTCTTCAAAAACATTTTTGGTTGAGTTACGGTAGAGTGTATTCTGTAAGTTGTCGGCAAATGTAGGGTTTGACCTATATCTCGAACCTTCTTGAAACATGATGAGTTGTTTTGTAAACAAAGCATCAAAACAAGTAAACAAGTTCAAACTAGAGACAAAAAAATGTGTATAAAAGGGCGGAAATCGGGCATTCTCACCATCGAGTCCATCTCGCTCACTCACTAATCGACCATGTCCATCTGCCCGTACTCTGGCCGTCCATTCGGATTCCTCCGCGACTTCGCCGAGGAGCCACTTCTGCCGTACTGGGCCCAGCGTCAAAACCTCCTCAACTTCAACAACGTCGTTGCCCACCAATCCAATGAGGTCGAGAACACCCCGCAGAAGTTCGCCGTCAAGCTCGACGTCGCTGCTTTCAAGCCGGAGGAGTTGAAGGTCAACTTGGAGGGACACGTCCTCACCATCGAGGGAGTCCATGAGCAGAAGTCGGAGCACGGATACTCCAAGAGGTATTTTTTTTCCTTTTCCCCTCTGAGTCTTCAACTGTTTCTTTCCAGATCGTTCACTCGCCAGTTCACCCTTCCGAAAGACGTCGACTTGGCCCACATCCACACCGCCATCAACAAGGAGGGACAGATGTCGATCGACGTCCCGAAGACCGGAGCTCCGGCCGTCCGCGCCATCCCGATCCACACTTCTGCCGGACACGCCGTCACCCAGAAGCCAGCCAACACCACCGGAACCCACTAATTGTATCACAAAATTGTGAATTTGTACAGCCATTGATAGCCAACCAGCCCCCATAGAATAAACAATGTAGAATAGCGAATCAAAGTGTTCTCGTGTTTTGGTCCAGTCGTCTTCTGCTCTCCTGCTCGAGGGCATCAGTCTAGGTTCATCTCCGTCCCGCAAACAGTTGTCTGCACACGATGTTTACGTGTCCTTTCCTTCCGATCCCGTACTCCAAGCCCATCGACGTCATGTTTTGTGGCTGCGCCGTCTGGGCGGCCATAAAAATTTCATATTCATTTTTGGTGATTCGGCGGTGGGTGCTGCCGGCACCAAAGCGGAGAGTTTCTGCATGGGAGCGACGCGTGATCGAGTGACTCAAAGGGCCACACAACAAACGTTCTGAGCTGACCGCTCTCGGATTATTCCATTTGGCTGACCTCTCGCATTCCCCTATTTCGGGAAGTCGTGACGTAGCCGAGCGGTGCTCGACCGACTAATTCGTGGAACTGCAAGAGGAAAAAGTTTTCGATGAATAAATGAAGGACCACCGGAGTTGTTGCAGGCGGGACACACTTAATTCGAGTGTACGAAACGAGGTCCACATGTCTAGAACACCAGCAATTTACGAGCGGGGAGGGTCAGCAAATTGTGACCACATGAGATAGACTTCCTTGTCGCCAATGAGTGTCCAGTTCACTATCGCTAGTTCCACTATTCAGACGCGCTTTATCAAAGTATTGCATCCACTTGCTCAGAAGTCGCACATTCTTGCAGGAGATCCAGAACTACGGTAGGTGAGTGGGATGAAGGACACAAATAGCGGCAGTATCCATAATATTTCAACATTTTCCGTTCATCATGGCTTGTAATTGTGTGTCTTGTGCCCATCCTAGAATAGGCAGACATAAATCTGAAGCGAATCCACGTCAACCCGCTCCAGATGCCGACGACGTCATTCGGGGCCGACCCACGAGGTCCATAAAATGAGTCCCGCAACGGCCGCCGCCCGCCAGATTATTTAAATCTGAACACACTTTCGCGTCCACATTCTCCTTACTCACTTTCTGTTTTCCCGTCACTCTGAGTACAAATATATACGAATTCCTGGTGCTCGGTACGATCATTAAGAAACCTCTGGAGGGTGGCTGTTATGAGCTGTGTCCGTCGAGACGAACGCCAACACAACCATTATTTCTGCGTGTGTTTCTCCCGTTTCCATATTCGGAGCAATCCGCTTCGCAAAGCCTAGTTTCGCTTGTTTTCGTCCCGATTTCTGGTGTTTTCAGGAATCTGCACCGGCGTATGACGTGAGCGTGTCCAGGAGAAGGTGATGCTCCTGCGTTCCGAACAATTTTGTTTTCGAGAAGGCCGGTTCCGAGGATCTAGGATAAGAGTTCCAACTGATCCGGATCAGTTTCCCTCCTTATCCACTTAATTTTTTATAGGCCTGAGCCCTCATTTTCTTTTATTTTTCTCCGATTTCTGAAAATCTCCAGAACTTCATCTTTGGATTTTCTCGATGGACACAATTTTCACATTCTTGGTTAAGAAAACTTATCAGAGTTCTAAATATCGTAAATCAGGACCCTGCAGATGTGTTATTCCATCTTTCGACAGTCACGCAACTTCCCCGAACTCTCCGAATGACGTTGCCTGCAGAGAGCTTCTAGAAAGCTTCCGATATTCCACTTCCGTGTTCCGTACCACTATTTCGGTCCACTTCACCGCTCCATCCATTCGTCTTATCCACCACCCTCCTCCGAAATCCCCCCATTGCCTTTGGGCATTCTGTGCTCATTCCCAAACCGCCCACGCGGAATCACTGATAGACACCAGATGTCATCTGCTGCTGCTGATGTCGTCGACGTCTACATCAGCTCCAACTGATCAACTCCACTCTTCTCTATTTATACTCCCCCTATTACCCGTTTCGTATTTTAGCCACAGCACTCTTGGCAGCCGCTAATTTGCCTAATTGGCTTAGCTTCTACTATGTTTTTCAACTTTTCAACATTTCCCACAACACGCCACCCCATTAGTCTGTTGAACTTTCTCGGAACCTAAATGCTACGCCACGTCATGGACGGTTTTCCAACAATTTATGAGCCCTTCTCTGAAAACGGTTCGTGTTGGTCGATGAAAGCTCAAGCCGTGCACTTCGGAAGTGACGGAGGCTCCATTCAGATTCCAGTGCGAAGGTCACACCAGATGGTAATCCGACGCTTCTTCTCTCACACCCTCCCAAATTTGTTCATTGTTTTCTTTTCCCCTGTGTGATGCGTTTTCTTCTCCGTCACGCGCTGCGTTCACGCCCCCGAGCACTTACAGTACTCCCCCCGACTCCAGCTCGTGACTGCCCTCAATTCAATGCGGACTCGCCATTTGGGAGGTACGTAGACGTACATAATTGGCATGTTTGGCCACATTTACACAGGTCAAAAGTTTAGTGGGCGGAGTCCGGAGCCGTGCAACTTGGGTACTTTTAAAGATACTACTACTGGCCCTGGCCCCTAGCTATTTCTATCTTTCCGGTCTGCGGTGCCGCGAAGTTTTTTGATCCTGTCAGCTTATTATTCCGTCTGGAGCCAAATCTGGAGAATAGAATAGGATAAATAGTTGCGGAAGAAAGGGACATTTCGAGTGTAGTGGTTCCCACGGTCTGCTTGTCCTATCACAAATCAATCTTTCGTCGGACCTCCCTCGATTTCGTATCCTAATTGACTACCAAATGCCACGTTCCCACGGTTTTTCGTAGCGAAATCCGATCCGCTCCAAACATGTTTTGTACGTTCTTTGAAGAGCCAATGTCCGTTTTTTTTGTTGCAAAAAGCTGAATTGTACTTTTCTTTTTCCAATAGTCTGTTGGTCTGACCTGTTAGTTATGCTGATCTGAAGTTCAAAAATGACTTTACAAAGTCTAGTAGGTCTTTCGAAACCTAAATCTAATGTTATTTTTGTCAAAAACCCAGTTGATCAACTGATCTCTGCGTTGTGTTGAAATACCTTTGCTTTCTCTTGCTGACTCAACAGAACCATCTCAACTTCTCCGCATTCTGACGCATTTCCCGAACAATTACTTGGTTGACTGGCACCTGTCCAAGTGTTTCCCGTGTGTATCCAAAGAGAGTTAATCTCAGTTTAGTCTTTAGTGTCTTACCACCGAAACAGCTTATCCCGTCCGATTCGACCTATCAGAAATCAGAACGAACGTCCGTTCCACCCCTACTGATCTTTGTTCTCTCCCACTTTGACTCATCTAATCCGGAGTTTCACGCCTAACGAACCTTGCGAGACGTCATCGGACAAAACACGTTTACATGCACACTTCACGGTAGTTAACCCTCGGTTGCCAGACGCACTTCGTCATCACATCAACTTGATTTACTTTCGTTACCAGGTAACACACTATTATCATCTTTGTCCCTCCCAACGGGATGTTGTGTTTACCTTCGTGATCTATCAAAGTCCTCATAAAACTGAGATCGGATTCTTTCTGACTGGACCCGATTCTCGATCTTTCCTCTCTTCACTTTACTATTTTGGCTTCCCAATTGTGCTGCCCAAAAAAGAACTTCTCGACAAAAAACTCAAAATAGTCGTAGCCGGCGGTCCTTCTCCATTCACCATTTCTCTTCATCTTCACACTCCTCCGGCATTAATCTTCGACAGATGACGTCGTAGGGACTATTGAATAGAAGAGAACCGACGGGACCTGAATAGGTGGGCACGTTTCGTCGAATCTCATATAAATACGGCGAAACGAGGTCCCCCGATTCCTCTTTTTTCGTTGGTTTTCTCATGGCAGAAACAAGAAATTAAATATTGTGACGAGGAAAACAATGATGTTTTTTTCATAATTGCAGTGATCCAGAGACTCCTTCCAATTTGTTTTTCCTCTTTTTCAGTCTTCTGATCTCGAGACGACAATCAAATCATTTTGTTCAAAAGTGCTTTTCTCGGTTGCTTTCTTCTTGCCAGATCTGAAATGTAGGCGTTATTATTGAGTTCGGAGAAACAGACAATCATAATAATTGGTCATCAGAGTCTGGGTCTCATCGAACCGAACGTCATTATAATTAGAAAAGGAAATATTTAAAAGTTGAGTATTTGCACAAAGATCTCTTCTACTCTTCTCTTTTTTCCCTTTTTGGTACTTTCTGATCATTACAATGCAACATTTCGGAGGCCCCGAAGTCTTCTGAAGATGTTCTTCTGCTCCGTTACGCGTCACGTTCCCGCATAACAAACTGATAATCCGTCCTGCAAACGGCACTTCAACATGTAGTTTGACAATGGCCCTTCCTTTCTTGAATTCTGTATTCTGCATTCTGCATTCATCAGCTGTTCCTGATCGTTGCCTAATCTGTCACCCTCCTCGTTCCGCCCGCTCCCCTTTCCTTCCACTGTCAAGTGCTCTTTTGGCAGCAGCAGGGGGCGGAGCCTCCGGGTCCGGTCTTCCTGCCCGTCGCAGTCTCGAATTTCGAGGGGAGCCTTCTCGGCACTCGAGTTTGCATACTTGACGGGTTCAGCCACAAACAGCTGCCCGGTGGGGGTGGTTCTGATGTGGTCCGTGCATCAGACCTTCTTCCGTTCAGCTCCAATTGCATGTCATCCGACCTCTTCGTCCTTCCCGATATGCCATTTTTACACGAGAATCTCGTCATCTCTTGTGTCCCATTCTTCCACCGTTTCCTGTTTTCCCCTGTTTTTCGCTCTTGCTCTCAATGAATTCCAAACGAACCTCGTTCGCATTTCCGTCTTCCAGATGCTGTTGGTCTCGCTGTTCAGTCTGTTCTCCATCGGTCTCGGAATGCGGATCCTGCGCCGTGACCTCGACGAACTCCTCGAGCTGGGTCCACTGGCGGTCGTGTCCGTCCCTTCGGAAGATCTGCAAGATCTGCAGCTGCGTGACGTGTCCCGAGACAAGCGAGGCGTCGACCCATTGAGCATCCCCCGACTCATCAAGGAACCACCGTTGAAGAAGAGGAGCGACTTCAAACGGGGCGACGTCGTTTATCCGTCGGCCGCGAAGCAAACTGTTCCACTGGTCCGCGTGAGGGAGCCGCCGCTCAAGAGGGGACAACGTGAGTCGGAGGCGGGATTGAGCGGAGGCGTGATTCGATTAGTTTCAGTTTTCCTCGAAGAGATTCTCCAGTTCAACGACGCCAACAAACGATTTTTGGACCCGGTTAGGAGGATACGGTAGGCGGAGCCAACTGAACAATGAGCATTGCATAAGTTGCAGGTATGGATCGAATCGACACATCTACTCGTGGTAATTGAATAGAGATCCAACCGAACGAAACAACAGCAAAACAAATTAGTGCACATTTGGGTACCACACTTTCCTCTCTCCCCCTGTATTCCCCCCATTTTTCCTTTCTTTGTCGAGAACAATAAACACGTGGCAGAGTTTGTTTGAAAGTTTATTATGTCTATAAATCTCTATCAAACAATATCAAACTTGACGATAAACAACGAACCGTTGAATAGTAAATACAACATCATGGCACAGAGAATTCACTTTGGAGGGTCTGGGGATCAGTTGAAATTGGAGGTGGGGATCGGAATATGGGGTCTGATTTCCTGTTCTCATTTATTGCTTGGCTCCGTCCTTGACATTGTCGTAGAACAGGTTGCCTCTCTTCGTTTGCTCCAGCTCGATCGACTCGAACAATGCCTTGAAGTTACCGGCTCCGAATCCTTGATGGTTCTGTCGTTGGATGATCTCGAGGAAGAGCGTCGGACGATCCTGGCAAGGCTTGCTGAAGATCTGCAGGAGATATCCATTCTCGTCGAAGTCGACTAGGATGTGAAGCTTCTGCAGACGGTCCATGTCTTCCTTGACAGTGATCGAGTTCTGGCTAGCGAGACGTTCCTTTAGATTGTCGTAGTAGCTGGATGGAATCGAGAGGAACTCGCAGCCACGGGCTCGCAGAGCCTCAATGGCAGTGATGATGTCGGTGGTGTTGAGGGCAATGTGC
This sequence comes from Caenorhabditis becei, assembly GCA_900536315.3. NCBI lineage: Eukaryota > Metazoa > Nematoda > Chromadorea > Rhabditida > Rhabditidae > Caenorhabditis > Caenorhabditis becei. The sequence continues at coordinate 596,585 of LR539712.1, read as the reverse complement.
TGAACTCCGGCTCCTCCGTAGTAGTCGACGAACTCTTGGATTTGGGACACGGCCTTCTTTCCAGAAGTAGCTGGCTCATTGATCGGCATCTAAACGGAAGAAATACTTTAAAATGTTGGAAAAGTAAAGAGATCTCACTTTGATAGTCTCCTCGAAGTTGGTGACTACGATGGAACGAAGAGCCGAATATTCGGTGTGGATCATCGAGTCGTCGACGGACCAGAAGCGGTGGAACTTCAAGACCTTCTCGTACCACTGGACAGCGGAGTCCATCTGGAGGTCTGGCTGGTTTCCGACGCAGTGGTCGAGGAAGTTCAGTCCGACGTGTGGCAGGGTTTGGAAGAAGTTTCGTGGCATTGGGTGTGGCTTGAAACCGGGGAGGAACGTTCCGTGGTAGTTCTTGCGCTCGATGAGCGTATGATCGGACTCTCCGTACTGAAAGAATCAGAGATAATCGAGGAAACAGTTCAAGTGCAACTTACAGTTCTGAGAGTTGCGTATCTGACAGTTCCGTTCTCATCAGACTCTTCTGTGATGTCCCGGACGATAGTTGCTCCTGCAGCCTTGGCATGGGCGATGATTGAGTCGAGATCTTCTACTTCAAAGCAGACATCTTTGACTCCGTCTCCGTGTTGGACCAAGTGTGGTCCGAGCTCTCCATTATCTGGCAACAGAGCCGATTCGAACACGAACACGATTCTGTCTTGCTTGACGGCGTGCTGGGCAGTGATTCTGGAGCCGGTCTCGAGACCCTTGTAGGCGAATGGCTCGAATCCAAAGTTGGCACAATACCAATAGGCAGCCTGAAAGACGGAGCGATAAGATACTTAGACGATGAGATAAACAAAACCTGTTTGGCGTTTCCGACGATGAATCGGACGTGGTCGAAGGCGACGAAAGTGCCGATGGTTGGCTTTGCTCCCTTATCGAAGGTGGACATTTTGAAAATTTAGCTGTAAACATATATGATGGAAATTAGGAAAGATTAGAAAAATGAGAACACAAGAGTGAAAAGACGAGAGATTATAAGTGATTACGTGCAGAATCATGTTCTTGTCTGTCCTTTTATAGCGGTGCCGAGTGTCAGTTCAGGACGGAATTCGTCGACAAACTGAAAACAGTCGACGTCTCTGGAGGGGCGGAGCCTAGTCGACCGACACGTGACAATGACCAGACCGAAAATAGTGATGCAATCTATTCCGAAGCGACCGATAACTGATAACGCACGTGGGTCTATGAGCGTTTCGTTGAAACAAGTGGCGAGCGGAGAATGGCGACGAAACGGGGAGTGGGTTATCTTTGAAGATCGGAAGACTAGAAGTTCCACGTCATTCGATGGGCGGCGGTGGGAATGCAACTAGAAGATACAAAGACTAAACTGTCAGAAGGAAGAGAACTCCGGTTCATCTCGACACACTGATATATATCGTCGCCCAATTCAATTCGCCACCATAAATCACTGCCAGCCGGTCTGTTTGGTTTGTTATCGAGGCCATCCGATGTTATCACTCTGCTCTGGTATCAATGACGTGGCTGGACTGACCTCGTGGCCCGACTACATGCCAACTACAACAATCATCGCTGCAGCTTCTTTCCCTCCTATACTGTTAATTGAGAAACCTAAATCGGGCGCGACGAAATGCTTCGGAGGCTGGAGACGGTCAGACAAAAGACCACTGATAGCGATGCGTATTGTTTGTTGCAAAAAGGAGAAGGCAACGAAATGGGAAATGGGGAAGAGGCCGAGGAAGCTATTGACGGGGGATGATGAAACGGGCCGAGGATCGTCCATCAGACAGCAATCGGAACTGGAGTGATAAGTGATAGGATCATGTTGATCTGTACCACTCCGAACCTTCTGAAAGAAAGTTCACGTGCCCGCCTCTGAACTTGTGAACCGTGGTGTCACGGTGCTCCATGTCATCCACATTCCTGTTCCCAACTCATTCTCTCATTTGTTTCGAGGACTTCTAACATTGTCAAAGAACGAGGGAAAAGTGAGTGCGCCGATCGAAGTCCAAACTTCAAGCCGTTTTCAGGATGCCGCTTCCAAACAAAGCCGGTGAGCCAGAGTTCAAGATGAAGGTGGAGCCGCACGACAAGATCGTCATCAAGTACAAGATGAACGAGGAGGCGATCGTGGCGGTGACCATCACGAACCCGCTGAAGGAGCGCGCGTGCTTCAAAGTCAAGTGCACCGACAACGACATCTTCCGCGTGCGCCCACCACTCGGATTCGTCAAGCCCGGAGAGACTGCGACGGTGAAGATCTCGCTGAAGCCGAAGACGGGAATCGACCCGAACCGTCACTTCTTCGCCATCTATCACGTCACCAGCACAGACGGAAAAGCGAATCCGAGAACTGTAAAGAAGAATGGGGATGAAGAGACAGAAATGTGTATTTTAGGTGTGGAACGCAGACACGAAACCAGACGGAGTGATTCGGATGCAGGCTGTGTTGCAGGATGTGGACAAGAAGGAGGACGAAGAGAACAACAACAAGGAGGAAGAAAAGGACGGTGATAAGAAGGATGATAAAAAGGAGGACAAGAAAGATGAAAAGAAGGACGAGAAGAAGGACGAGAAGAAGGAGTGACGTCTCGGTTCCTGCCTTGCGAGTTTCCATGAAATAACCTCAATAAAGGAATAAAGACAGCTGTTGATTTTTATGGGGGAAGGCGTGATTCGAAACGTCGGGGTAGTAGATTCAGAAGATAACAACAAGTTCATTTGACTAACAACAAGTTCATTTGTTTTCAACAGCACACAAGTATTCGTCAGCGGGACAGTTCTTGTTCCGATCAGTCCTCCAGATGAATTGTTCACCAATAAGCACAGCGAATAGGAATGTGGTGAAGACGAAGTAGGTGAGAAGGAACCGGTGGCCGACTCCGAACAGGTACACGTACTTGCCTGGAAGTCACCTGATTCGAAAGTCCCTGGTTAACTAACTCACTTCCGTCGGTTTCGGTGTGACGGTGATTCAGACGACAGTAGTACAGGGCCTGAACCCCGACCTCCATCAGAATTCCGAGAGCAAGAATCGGAACGACCACAGGGATGATGCTGGCGGCGAGACTGCGTTCCCAGACGAACACTTGAATCGCCGTCATGACACTGCTGCTCAGATTCGATTTCAGAGTTTCCATGCTTCCGAAACATTTGTGCAGATCGACTGAAATGGTGTTATCGGCGTCCACACTCATTCGGTTCTCTCACCTTCCGCTGCCATTAGACTTTTGTGAGATTTGAGGATCTCAAGCATTCGGAAGAAAGCGAAGTTGTCGTTGCTGAACGTCCGAAGGGAGCTGTATCCCATCGAGGAAAGTGTCATCTGGATGACGAGAAATAGCCAGATCACGCTCATTGTCACGACCAATAACCTGAAATTTCTAATTAGCCGGATGGAATTCCTAGTGTTCACTTACAGAAAGGAGGAGAATTTCAAACGGATGAGGTTGGGGAAAACGGCGAGTTTGTCACGAGGAAGCAGGCCCAGCAGCTCTTCTGAAAATCAAGTTTTGCATGCTATAGCCTTCTCAGTGATAACCGTCTCCATCGCCATCTTCCGTTCTCGTCAAGTCGAGAGTTCCCGGATCTGAAAGTTTGGTTTTATAAAAGTCTATAGACAGTCTCATTGCGAAACGAACCTTGCTCCGTCGAATTGTCAATGTTGGTATCCAGAAGAGAAGTGTCGAAGAGTCTGTTCTGTTCGTTGATGCCCAGTCGTATCTCTTTTTCCTCCGTTTCCACACACCAATTGTGTCGGAACAGTTCCGCCTGATGGATCATTTTCTCGTAGGAAAACAAGCGACGAAGGTCTGGAAAGAGGCTACAGTTGCGTTCTGAAAGTTCCAAAATGAACTGACAGATGTAGAAGACGAGGCAGAAGACAGTTCCAGTCATCATGATCATGCGGATTGAGATTTTGCGGAAATATATTGTGCTCGCATGGATGTCGGAACCCATTGTGAACAGGTGACACTGCAGAAACAGGGTGACCAGTGACAGATGGAGACTCTCACCGGGGCGATGATACTTCCATTCGCAAAAGTTTCGATTTTATTTATTGATCTCATTTAGTCCAGAACAGTTAATAACTCGTTTATTAATCCACAAGAACAGTGATGAGTGCCACGTGTCCGGTTCACGCCCACGTGCCGCACCGTTCCGTCGGCGACCCGTCCTCCTTCCTGTGCCTTTTCAACTTGAAGATGTTCTTCCAGGGCTTCCGGAACTTTTTGAACTTTGACGGCTTCTCTTCGATTCTAGAAAATTCAACTACTGCACGTCGGAAGAGTTCCCCTTACCCTTCGACATCCTTCTTCTCGCTCTTCACTGACTCTTTCTTCGACTTCTTCGACTTTTTCTCTTCCTTCGGTTCGGATTCCTTCTTCGACGACGTTTCCTTACTCCTCTTCACCTTCCTCGGTTGGCTCTTCTTCTTGTTCTTCTTCTTCATCAATTTCTTCTCACTTGGCGACTTCCCAGCCGGATTCTCATCGTCTCCATTTTGTTTCTTGCGTTTCACACTTGTCTGTGACTGATATCTGCTGTTATCCTCCAGTCCTGAATTCACTTCTGTTACAGTAATCCCATCGTCCCATCCAACTTTTAATACTCTTATCCTTTTCCAGAACAAATCCCCTCATCTCTCCGCTCTTTCGCAATTTCGTCGACTTCTGCGAACGCGAGTCGATTGTCTTGCCGACGTCCGGATTCTTCTCCGACCCTTCCGGAGCTGGAATCATTCCTTCCGGCTCCAAAGGCTTCGCTCGTTTGCTTCTTTTGGAAGAAGGACTCTGAGGAGAGTTTCGTAACGAACCAGAATCCTCCCTGATAATAACTTTAATTTGAAACACTCTGCATAATTGACAAACTTCTCTCTAACATAATTCGAATCGCCTCGAGCGGAGCAAAAGATTACAAGTAGAGCAGTAGATAAGATGTGCAAAAGTATACTTATTTCGTCTGGAGAAAGCGGTTTGTCAAAACAGCCGCGTATCGGAGATAACTCACGAAGAACCATGCTTGAAAAGTTTGAAACTTGAAATGTTCTCTTAGGATCTCCACATTGAAGTCACGTTTGAAAACGAAAAAAACTTTATTTTACAAATCAAAGGGAAGCAAGTTCATCTTCGATAGCCTTCGAGATCAGTTCCATCAGATTTATGCCGTTAATCGGCAACTGACCAGTGGTTCCATCATTCCCGTGCACTGGGCATTTCTTCTTTTTCGATTTGTCAGGTTCCACGGCAGAGATCAGCGAATTCGAGTGGGGGATCGGAGCCATCTGATGCTTCTTCTTCGGGCAACCTTCTTTGTGTTCCGTGTTCATGAAAGTTACCTTGGAGGCAGGCTTCGGAACCGTTCCAGACACCTCGTAGGAGTGCTTCGGAGCAATGTGATCGTGTGTGAGACTGGCCGTCGAGGAGACAAGATCTTCGATGGAGGACGACTCGGACGGCACGATGTACGGCTTCCGACAGTCGATTCCCGTCTTCGGCTCTCTTTTGGTACGATCCAGCAGGTCGGAGACACTGAATTCTCCACTTTGAATTCGCATTATTCCAAGTCTCACCGTCTTTTTTCCACATTCAAAAGCCATCTCGCAGCATCGAACTTCTCGATGTTCTCCTCCAGTTCCCGCACGTCTTCGTACACATTCGCCTGCTCCCGAGTCAGCATCTCACAGTTCTTCTGGGCCTCCTCCGTCTTCCGGATCAGCATCGTCCGTCCTTGAATCGCTTCTTTCAGACGATTCTCGAATTCGGCCTCTTGGTGCCCAATCTCCTGGCACATTGCCTTCTCGTTGAAGCTTGTTCTGACAATGATCTCGTTCAGAAGCACTTTCAGATGACACATTTTCTTGCGAAACGCTTCCCCGTAGATAACATCCATTTCCTAAAATACACAAGTCTGTAGAAGATGCGCTCAACGAAAATAACTAAAAGTTCAGAAAAGCGCGTTTTCTTTTCTGAATGTTTTTCAGTACCATAGGTTCCTCGATGGAATGCAGCAGATCCACTCCGACGCCCGGTTCGGCTCTCATCGAAGCATCGGCGAGTCTGGCAATGTCCAGATCCAGCGACTCCTTGCGTTTCACCAGTCTCTCCAGCTTCTCCTCGCTGTTCTTGTTCGCTTTGCTCAGCTTCCGAAGCTGTTCGTTCATCTGCTCGATGCGAACCAACTTCTGCCGTGTGTACTCGATTCGCCGCTGCGTTTCAACTGCAATCAACCATCTCTCGTCTTTTTCTGAGCTTTTATGTGTTCGGCCCGAAGCGCAGACCATTCATGCGAATGCAACTATTGTGACTTTTCCACATAACTGACGCTCTTCTCTTCTATATACGCCAATTTTTTGTTATTGTCACCCCTTCAACCATCGATTTTTCCTCACTTCCATCAATCCATCGTCAAGTAAAAAAGAGGAGAAGACGGCAGAAGAAGAGTCACAACAAGTTCGTAGAAGTGTCACAAGTTGTGGTCGTCGTCGACGCGTCAAGGATGTTGAACACAAACCGATCGGTGAGTGAAACGTGGCATGCGGGACCCTCGGCCGCACTTCAAATCCGTCAGAGTGCTTGACGGCACTCATGTGGAAACGAAACGAAACTGGGAAGTGGACCCTAGAGACCCGAGGGAGCCGCGAATTTATTTTGGCATCAAAAACGCGTTGTTCTCTTACCATCCATGTTATAGTCATTCGCAGCCATCTTGATATCCAGTGACGATTAAAAGGAAATAATTTTATATTAGGAAGTTGTTCGTGGAATATTCCATGTTATCAATTGTGGTCACGGAAAACACGTGAGAAACGTTTTCAGCATTAAGATTTTCATGGTTTAGTTTATGTAGAAATGACCTATATATTTGTTAAATTTTAGATGTTAACCTCCACTTAGTATATTTTACTGGAACTTGAATTTTGCCAGAATGTTTATGAATTGCTTGAAAAATTTAAAACGTTCAAAGCCCACAGTAGCTTAAAGGAACATGCCTAAATGTGCGAGAACATGGTTCGTGGCGAGACCCTCTACACTGAACAAACGTTTGTTTCTGCAAAAAGTGCCCTGTTTTTTTTCAAACTTTCTCAAAATTCGCTGCGATTTCACAAGTTGTGTGTTTGAAATTAGGTAGCTGAGAATCAGATATAACAGGTATTTACGTGCGCCCGCTCTGCTTCTCTGCTTCTCTCCACGTACACGTATCGCGCCGTGATCTCCGGCTGGCCGGTTGCAATGCGTGTCATCTATCCGCCGCCGGCAGCATCGTCAATCCGATCCGCTCAATCAATATTGTAATAGAAGCAAGAAGGAAGGGCCGGCGGTGGTGGCGATGGCGATGGACAACGACTGGTCACCGAAAAGAACTACTGGCCGCGCATTCCCGCACGGGAACGACTGCCTCTGGACGACGCGGCGGCCCGAATGTCGCAATTGGCTATGCAAACATTAGTTTGTTGCTGTCTCCCGGCCCTATTTTTCATCATTATTATAATATGAATTGCCGCGCACCTTTTTATCGCCAGTCCTCCCCAGCTTTCACCCCGTTTCGCAACTCGAAATTCTCGAAGCCTTGGCCGATACATCCGGCCATATCCCTCCTCGTCCCCGCACCAACAACAACTTCCGCTTGCAGGTTCGCCATCATTGGATGGAGGATTACAAGTACCTGTTCAAAGTGGTTCTTGTAGGCAATGCGGGAGTTGGAAAGACATGTCTGGTCAGGAAATTCACACAGGTGAGCATTGATTTCTTCGAGTTCTCTTGCTATTACTGTCATTTTTCAGGGCATCTTCCCTCCAGGACAAAGTGCAACGATCGGTGTAGACTTCATGATAAAAACGGTCAAAGTAGGAAATGATAAAATAAAGGTTCAGTTTCCTAGCAGCAATCGTTGCACAATCTTCCATTTGCAGCTTCAAATTTGGGATACAGCTGGTCAAGAGCGATTCAGATCAATCACGCAGAGCTACTACAGGTGCGATTTCTATAATTTATACATCATAGCTGAACAAACACCCGTTTCAGAAGTGCACATGCAATCGTTCTCGTGTACGACGTGTCTTGTCAGCCGTCATTTGATTGTCTTCCCGAGTGGCTCGGAGAAATAGAAAGTTATGCAAACCGGCGGGTTCTCAAGATATTAGTCGGTGAGAAGCAGTTCGTATGCTAATTATCATCCCAGTTTTTTTCAGGCAATAAAGTAGACAAAGGAGACGAGAGAGAAGTGCCCGAGAGAATTGGAAGAGACTTCTCCGATGTGAGTTTTCTGTTTCAAAAATGAGGAAATGGTTTTTTTTTAGGTCAATCACTTCGATTACTTCCTGGAAACTTCCGCTCTAGATGCAACAAATGTAGATCAATTATTCGAGCAGGTCGCCACGAGACTGACAAATGACATGAAGGTCACTGACGAAAGGTTCGATATTTGTCGATCATATTTTTTTAAAAAGAACAGTGGGCTGATAGTGAATTGTTTCCTGATTATCTATAAAGCCTATCGGATTAGAAATCGAAAACGAATTCATACCGGAGAATTGCAGAGTTCACCAGTACCGAGCGGACGCCACGAACACCTCTGCCAATTCGGGCGGACCCATCAAACTAATCGACCGCGCTCAAACCCAACTGAACTCTTGCTGCAGTCGACAATGACCATCTCCCTCAGTTATTCCCCACTTTCCTGTGATACGAGCTTCTTTTCGATTGCCCTAGTCAGCCCAACATAATCACCGTCCAGCCTGTGTTACAGTATTCTCACCGCATTTCATTTCCGTTGAACCATTTCAACTCGACAATCTCAAGCCGCTCACCAGTTTTGCCTTTTACTCTGTATACTTGGGTTAATTTTATATAACATGTCCATAATAAGTATCTTATACATATAAACAATTCCAGTTTTTGTTGAATTATTTCAGATTCCTTTTTTCTGTTTGCGAATCAAAACTTGGTTATTTCATTGGTGTAGACTACACGTAAGGCCTGATAACTGGGCGTAGCGTGTCGGGTAGAGATTGTCGAGAAGCCGGAGACGCAGACGGCCGTGTTTCCCTGATAGCCGTTCTCGTTGTCTCTCACCCAGTATTTCCCAATTTATTGGCCACAACTACATTAGATTCCTCCCAGAAATAGCCCGCCCTCTCAACCAAATATGCATCGAATCCGTCACGCAGTCAGGTAACAGACCTCTCTTCCAGCTCACTCTCCCGATTCCTTTCAGAATGGCTTCTTCCGCGTCCAATGCGACCACAATCGCCGCCCGACACACTCAGTACAGTCACGCGAAAACGGGTGGTTTCAGCCAGGCAGCCCCGACTCTCCACAACCCATACAAGTAAGAAACGGAACACATTCCCATTTAAAACGCTGCTTTCAGAGATGACCCCATTCTGGATCGTGCCATTCGTCGGCTACTTCCGGAGGCGGAGTACATGAAAGTGGCTGCCGACTTGGAAAGATTCGGGGATCGTATCACATCAGAAGTGGAACATTTGGGCAGACAAGCCGAGTTAGAACAGCCTAGACTTGAACAGCAAGACGCTTGGGGCAAGCGGGTGAGACATTTGCTTCAGTCCTTGTAAACAAATGATACGTTCAGGTTGACAAGCTAATTGTTTGCAATGAGTGGCAGAAGCTGAAACAGATTTGTGCCGAGGAAGGAGTCATCAGCATCGGATACGAGAAAGATGTCGATCCGTTCGTCCGTCGCATTCACCAAGTTGCCAAGTTGTTCCTCTTTTCCCCATCTGCCGGACTTGTTTCTTGTCCGATGGCAATGACAGACGGAGCTGTGAAAACGCTGACTGTAGGTTCCTGTTTGAGAAATTTCATGAAATCATCTTTTTAGTCGTTGAACTTGTACGGGAAGCATAAACTGGCAACGGAAGCTGTCGACCGTCTCCAGTCGCGAGATCCGAAAAGAGCTTGGACCAGTGGACAGTGGATGACCGAGAAGAAGGGAGGCAGTGACGTGGCAGGAGGATGTGACACGTATGCTGTTCAAATGGACAAGGATACGGTAAGTGAGCACAAAACATCAAAATACTCGAATGTTTTCTTCAGTACCGGCTGCACGGCTACAAATGGTTCAGCAGTGCAATTGATGCTGACGTGGCACTGACACTTGCGAGAGTGGTTGATGCGGACGGGAATGCAGTGGAAGGATCACGAGGACTGTCGTTGTTCCTTCTGAGAATTCGGGACGATGCCGGGAATCTGAACGGAATTCAGATGGTCCGACTCAAGAACAAGCTGGGAACAAAGCAGCTGCCGACTGCCGAACTATTGCTCGACGGAGCCGTTGCTGAGAGAATCGGAGAGCAGGGAAGAGGAGTCGCTGGCATCTCAAACATGCTTAACATCACCCGTATCCACAACGCAGTCGCTTCGCTGGGATACATGAGACGGATCATCTCGTTGGCCAGAGACTACTCGACGAAGAGAGTTGTATTTGGACAGACTCAGGTATGCATGGAAAGTTGTCTCTGATATTTAAATGCACCCATTTCAGTCCAAGTGGCCCCTTCACACAACGACTCTCGCGAAAATGGAAGTGGACACCCGTGGATCGATCCTTCTCCTTTTCGAAGCTGCCAGGCTTTTGGGACTTTCCGAGGCTGGAAAGAGCAGCGACGTGGAAGCAATGATGCTCCGGCTGATCACTCCAGTTCTCAAGTTGTACGCTGGAAAGCAGTCAGTACCGCTTGTTTCGGAAGGAATCGAGTGTTTTGGAGGTCAGGGATACATGGAGGATACTGGACTTCCGACGCTTCTGAGGGATGCTCAGGTGACTCCGATCTGGGAGGGAACCACGAACGTACTGTCTCTTGATGTGCTCCGAGTCTTTTCTGGAAAGGAAAACATTCTTCTCGCGTTCGGAAAACGTGTGGGTCAACTTCTGGCCAATGTCAAACAGGGTAAGATGATCGAATGTTCAGTTTACATATTTCATTCAGATGATCAGAAGCTGAAAGTGTCGAAGGAACACATAGAAGCTGCCTTGAAAGAGCTCCAAAAGCTTCTGGTAAAGGCTAGTGACGCATCAATGAAAGGTGACACCAGGATCGACACGGTCGCCCGCCACATCTCGTTCGCCATCGCCCGCATCTACTCAGGAGCTCTTCTCATTGACCTCGCATCGGATTCAAGCGTAGCCAACTCGACGGATGCCGAGGTGGCGTATCGGTGGTGCTGCGAGCAGCCGTTAGTGGACCTCCGTTGGGAGTGGTTCCTAAACGAAAGGGTCAAGTCCGACAGAGAAATCGTTTTCGACAACTACTCCGGACTTCAGAAGAGCAAGATCTGAATAGAAATGCTTGTCTTATTTGTCATTTTCGTGTATCATATTTCTCTTCAACTATTAGATCACAAATTAGGTCACTAGAGAGGGTGATTGTCTGTAATTGATTGTACTGAATGTGAATAATATATTTGGCAAACGGTTTTAAACACCGACGGTGCGGTGCATATATTTTTTTTAATTTTTGAAAGAAATGTGTCAGTGCAGCCGTATACGGTGGTGTTTGTATTTATGCAATTTGAAATATCTTGAAGAATATCGACCGCATCCCTCGCCTGCACATCATATTCTCACACCTAATCTAACAATGTATGCTGTGTGCCTTCTGGTCTATGCAGATGTCGTGCGTCACAACCTGAAAAAAATCAATGAGGACCCTGACAGTCTCTCTGTCACAAAGACCTCGTTACGTTCCCGGTTGCATAGACAATCTATTTACTTTCTAACTCCTACTTTATTTTTACATTGAAAATTTATTTATTTATTTATTCGAATCCAATAATTTTACCATCGAATAGCCACGTTGTTTCCAACTGCGCAATGTAAACTAGCAATTATTAACTGCAACTACACTCTACGCTCACAGTTCATAATTTTAGTTGTTATAGGTGTTTTGAGTATATTTTTATCAAAGTTTCCCCGCGGCTATTTTTGTACCCTAGCTCATCAAATGTACATACATGTAAATATTGATTTTCCGAGAACACAAGTGTCGCAAAATGCGTGCGGGCCCCTTGCCAAAACGCGTGCGCACCTCTTGCAGTAGGCGGAGTCTCTCGTCGATCCCGACGACGGAAACTGGCGTCATTAAGCGCGGGTGTTCCGCTCTGAGTTCTCGCATTCCTCTACCCTTTTCAAAGTTTATAAATTTTTCGTATCACCATTTTGAACTTTATCAGCTGAAGCTATTACAACATATTCACATGTTAGAAAACCCGATTTTTATTCACTGAACGGCAAAAGTTTTTCTCTGTCGAATCTTGCTGAAAAACCGCAAAAATGTTTATAATCATTCGAAAACCTATTATTTAACTGAACTTTGTTCTACACATGTACTACTGATTATTGCTCACCTTTTTTCCTAAACCATCTATTTGCTTGACTTAAGTCATAATTTTTTCGGTTATGAGTCAACGCGTTTCGAAATTTTTACAAAGTCTGCCTCATTCTTGCTTCCGGTTTTTCTCAAAATTTTCCTACTTTCAGGTGCATTTCCCTTGTACCCAGACTGCGTTTTGATAACTACCGAAGAAGCATTCTTCCTCTTTTCCTAATTTTTATTTGCATCCAGTGCGAATAGAAATGGTGAGTGCAGGAACCGTATCGCCGATATCGTCTGATGCTGGATTTCAGTCACAATCTTCAACGGGTTTAGATATAAACAGTGATGTCGTGTTCGTGATTACTGATATGATCGTGAGTTCAAAATTTCAATGAGTCATCAAAACTAAATTTTCTAGGGTCGAGAGGTCATTGTCACTACCGTAGATTCGCGTTATACAGGTATTTTGGCAGCCGTTAATGAAAAAGTGAGTTAAAACTTTGAACATAGAGCCCACTAATGAATACTGTTTCCAGTTTCACTTCGGTCTCAGAAATGCCGTTAAGCTTACCGAAGATAATCTGCATCATTTGATGAAAACTGAGAGTGAATTAATCGAAAAAATCTACTTCGATTTCGAAGATGTTGTCGAAGTTTGCTATGTGAGCCAAGAAGACAAGGGACACAAAATGAGTGAGTTTGTGTATTTCAATAGATCGGAAACAGTGTTTTCTTTTAGCGAGCAAGTTCGTCACTGATAGGCAATATCACGGAGATCTTCCGACGGATGCCGATGCACTCGAAGAGTGGTCCGGAGGAGAGGGAGAAGAAGGAGTCGGAATCTCAATCGAAGACTCCGAGAGCATTGTAAGAAAGTACGTTCGAAAGCTTCATTCAATTTTAATTCCAGGCTCCGCAGGCTGCAGTCCAACACGGACGTCGCAACAACCAAAATAATGGCACTGGATGGTCCGTCGACGACATGTTCGCTGTCAATGAAAAAATGAATGTGATCTCCACATTCAAAGATGATTTAACACAATACACGACGTCAGTTGTCCGATTTGATTCATTCAGTGCAAGTAAAATTTTCAGTGTCGAAGTAGTGGGAACAGATGAGGACCGAGCTCGCGCTGACAAGCTGGCTAGAGAAATTGAATCTAATCAGTCATCTAAGTTCTACGCCAACCTTGAGAATGATGACGTTGAACGTGATTTGGACAAGACCACGAAGGAAGATGACTTCGAATATGGAGGAAACCAACGGCGCAACAAAGGGTTCGTTTGCATGTTGAGCATTGTTTTGCAATACCGAGGTTTCAGAAACAACAGTTACAATCAGCAGCAACAGCAGCGCCGGAATCCGAATATCACTCCGAACGGACAGCCAGTTAACAAAAGAGCGGAGGGTCTGAGAAGCGATCGTCGCAACAGTGGAAGCTCGTCGGCGAACAACAGTCGTTACGGACCCCCGTCCCAAACGCAGAACTACCAGCAGCAGCCGAAGGGCAACTACAACAACCGTCGGCAGAACGAAGAGTACCGAGATAATGGTGAGTGCAATCACCGCTTTCGTTTCGCTGCAGAATCCCTCGGAAACACGCACTGATGATTATCTTTTTCCCAAACCGGCGCCGCCCGCTATTCTGTTCAGTTCTCGTTGCCCTCTTCCTTCTCCTTACCATTTTTTGCGTTCTTTTGTCTTGACCCATTTCGCATGACATAATGCGTCCCGCTAACCACTGCTGCAATCGTTTTCTCTTTCGTCCACAAACAGCGCGAGGATCGTTTCGTCGCCGGCTTTCTTCCTACCTACCCAGCTGATTTATTGACCAATTTTGAAGTCAAAAGATGTATTCTAAGTACGAAGCAGTCGTGCGAAATTCAGAATCTTCTTCTTTCCTTCCTCCCCATCATGACACATTTCCACCGCTTGCTTCACCACTTGCTCACCTTTCAAACAGTTTTCTCCATGTGTCTGATTCACCGTGAAACCCATTTCCTCTCGCTTCCCGCTTATCACAAGTTGTTCTTCTTCTCGAAACCGTGTCCTCCAATCGATCGGGGCGCCGCTCTCTCCGATTGGCCGTGCTTCAACGCAACACGTCATCGTTGCGTCTCGTCTGCCGCAGCCACACCGCTTCGCTCTCTTTCTCTCTTTCCGGTGAGGCATGCGGCGGCTCCCCGCGCCGTCCTCTCTCTGTCACCCCTTTCCGTCCGCCCACCGACGATCTGTTGCAGTAACTGTGTTCCCTCCCTGCTTCTTTCTTTCACTATCACCTCGTTTTCTCTAGTCTGTGTACCAAATCGGTCAGTTCTGAGTGTGCGTGCTGTGTTAGCGGCTCGCTTTTTAATGTTATCATGCCGAAACAGCTTTCCCGTTGTTTCACACCTACGATCCTCCGATAGATACCGAAATCTCGTTCCTTTTTTGCTACATTCCAAACCTCTTTTTCCTCTGATTCATATCATGCTGCTAGTGGGAGTCTCGACACGATTTCGAAACAGTCCAGTGCCTATTGACACGCTCAAAGCCAAGCGCCCAAGTGGTTTGTAATACACGTCGCATCAGCTGATCTTTCTCTCTTTCTTTCTCTTCGAACGAACGCGCTGCGAAGGACGAGCAACACTGAGGCTAGCCGTCGGCGGTCTGTTGTCCAAACAATCAGTAGATGAAATGGTTGTCTCCACTGATTTTTTGTTTCCGCGTGCACAATTTAACACCACTCTCAACAACCCCAATTTTTTACAGACTGGCAGATGGCCAAGGGGAAAGGACAGAATCAAGGTCATGATCAGTCGTTCCGTCATCAGCAAAAGCAGATGTTAGACCCGCGACCAAGTGCAAAGCAGCCATCAAATGAGGGCGAGAAAAGCCAGGGCTCCAGCTCACGAGTTGCCGATCTGAAGAACTGGCAAACCGGTTTTGATCTTGCCAACTCGCCGAAGGAGCAGTCACCGGCTCCAGGAGGCACACCTGCGACTACACAAGGAAACTCCGCATGGAACCGTGGGCCACCGACCTCGTTGGTTTCGAAGGGCTCTTCGGCTGAATCCACGCCACCACCACATGCCGATTCGGAGGAAATCGGCAGTTCGCCAGCGAGAGTTGAAGTCGCACCATCTTCAGAGCTTCAGAAAAATGGTTTGTCTAGCTTTTTATATAAGTTGGCTCATTCTGGATTTTCAGAAGAAGTGCCGTCGACAAGTGGAGAAGAACATGACGAGGTTGACGGAAAACCAACCGATGGGTGAGTAACCCAAACCGCAGTTGAATAAAAACTGAAACTGTTATTTTTCAGAGAAAACTCGACCGTCGACACTTCGGACACGTCTTCTAACGCCACTTCAAAGTCGGCATCATTCAAGTTCAACATAAATGCTCCAGAATTCAAGCCTCGTGTTGCTCCAACGACACCAACTCCAACAACACCGAACGGACCAATGTCGCAGAATGTGAACCCGATCCCACCGCAACAGTTTATTCCACAAGGTACAGCACACATTAAAATATCAAAAATCACCGAGAACTTTGTTCAGAATATCAACAACAACCAATGATGGTTCCACAAGGAGGACCTCCTGGTGCTCCGATGGGAATGCCGCCCGGTATGGTGTCGCACATGGCACCTGGAATCATCCCACAAAGTCAAGCGCAGCCAATTATGATGTGGGCACCACAACCAGGACAGCAAGCATATGCTCCAAACCAGCAGTTCCCGATCCAACAGCTTCCGATGGCTGGAGTTCCTGGTCAAATGTATGGAACTGCTGCCAACGCTCCAGTCACTACTCACCAGCCCGGAAATCAGCAGATCCCAACGAGTGCTGCCGGAGGTGCCCCGCAAGAAGGACGACAAGGAGGCCCGCAACGTGCGCGCGAAGGAGAGTATCGCGAAGCTCAGCCGTGCTTCTATCCATATACTCCATCAGGACCGGTGGTGCCTCTACCACAGGTGAGTGAAAAACTAAACTTTCTGGAATCAATTTTGGCTTTCAGCAATACTATCAGCCACAATATCAGCCGGGAGTGCAACAGACTCCGTATCAAATGAAGATAGTCCAGCAACAAGCACCAGGATATCAGCAGAGATTCTCTCAGCCGATGTACATGGGTCCCCCAGGAATGCAACAGAGATTCCCGCAACAGGCCCATCAGCCACAGCAGACCCAACAGCAACAACCACCCCAGCAACAGCAACAGTACGGAGGTGAACAACAAGGAGGACCTCAATCGCATCCGAATAGTCAGCCGCCCACTCCAGGACCCCGCGGAGAGCAGAACATCAGCGGTGGAAAGGGATCGCAAGGTCCGCCGCAAGCTCAGGTAAGCACTTGGGAATAGTTGTGCATGTGACCGCTTAGCCTGTCCTGTCTAAAGTATTGCTGTGCACTTCATGTCTAGTCTTGTGACAGTGCTTGTTTCAGAATGGCAACAACAATATGGGAATGCACCGTGAGCCGGAGGGCGGCAGCAATGCCAGTCTGAGTGGATCCACCAGCTCCCAGTCCGGACAGCGCAGCGGTTCTCCACAGAACAACGTCGCGCCACCGCCACCACAACAGCAGCAACAGCAAGGGCCTCCACAAGGGGGACCTCCACCGGCACAAGCTCAGATCATGGGAATGCAACAGGGACACATGAATCCCTACGTCCAGGTTATGCAGCACCAGCAAATGCACGGGCAACAGCATTTCTATCCGCAGCAGCCACAGGCATGTTATTTTTCAATCCTGGAATTTTGAATAGTGATTTATATTTCATCACTTCATACTTGGAGAAATTGTTTGCAAACGAGCTTTGTACAACTTAGAAAGCTCTCAAATAAATCAAAGTTCTTTTTTTCAGGCAATGTTCTATCCACAACAGAATATCATGATGGTGCAGTCGCAGGCGATGCAGCCAAATCATCACGGTAATAAAAGTAACCTTTCCGAGGCTCATTTCATTTTTTCAGCTCAACCGAGTATGATGGGCGAGCGTTCGGAGCAGGGCTACCCCAATTCGAACTATTTTGACTACAGAAACATGCCGTCCTTCCAGCCGCAACAGCAGCATCAGCAGATGCATGGAGGCCAAATGTCGCGCCAGAACTCGCTTCCGCAACAATTCTCCGGAAACCAGCAAGGTAATCAGTTTCAGTATCAACCAGCTAACTGTTTCTCAAGTTTTGAAGGTATGAACCCGGCCGTCCATCAAGCTCAACCACCTCAGCAACAACAAGGTGGTCCTCAACGTGAGCAACAACAGCCAGCTCAGTAAACGGCCCCACTCCTCCCTTTTTTAACGTGCTATTCAGCGCTTCTCCATTTTCTTTATATCCACCCTCCCCCCTTCCCATTCTTGTGCCTTTTTAATTCCAAATTCATAAGTTCCTTTTGAAGTTTCCAGATGTACGGTGGTAGAGCCGCATCGACCTGTTGTTCTGAAAACTTGTCGTATTACTCCCCTCTCACCTTAATTTATATGCACATACGACGCATTCGCACCACCTTGCAACTTTATAAACCTGAAAATCTGCGTGTACCCGTCCCCACTCGCAGCCCATAAACAAGCCTTGAAATGTGATGCTAGTTTTAGAAAGCTGCTTCCGGGGACTCCCTTCTTCACTTCGTACCCCTACGTCTCCTCACAGAGGATCCTTTCCCCCCTCCCCGAAGTCTGCAATACCTCCTCCCAAACACTTGTAGTGTCGACTGTTCTCGTGGCAGTTGTACACGAAGGCACATGGTCCCCCGACAATTTAACCACTAGTTACCCCCAAATCTATGCGCCGTTCCCCCTCCCCACTCTTTTTAATGTATCCGAATGCGCAGCCTTCCACCTGCTGGTGCATGTTTCATCTTTGAGCAAGCTTCCACTTTTAAATTATTTGAGCAAGTCTCCTCCCCATTTTTCTTTCTGTAACACCTTCTCGGCCCCTCCCCTCGTCCCATCAGATCCGCACCAAATTACTCATATTTTAGTGAATATTCTGATGTAATGAAGCTCCCTGCTCAAAATGTGTGTTTAGAATGGTACAATATTTATTCCCAAGATTCAAACATTCACAAGTTCAGAATCTTCTTTTTGAACTGAGCCGAATCCGCGTATGGCCAAATCTTCTTCGCCATTTGCAATTCTGGAAAAGGAACTGATTAGAGTTTATCGACAATCTCACTGACTAGTGGCCACTTTGAAATCGTTGCGGTCGCGTTTCTCGCTGATCGACAGAGCCGTGAACAATTCCTCTCCGCCACCGCGATTCAGTTCCCATTCGAAGCGGCCGAAGAACGAGCCACGGACCCGTTTGAAGCCCGCGTAGCACTCGCTCCACAGTCCGAAATAGTCCGGACGATGCTTGTATTCGAGGGTCTCCAGGTACTTGTGGATGTTCACAAACTCCTTCGGACACGCCTTCAGCAGCGTTTCCATCGGACAGTCTCGCTTCGCCTCGGCTATCTCTTTCTCATCGGTGAGTCGTCTCCACGGCAGTCCCGTGTGCAGTTCGATCATCATGTAGAGCCACGACCAGAGATCGTCGACCCGGCCCTGCTCCTTCCCTTGATGCACATTCATACTGCAGTAACGGGGAGTTCCGCGGAAGAGTTGTTCGCCGGAACGGGCTTTCCGCAGGGCGATCATTCCGTTCTCTCTCTTCGCCGTGAACTGACGGACCATTCCTGAACGAGATGATTTATAGGGGAACTGATAACGAGATATCACCGTAGTCGATCAGATAGACGTTCTTCGAGTCACTGCCATGGATTCCTGTCACGCAGTTTCCCGGCTTGATGTCCCGATGAGTGAATCCGACCTCGTGGATCTGCAATCCTAAGTTAAATGGAACCAGTGACCTAGAAAACACAGAAAAGATGTTCCATCTGATTCTGAATATTCGGAAACATTTCTTTTGGAACCAACCTGTTTGATAGCAAACAGAGTAGCCATGGCGAGACGCAAAGTCGTCTGATCGCACAGTTTCGGCACGTTTGCGTCTCTCTTGTGGGCCATCAGATCCTTTCCCAACAAAGTCATCACCATAAAGCTGTAACTTCCTGATCACTTTCTCGCACTCTCCCCTCTCTCGTACCAATAACTCTTCCGGTCGCCCGCATCCAGCAGTCTCGCACAGAAGTCCATCGGCGCGAGAGCCTTGAGCACGTGAGCCTCCAGCTTCAGAACGCCTCCTTCCGACACGTCGCCCTCGACTTTCATCGCCGCGAACGTTTTGAACCGAGTCACATCTCGAACCTTGAACACTGCGCCCATCCCGCCTTCGCCTAGTTTCTCGATCACTTTCCATCGCTTCGCAATTATCTGAAACGATCCGATTGAACTTAACTGGACATCTGAACATTCAGAAGCTCATTAGGAAGGTTTGGGTGGAGCGCAGAGGATCGGATCTAGAGCAACAGATTTCTCACTTTTCCCTCGGTGATCCCTTTCAAATCGTCCATTGTTTCTGTCAGCTTTGAGCTTCGTGTCGCTCTTTAAGTTGAAATGAAACTTTCGTGACTCTATCGATCGGAAAGAGATATTCGATGTCACGTTACTTCCCGATAATGATTCTCGTTGTTCAAAAATGTACCGATCGGGAAAGAACAATTCATTACAACGAAGACAGTTTCACACCAACTGTTTATAAAAGAACAACGAAACAGAACATGTGTGCACACGCAAAATAAAGGGATTTGACGAAATAAAAATAAAATGACCTATAGCCTATAGGACGAGAAATTGTCAAGGTGGTAAAGTGACTCGACATCTTCGTTCATCTGAATAGGAATTTGTCCGTTGGTGAAATTTTGTTATTCCCTAACCTTGGCAGTCTGTGCGTCGATCACAATGTGGTCTTCAAATATGTGCTTCAGCTGGCACTTGGAGCATACCCAGACTTTAGCTCCGTTCTTTGCTGTCGTGCACGTCTCGCAATAGGATAGTCTGGAAAATCAGCGATTAATATGTTTCCGTCGCGTTTGCTCACTCGGCCAGTGGATACTTCGCGTGGCACTCCGGGCATCTCGATTCGACGGCCGTCTCCTCATTCAAGAAGCTGCTCCCACGGGCCCGTTTTGGTGACGGCTCCTCAATCGTATCCTCCGCTCTCCACCGTCAAACACGCATCGACTGAAAAGTGATTAATATTTGTAGAAACTCGCAGTTACAGTACTTCGTTCTCGATATCCGTTCCGATTACTCGTTCTGACAGAACAGTTCCTTCGATAGTTTCGAAAACTATGAAGCGGCCCGATCGATTCCTCCCGATTAGCCCAACTTCTACGTCAGGACCCGCGTAGCTAAAAGTCATTGTAAATATTGATAATAAGTGAAAACATTCGAAATATTATCCTTGCAGCTCAAAAGTTCATCGGGTAGATTTACGGAGTTGCATGTCTCGCCACGCGCGAAAGCAAAACGTGCTGCGCCTTTAAAGTACGGTAGTTGCGCAATTTTTCTTTTTCCACTATTATCGTTGCAACTCAAAATCGGAGTGGGTAGATTTACGGAGTTGCGGGTCTCGCATGGAATCCACGTATTTTTCACGCGAAAAATAGAACTTGGGCTACAATACCGTTCAAAGTGATTTTTCGCGTGACCTAACACGTGGATTCCATGCGAGACCCACAACTCCGTAAATCTACCCACTCCGATTTTGAGGTGCAACGATAATATTTTTCCTCATTTTCCTCGGTTTTTCAAACGATTTTCGCTATTTTTACGTCGAAAAAGGCACAAAAAGAGTATTTTTTGTGTAAAAAATGCGAAAATCGGTTGAAAAACCGAGGAAAATGAGGAAAAATAGTGGAAAAAGACAAATTGCGCAACTACCGTACTTTAAAGGCGCAGCACGTTTTGCTTTCGCGCGTGGCGAAACCCGCAACTCCGTAAATCTACCCGATGAACTTTTGAGTTGCAACGATAATATCTCACTTTTGATTTTCCAACGCCTCCCGTACCAGTCGACGGGCATCAGAGTCCTGTTACCCGGGTCTTGATGTTAGACAAGAAGTACTTCAACTTCTTCACCGTCGGCTCCAGCATCCGGAGCGTTTCGAGGCTCGGAGGAAGTGTCAAGGAGCTGATCGGCAGGGCGGCAGGTGTCCTTGTCTCATCGAAGAATGCACATTTCAGTGCTTCTGAAGCCGATGCTCGGAGCTTCTGGTTCGGTTGGAGCAGCATCCGGAGGGCTTTCTTTCCTTGCCTCGAGACGGGTGGAAGTGGAACGGCCTGCCTGCAGAGCCGATCCGCGATTGCCTTAACACAAACAATTACTACATCGAACCGAAAACGAATTCACCTTGTGTGGTTCTGCTCGTGTTCCGTGTGGAACTCCAGGTGTTCCCTTCGTCAGACATTGGTAGGCAAGACAGTCCGCCGACCAGCTGTCAGTCCTCGTCCCGAATGCCCCTTCCCGGAGCATTTCGGCTGAAAATAAAAAAACGATGAATACTATTTCTCCTTTTCTGAACTTACGACTCATGAAGCCGAGCTCCCCCGACCGCAGTCTGCTTTGCTCCGAGGCGGACCGCGCAGCCGAAGTCTGCCAACGACGGCTAAAAGAAAACTATTTTTGACACAAGTTTAAATGTTCTATTCTGTGCTTTTGGTCTATATCGGAGCTGCTGGATTCACCATTCCCCCCCCATTCGAAAGGATTCATAATAAACCATTACCTGAAGGTTGTCCATGAGGAGCACGTTCGCTGGCTTGACATCACAGTGAACGATGCTCTTCTCGGACAAAGAAGGACAGTCCATGCAGCAATCCACACAGATTGTATCTTGCCTCCGGCTCGGTCACTGTCCCTCGTTGCCTAAGAAGCTGTTCCAGCGAGCCGAATTCTGCCAGGGGCAAGATGATATACAAATTGGTGTCGTCCTGGAAGAAGCGATGGAAACTACACAATTAACCGTTTTCTTACTTGACACGATTCGATTATTGGGAGAACATGTTCACTCTTCAAGAGTGACATGATCTCGGCTTCGGCGTTCTCGGCAGGTGCATTTGGCACACGCTTCTCCATCACCTTGATCGCCACCGCCAATCCATCGCCAACGGGCTTGGCCTCGTACACTTTTCCAAAGGAACCTGATCCGATTTGGGATGTGGCGAGGAAGCGGTGGCCGTGTTCGATCTTGATGAGAGGAATCATCATCGTCGTTGTGCAGCTTCTGCAAAGTCGGAAAATTCGCGGTTGAGAGTGACGGCTTAACAAAAAACTCCTGTGCGGAAATTGAACGAAAAAATCAAGGAATTTACAGTCAGGATATCTTTTTAGCAAGTGCAAAACAGGAAGGTACACGAAAAGGAGAAATAAGTGGCAGTCAAGTATTTATGAAACGGGAGAGAGCGGTTAGTTGTTTGGCAGATTTAGATATCCACGTGTTAGGTCACGCGAAAAAGCTTTTTGAACCGACATGAGGCCGCAGTTCTATTTTCGCGTGAAAAAAAATACGTGGATTCCGTGCGAGACCCACAACGCCGTAAATCTACAAACTCCGAGTTTGAGATAGGACACGGTGAAGCTTCGTAACATGCACTCCCGGTTGGCTGGGAGGATTCCACAATGCGAAGAGTGCACTCTTGGTTCCAGGAATATGCACATTTATTCAAGAACGTTTGGTTTAAAATATTCATTTTTCAAAAGATGGAGCATCTGGATCGTAAGCTTTATGAACAGTATTCACTTATTGAAAAATTGTTTAATTAGTGCATTTTCGCTCCAGAACATGCAGGAACATCCTGGTGGTCTCGGACGATCTCCCCATCACTCTGCTCTCTCCTTCGGTCGGAATGTATACGAAGACGTTCTCGAACTGTTCGGTCCCGACAAAAAGACGCCAATTGTCAAAGTCGATGCACGAAAATCGAGGGAATTCTCGACGGAACACTGATATGTCGATGGACTGGGGAATCGGAAGAACTGACGAGACTGTGAGCAGGGACTGCACGATTTGGGTGGCTTCTGGAAAAGATAAGGAGGTGAGAATGGAAAGGGAAACTGACTCTGCTCTTCGCAATACTCGATCGACTTCAGATCCATTGATTCTGCTGCTTTTTCGTTATCTACCCGAAGTGCAAAAACAGCTTCTTTCAATGATTCGGGGGCTTGGTTGGCACCGACGATTGTGTAGACGATCGGATGGAATCTGAATCGGAAACTTGAACTGTCTCTACTGGAAAGGAAACTAACAGCTGACTTTTACTCGGAACTTGTTGACTCTTGATCATAACAGGTACCAGATTGTTTTCGAAGAACGCAGAGAACGGTATGGCGACGATGAGAAGGGCCGTCGAGTTGCTGCCGACAGACTGCAACGTGTCAACTCCGTCTCCGAACAGAATCGATCGGGCAGTGAAACCGAGAGCAGACACGCGGATCATTCTGGAAACAGCAGTTGAAAAGACATTCGTTTATCATACTTACAAATCATTATCGGGCATCCGATTGGATATTCGGAATTTCGTGATGACGTGCATTTCGAAGCGGAACGACTCGAGAAACTCCAGGGAACAACACGTGTTCTCGGTCGGAGGGATCGAGATCTCACAGTTCAACATCTGAAACCAAACAGAATTCGTCAATTCAGGTCGAGAATTCGCTTGCGTCTCTGATGTATTTTCTTCCTTTCACACTTCCGATTTTGTCTTTTTCCGTTTCGATCGTCCGTAAAACTTCCTTCAGAATCGCCTTCTTCGCGTGCATCTTCTTTTCCAGAAGCTTCAGATTCCTCTCCAATTTCTCATTGTCTTCCATCTGCGAATTGCTTTCGAAGCTATGTTAATCTGCGACTTACAAGCTCGATCCATACGTAATACTTGTTCTCGATGAAACACGGTTCCCAATAAAGAAACGAGAAGAAGTTCGTTTTCTCAGATGAATAATTCATTTACAAAGAGCGATACAATAAGATTTTGGAACGGGAGAACGAGAATGATTTTCAGATGAGATGACGAGGTAAAAGAGGAAATCAGGCTGTCGGGAGGATGTCTTGTCCTTCGAGCAGCACTGTCGTACTGTAGCAGAGATCCCAATACTGCGCGACTCCGTGCTTTTCGAAAAACTCGCGTGCCTGCTTCTCGAGTGTCGCAGTGTGTACTGTGAAGTCTCGGAAATTGCGACGTTTCACCTGACCTTCCCAGATCTGTAAATCAATTTTCAGGAGTATCTTCGAATTATTCGTTCTTACCAATTCACAGAGATTCCTTTCTCCCGGCGCGTCCTTTTCTGCTTCCTTCTTCTGTCCGATGATCTCGTCGGACCACTTGATTCTGTTCAACATGAGATTTTTATAGAACTTCTGCTGCTTCGGTCCTCCCTCCACAACGATGACATTCTGTGCTTTGTGCATCATGATCGCTCCACTCATCTGTAGCTGCTTCGCATTCGTTTCCACCTTGAACTTCTTGGACGGATGAGCCAATGATTTTACTCGGAAAACGGAGACGTTGACAGCGATCGAAGTATCTTCCGACAACTTCTTTGTTTTCTTAGCTCGTTTCTGATCTTCGGTGAGCTTTCGTTCTGCATTCAGCTGAAATAAGAAACATGTTTTCACTGTTTACTGCTAACTCTCTCACCGTTTCGTGTTTCTTCAGTCTCTCCGCCATCTGCTTCCGCACGTGAGCCTCCATTTTTGTCGGATCCTGGATCGCCTCGTTACCGAGAACTCTCATCAGATTGCTAATCTTGACTTTGGGTTCCGGAGCCTTTTCGAGACCCAATCGGATCTTCTCTGTCTTCTCCTTCAGTACTTCTTTTCTGTTTTGTCTACGAATCTTCTTCTTTTCCTTCGTTGTCAAGTACACTTTCAAGTACTGTTGTGAGAGCGGTTCAGTGGGCGGTCTCATGGAAATCGGATGCTCGACTAACTCGGAGACAGTCTGCGAGTATCTTTCGACATCGTCCGTCGATGGGATTTCGTCGTAGCTGCAAGAATAAAATCAATTTTTCGAACCACCAGATGAAACTAACTTGACTTTGTCCAAAACCAGCATATCCCACCACTCAATGTCTGGAACTCCAGTTTCGATCTTAGCAGTTCCAGTCGGTGTGACCATTGCCAGTTTGACAGCAGACGAGATTCCCGTGGACTGCGCCGCAGAGGATACTTCGCTCTGAAGTCGTTCCAGCTTTGCCATGGTGCGTTGCTTGTTGGCCAGCTTTTCGAACTCTCCTTTCTCGTGGAAGTTGAATCCACGTCTTCTACGGTCTGCGGTCTTAGCACTGATACGAGGATCAAGATACTCTATGAGCTTCTCAGGCTCTTTGGCTTCTTTTGTGATCTGCTGCTGAACCTTCTTCTCGACTTGTTGCACGGCTTCTGGCAACGGAGCCATGATACCCGACTGTCCACTGTTAGCCAGCATCTGAAGCTTGGCGGCAACCGGTTGCTTAGCAATTCTTGCCTGCAACTGCGCAATCCGAGTTTTCTTGTCCATAGAGTGAGTGATGAACATCGTGGCTTCGTCTCTTCCAAGCGAAAGTGTCTTCTGTCCTAATGCAGTCTGAACTCCACTGATCGCCTGATCAAGAGCCGCTTGTGGCTGGAGTGTTCCGGCAGCCACAGCCATCTTCCGCTTCTTCTCTTCGATCTCCTGTTGTGCCTTGTACAGCAACTCCTTGGCTCTCAACTGATCCTCAGTCGTTGTGTTCACCTTCTTCTCCTCGACAGCTCCCCGATTCGACGACGAGTCCTCTGTTCTCTTCTCCTCGACTCTGCGCCCGTTTCCGTTCTCATCGTGTCTTCTCGAGCTCTCTCTTCCCCTGTCTCTCCGATCATCCACCCGATCTCTCTTCTTGTCTCGATCATCATCCCTGTCGTTTCTGGTTCGCTTTCTCAATTGAGGATATTGATCGCAAACAGCCGAGATCACTTTACTTGCTTTGTGCGAGTCCTCGACGGCCGACTGCACTCGTTCTTTCAGCTTCTCGTAGTCATAGCCTTTCTTCAGGCATCGCTCCACTGCGTCGATCACTTTCCTTTGTTCTTCTCTTCGAGATAAGTACCGATCACAAATGTCTTCCAGCTTTCCCATCTGTAACAAAAAAGACAACTGATTGTTTGAAAAAATTAATGAAAATATGTTGAGAAAAGAAACTCGAAAAAGGAGATAGAAAGGAGACATTACAAACCACCATATTCATGGAATATAAACGGACATCAGACGATTTCAATCAGAAAGAAAAACTTTGAAACTAATTGTCAAATCCAAGAGATGCAATGACGCTAGTGCGTCCTCAAATTTAATTTACAAGATAAAAAAGTTTCAAAAATAGTAGAAAATAGATTGAGAAATTGAACATTCGCTTATTCGCGACAGGAACGCGGGATCAGGGGGGAATTCTGTGAGAACCAGCAGTTAAAGTTTTACGACAGGACGGTTAAGAGATCTTCGCTGAAATTTCTTCCAACTGGCCAATAACAGCATTGCAGATCGAAAACAGGAAATTGAATAAATAAATAAATTAGGTCGATGAAGTTGAAGGTTTCGCGTCGACACCATTGTTCGAGTCTCCAGAATCTTCCTCTTCGTCATAACGACCGTTGATCGCAGACGACAGAAGCTTGCTGAGATCTCTTCCGTCTATCTTCTCGTCTTCCTCTTCCTTGAGCTCACGGAGAGCATCTGAATAATTGAATGAAATTTTTCGAACTACCATTTCCTCTCACCTTCATCCAGTTGTCCCTTCACTCCGTCAGTGACTTGTTTCTCCAGTTGCAGCTTCTTTTTGGCCAATGCAAGCATTCCAATTTCGACGGTTCCCTTGCTGACCAGACGGGTGACGAACACGGGCTTTTCCTGCCCCATGCGATGACATCTGTCCTCTGCTTGCTTGTCATTGTACGGGTTGAAGTCGATATCATGAATAATGATATGATTAGCAGATGTCAAGTTGATTCCGAGTCCTCCAGCCTTGGTCGACAACAAAAAGACAAATAGATCCTTGGACACGTTGAACTCGTTGATCATCTCTTGACGATCCAGGACCGGAGTCTGCCCGTCGAGACGTTTGTACGAGTACCCGCGGATGTTGAGGTAAACCTCGAGAATGTCGAGCATCGATGTGAACTGCGAAAAGATGAGCACTTTGTCTCCTTTTTCTTGTATTCCAGGAAGCATCTTGTCAAGTTGCTCGCATTTCCCACTGTTCAGAGCCAAGTTTTCGTTGAGAAGGAACTTGCTCGTGCAGCGGAACCGTTCACAGAGTTGATGAATCTTGATATCCGACAAATAAGCGAGATCTTCAGATACGTGTTGCCACTTCTTCTCAGAATACGATTTCTCTCGGAGACACAACTGCTTGGCGATTTTGTCTAACTTAGCATCGGTGTACTGCGAGCGACGGAGCAGTGGATGATTGGCGGCCTGACGGAGTCTCATTAGAGATCCGTACGAGTCACCGGCGTCTTCCGATCTCTGCAGACTGCAAAACGACACTTTAAAAAAGGCATAGTTGAAGCATTGACTTACACGTCGACAATATCATCGTACAGCTCCTTTTGTGGTTTCTTCAGCTCAACCTCTATGATCTGCTCCGACTTGGTCGGCAGACTGCTCAGCACTTGATTCTTCAGACGCCGCAGGATGTATGGCTGCAGAATAGACTTGGCTTCTTCGATACGATCTTGTTGATACATCGCCTTGTCTTTCGAGTCAAGAGCAGGACCGAGCTGAAACGCAATTTCAAATCAATCGGGTTGTAACTTTTAACAAACTTGTTTGAAATGTTGCAGAAGATGAGTAATGTCCTCACAGTACTTGTTAAAGACCTTATGGAGTACAAAATACATCAGAGAGATCAGCTCGATGAGATTGTTTTGAAGAGGAGTTCCGGTCAGAAGGATTTTTCTCTTTCCCTTCACCTTCATCAATCCACGATAGCGCTCCGAATCGCAGTTTTTGAGCATATGCCCTTCGTCGTAAACGACGTAATTAAGAGAGAAGTTCTTGAAAAACTTTTTGTCGTCGGATTTGGAAGTGACCATGTTGTAGGTAGTCAGGATTACATCGATCTGAACAATCAAAATTAAAATCAGAAAAAAAGAATTGTCGGAAGACAGAAGATTGATGAGTCGCTTTCAACATATCTTAATCTCCTGCTCTCCTGATAATTTTGCCCATTCTAAGCCACCAGTGACTTCCGAATCAGCTGATGGAAAGATAATGGGTCGAAAAGAACCGAACCAACATCATGTGAATATCGCCGACACATGTTATCTACTGCGCTACGCGAGCGGTCGCGCACACGGAAACAAACTTACACTTTCTCTCTGCTTTTTCACTTTGTGCCGCAGATGCTTGCGCTCATCTTGTGTGCCGTAGTATGTTAGAAGCTGAAACGGTTACATTCGAAAGGCGATGTACAGTTAAGGGACTACCTTCAAAGTTGGACACCACTTATGGAACTCTCCCATCCAGTTTTCAACTGTCGACGATGGAACGACAATGAGGTGTGGTCCGTTCTTGCCGATTTGTTTGAGATACGAAAGGAATGCGACGATCTGAATGGTCTTTCCGAGACCCATTTCGTCCCCAAGAATCGCGTTCAGCTCTTTGTTGTGCATCATAATGAGCCACTTGACTCCGACAAGCTGATAGTCATGCAGGGTACACCCTTCTTTGAGCAGAGAAAGCTCCAGTGGGCCTTCCGTACACCTTTCGAAGTCTTTCGTCACTGTTTTCGCATGATCTTTGCAGTCATCCAGAATACGGGACAGGATTCCACGCTTTTCGAGGTATTCCATGTAAGCCTCGATAGCATTGGCTCCTCTGGTGACTCCTTTCATTTTATTCACCTGATTGAAATCCGTTAAATGCAGTCAAAACATACAACTCTACCATTCCGTTGTATAAATCAAACGGTCTGCTGGCAATGACAAAGTCTGCAATCTTGTCGTTGATTCGTGGTTGCATCAGAAGAACTTCTTTCGTCGCTGCATTGAAGAACTCGCGACACTCTCGTTGGTTTTTCGTTTCTCCACGCTTCGCTCGACGTTCTTCGATCTGAAACATCTCGTTTAAAACTGTTTGGAATTAGTACCTTACGTCACTGTCGTCTGAAGGCGTCTCATCCCCATCTGCATCGATCTCCTCCTCTTCTTCTTCCCAATCCTCATCCGAATCCACTTTCTTCTTCGCCTGCTTCGTCGTCTGCTCGATAACTGCTTTCAAAGACTGCTGTTGCTCTTCTTTAGGCTCTTTCTTCTCAGCGCCTTCTTCGTCATTGTCCGAATCTCCGTCATCAATGAAATCATTATCTTCATCACTCTCGTCTATCACTATCTTCCTTCTGGCGGCAGCAGTGCGTTTCGCGACATTCGTCCTCATGACGTTCTTCGGTGACAGAGAGCCTCCGTTGAGACGCGGCTTGCTCATCCACTCGTCATCACTTGAATCCGAAAGAGTTCTTACTCTTTTCCTGAAAACCAGCTATCAAAAAGCATACATATCTTAAATCCTACATCTCTGGTTCTGGTGTTTCTGAGTCATCTCGCCTACGTTCTCGCGGAGCGGCAACTTTCTTTCTGAAAATCGATACATTTCCATCTTATTCGGTACGTCTTCTTACTTGGAGGGTGTCTTCCGCTTCCTTCCAGTGTCGAGCTCATAATCATCATCGTCCTCTTCATTTCCGTCGAAATCTTCTTCGTCTTCCGACCCCATCTCTTCATCTATATAATCCTCGTCCTCGTCTTCCGACCCTTTCTTCGGTCTTTTGGCTGGAATAACAAATGAAGAATAGTTCCGTTAACTTTTCAGTACCTCCGCCATATTTCGTACCAGCGCCTGTAGTTCTGGGTGGCCGACCGGCTTTACTTGTCAATGAACCATTTATCTAAAATAAAATGTCTAGGCTGAAGTGTTTCGAAACTCTTACGTTTTGGGACAAAAGAGCTTTTTTAGCGTCCATGTCGGCTTGCAGACTCGAAGATTGGGGGTTCCCTTGATGTGCAATACGCACTCGCTCCCCCGATTCAAAATTACTAGACGACATGAGTCCTATAAAAATTTATAAATCGATCCTACAATTAGGACGGAAAACGAATGATTATGAGGTGGTGACAGAGTTGTCATAGAAACGGAAGCATAAATCGATATGTCCAAATTCTCGCAGAAGATAGAATTCGAGAGGAATATAAAATCAATGCAAGCGCGCGATTTTCGAATATAGAAAAAAGCAAGCACCACATTGAATGGCCAAGGCCGCCAATGTGTACGCAAACACCTCGAATGACGACAGCCCGCAAGGAAACTAATTTAGGTAGGGATTCAAATAGTAATTGAGAAAATTAAAGGGCAGAATACAATAAAATAACATGAGTAAAAATAATGAGTGGAGAAAAGGCCCTTGTGATTTTGAAAATTTGAAACTCAAATAAATATTTATATAAATTATTCATGTACAGACAACTTGTCTTGGAATATTCAGCAATTGCCGATTTCGCACAATATATTTAAAACATGATCATGATCAAGAAACGGCTCAGTCGGTCTCCATCATTATCTCGAACCGATTCGCCAACCCGGTCGATTGCCCAGCAATGCCGCCGGCAGCTTTTGCGGCTACCGTGCTCCACTCGATTCCGAACGACTGGTGTCTATCTTGCATCCGGAGCAGAACCTGCAGACCGTCCGCGGCCACGGTCTTTTTCTGTTGAGCACACAGCTCGTCGGCCTGGTCGAGAATGGTGTCGACGAGTTGCACGCAGTCCACTGGCTCATCGGGTTGCCATTTCTCGACAGATTTAGCCAGTTCAACGAACAGAAACTGTTTCGATTTCCAGGCGATGACCGGGTTTCTGATATATTCGGACACCAGATCCAGCGATTTCTTTGCATCTGTGGCGTTTTTGAAAGTAGGCAAGGCGAGTGCAAGAGCTGTCAAATTGAGAGTAACAAGCTTGGAGACTCGAATTTCCTTCTCGAGGTTCGATAATCCGTCCATTTGGTCATCCGAGTCCTCGTCACTTCGCTCACTGAAAGTACATCTTTAAGAGCATTTTGTCAATCATTGTCTTTACCTTGTCAACTTTTTGACATTTTCGGTAACCTTATCAGCCAGCCAATCGGCTGATGTCACGTCTCCAGTAACCACTGACCACGCAGCAATCGTCGAAAGACCGGAACACGCATACTCGACGTTCTTCTTCGAAGCTTCTCTTTTGAGCACCTTCACAATCTCTTCGTCTTCATTGGCTTGTAGATTTGCTCTAAAACTTGGACCACCGGCGATGAATGTTTTGCTCAACGCCTTCAGAATCTCCACTTTTCCATCCCAAATGCGTCCATTCAAATTCGGAAGCAAGAACATGGCAGTGGTTTCTGAAAAGTAGTTTCAATTGAAGCTCGGGTGTCAAACTTCAAGTTCCTACTGGAAGTCTCGAATCCAGCGTCTTGTTTCAGCTGCTCGAACACCTCCCCGATCACTATAGCTGCTTGCTTCCGAACTGCCCACACGTCGCTGTTCGTGATCAGCTCCTGCGCCAACGACAAAATCTCGTCTTTGTACAGCCGAACGGCTGCACTGGTTGACGGCACGAGTTCCGCCCACACCTCGTTCCACGGCTCTTGCCTCAGACGGGCGGCTTCGTCACCTCTCGGAACTTCTCGGCACTTTTCGAGCATAACGTACGGAACGATTTGAGACGTGTATCCACTGAGCATCTCAGACGAGTTAGCAGCCAGGTTGCTGATAACGTGACAACTGGAGGTCTTGAGATCTTCTGAAAATCGATACATTTGAAAGAACTAGAAGTCGCCTATTCTTACCATCGTTGGTGATCAGATCCGCAACGACGATCTTGATGAGCTTTTTCATCTGATTCTGTGAAACGAATTTTGCCAGATAAGACAGCGTATTGGCGAATTGCTTGCGGATCGAGGGGTTTCTGTCCCGGATTCCAGGAGTGAGTGCCGCTAAGAGCTTATCTGAAAAGAACTGTAATAAGAATCTGATTCAGAAAACGGAAATAGCTGTACCGCATTGAGCCGTGTGATCAATGAGAAGTTGTGGGGCACGAAGAGCCAGCTGAGTGACAAACTGGGCAGCAGACGACCGAGTTGACATGCCAACGGAGGATCGGAGAGTCTCGCACAACTTGGGAGTTACATCCACGAGAACGGAACTGTCGATCTGGAAAGTAAAATGATAATTAGTCTCTACCCTGTCATTCTACGTGTGGCAACAAGTCGTTGATCGCAGTCATCATCGGCGATGATTTGGCGAAGTTCGAGCGGGCGTCGTCGATCCTTTCCAACTGTTCTTGTGTCGATCTCACTGCCATGTAGTTCAGCAACGGAGTCTCATTTTCACTGATCGAGTCCATCAGCAACGGGATCAGATCGGCGATATAGGGCTTCAGCTGTTTTCCGGCATTTTTAGTGAGCTCTAGGACAAGCCTCAAACAGAAGAGCGTGTTCGATTTCACTGTCGATTTTAGGATTCCTTGATCAATGACGGCAGGCAGTGCGATAGCGAGAAAGTCGTTGGCCTTCGTCAGATTACTCGACGATCCGAGACGAACGATGAGCTTCGAGAGAGCATCAGCTGCACGGTTCGCCGCTTCCCTTGTTGATTCCTTCACATCATCTCTGACTCTCAAAACAGATTCCAGAAGCTGTGGAATCATTTTATGCATTTCCGGAGTATCGTGACCTCTAAGGATGTCGGAGAGAGCGAGACACGCCGACTCACGGACTCTGAACTCTCGATCAGTCACTGCCGGCAGAAGTTCTCTAGCGATCTCATTGGCGAACTCGTCAATCACGTTCTTTCTGTTCGCCGTCAGAATCGCCCAGATCGATCTCATCGCTGTCTGGACTTTCGTCTCCGGATCGTATCGAAGTCTGCAAAGACAGATTACTCAAATATCATTTGTGTGTTCTTGATAATACTAACCTGAACAATTTTGGAACCAATTGATTGAAATACGGCTCAATTTCTTCTTTCGCATTCTCAAGAAGTGCTCCGAACCCATGAGCAGCACCTAATTTCGAGTTCCAAGTGGCGTTGTGACGAGCCAGTTGCATAAACTTGTAAACTAGATCTGGCTGATTCAGATCAGAGGCCAGAGTCAGCAACTCCTGGTAGGTGGTGAGCTTCCCTCCCGACGGTGTCTGTCCAAGTTGCCCACTCTCGAACAGCTTCGTGTCTCCGGTGACCTTCGTCTCGGATCGCTTGCCTTCCGACAGTGTCGTCATTAACAAGTCGACCAACTTCTTCCTCAAGTCCCCGTCAGCGAGACCGTAGACGACTCCCATTCCCTTCGACGAAACGTCCTGCGAGAACTCGTCGTTCTCTGTGAGTCCATCTGCGAAAGCTTCCTGCACAGACGTCAGCAGCTCCGCATTTTCCAGCACATCAGCTTTCCATTTCGCGAAGCTTTGCATCACAATCAGCAGCCAAATCAATTGAGCTCGACGGCAATGTTGATTCTTGTTTTCCTTCTTCTATAAAAATTGTTTCTCAATTATTCTCATTAGATTTTCACTCACATCTTTTAGCGTGTCTCTGATGAATGCCACAATCCTGTCATTGACGATACGAAGTCTCACATCCGATCCCAGACGCTCTGCCAAAGTGACCGCGTTTCCATCCAGCAGATAGAAATCTCTTTTCGCCAGAGCGTGGCTTCCGAGCATCGCATCAGTGAGAGCTTCTCCAACAACCAGTTGCAGTTCTTGCTGAGGCGGTCCTTCTCCGAATCGGATGAGACTTCGTGCCGAGACCTCGTAACTCGAATCGTCAATCGCGGATTCAATCAGTCCACTTGTCCACCCGACTACTCTCGCTGCATTTTCTTTCGTTCTCTGGGTGAACTCTTTTCTGGACACGGCGATCTTTTCGCAGTTGGCGACCAGGTCCTCGATCAGAAGATTGTGAACCTTGTGATCCAGTGCTGCCGGGTTGTTCTGAAGAACGAATCCGGTGGCTCCCATGACTGATTCAAGGGATGGGGAAGGTCGATCGTATCCATTCTTAATGAAAGGAAGGAAAACGTCAGAGATTAGCTCATGAGCTGCCGTTGGGAAGTTGATCTTTGCACCGAGCACAGGAGTGATTGCGGCAGCACACGTCCAAGCGAGACCCGAAATTTCCTTTTCTTTGAATTCTGCATGCGAAGTCCGTAACAATTCAGCCCTCATTTCTTGATTTTCATCAAGAAGAGCCGTCAGCAAGTATCCCACAGCATTTGAGAACTCCATACGGACCGAATCTCGAAGCTTTGTGATGCATGGTTGAATGGCGAATTGAAAGCGGTTCGGCGTGTTAGGAGTCTCCCCTCTCTGACGCAACGAAGAACGGTAGGCAGCGAGGAAGCAGGAGGCGATACGGACGATGTGAACATCTGAAAACGGGCATATTTGGGGAAGAATCAGAAGACATACCGCTGGAATCGGTCATGGCGTACAGAGTCATCTCCGCGGCCTTCTCGATCATGTCCGAATTATTCATCTCGTGCATCATTTTGACGATTCGTGGAGCTACACTCATCCAGTGATCGTCACCTTCGACAATCCGGAGCTGTGCTTGTTGCTCCATCACATTGGTTTCGAACATTGCATACAGGTATCTGGCAGTCTGAAAAAGACGAATAAATCAGAAACTGTTCTAAACAACAGTTCTCACATTCTGATGGACCAACGAGTTATAAGCAGCATGTGTCGTTTCTGTTCCGTTTTTCCTGAAATCCTTCTGCAAACTGCTCCACAAGAATCCGATGATCAGCGGCGCAGGTGGCACAGGTTTCTGCAGCGACTTTTCAAGTTGCCGGAAAGCTTCAGATCTGATAGGGTCTCTGGGATCGCCGGACGCTTGCAACAACATCCACCGCAGATCCATGTCGTCTTCACCTATCAGAGCTTCGGCATACTTGAGAGACACCAGCCGGCAGCTTGGTTTGTCAGAGACAATGTGTTCCTTGATGACTTCACTCAATTTCGCTTTAAGATCTTCCTTTTTTGATTCGATGACAACTGGGAGCCAAGCGGTGAGACAAGAGACGATGGCCCCTGCGACGTCCTCAATGTTCTCCTGGAATTGTTTGTCTGTGAACTATTTCCAACAAACTATGACAAACTTCTTCCAGTTCCCTGAACAGTTTTGTAGCAATCATGTGGCCGTCGAGAATCAGTTCCGGTTGTCGTCTTCCGAGAATGGACAAGCACTTGTAGACCGCACTCATCGCGACGGTGCTCTGAATGAGTGGAGGGGCGGGCTCTCCATTCTAGAAATGCCATCCCCTCCTGCATTAAGAATCTGCTATTTCAGTTTGTGACGAGTAGCCTGATGGCGAGACGTCACAAAACTGTGCGTGGAGAGAAACTAACCATTGAGAACGGGCGGATGATCTCTCGAAGTTTCTTGAACATCCTTCCTCCAAACGGTTTCAGTGCGGCGGGAGGCATCTGTTCGACGACAAGGGCGAAGAAGTGCAGAACCGATATTTGAACTCGTGAATTTTCACTGGAGCATCCGTGCATGCAGATCTTAATGTTGTTCATGAACGTGATCGGGGCGATTTTCGACTTGAGCAGATAATTGAGAACAGCCTCCCGCAGGAATTGGTTTCCGTAATCGATCTGTAATGACGAGTAGAATGATTGTTCACCAGATGCTAGTTACTATTTTGAAAGGATCGGTGGTCTTCGTAGCATCTGCTTCCGTTCCAAGGTAAGACTTCATCAGTCTTGCGACAACTGTCTTATCATTGACAAGCGTCTCCGTAGGTAGTTTTTTCAGCAGGCTCTCTGCCAAGTCATCAACTCTGCAATCAATGCCTGCTCATGTCGTTAATTTCCAACTTACTCATTGAATCTAGTTGCACTCGCGGTAACAATCAGAGGGAATGTGATTTCGTCGTCGAGAAGTCCTTTACCAAGAACTTTCAGGAGCATCAATTTTGTCTACAAGCTAACAGTTATTTACAAATTTTTAGAATTCAACCTCAGTTAGATTCAAACGCTCCGGGAACACCTTCTTTCCGATCTGAATGTACTCCTCAAGGTTCATGCCGCCTACTTTTGGCTTAGGATTGAAACTTGACATACGCGCGGTTGCTGCTGTGATTTCCTCCCTGGAAAAAACAGTGTACAATGAGAAGATGTTGAACAAACATACATTGTGCGAGCGAAGAATATGAAGATTGCTTGGAAAACTCGAGCGAGAATCTCAGCACTGGCCGGACTGATGTCCAATTGGGGCCAAGTGCTTTTCTCCATCCGGGACAACTCGTTCAATCCTGGTAGGATTACAGAAATGAGACTGTAAAAGAGACAAAGATTCGTTGAATGAGTAGAGCTGAATACTCACTCATAGATGTAGTTCATATCATCTGGCTTCTTGCTTAAGGATTTCAGGTAAATCGGAAGGAATCCGACATGCTCATCGTCTCTGACTCTGTCTTTCGCGAATTTCAAATATACAAGACTGATATTCTGAAAAAAGGTTTTTAATTATATTTTAACCGAAAAGGACACACCGACGAAACTGGGCAATCTCCTTGGAAGAGTTGGAGGAGGCGGTTAGTGGGGAGATGGATCGCTTGATTAGTCTTCACGACTCTGTTGTAATGTGTCAGGAATTCAGAAACCACGTTGATGTGCTCTGGGTGCAAGCCAGCGTACTCGATGATATCGGCCAAGAAGCGATCGGTGATTAGTTGCAGTCTTGGTTCGGTGTTCGCATCAAGAAGACGGAGAAACACTCTCTCGACTGGAAGATTTCAGTTTATTAACTTTCTAACCACGGAAATTTACTATCGTCTGCACTGGTGACAGATAGTGTGCGTTCTGGTGCAGGCGATGGAACATTTTCCGGTTGATCGACTTCCATCCTGAGAAAGAACGTTCTAAGTCAAAATACATGAACTCAGAAACGGATAGACATAAACATGAAATAAGAAAAACTGCAATGTTTCACTAAAATATGTTTTTTGAAGAAGAATTGCAAAGTTTGCTGGAAATTGTCATCAAATTTCCCGCACGCGGCGATGGAAGAGTTCGAGAGGACGGGGAAAATCTAGGCCGTTTTGAAGTTGTGCAATAAATTTGGATAAACTTCTGGAGAATAAAAAAAACATGAGCATAATAAATTCATTATTAATAAATAAATGCATTTAAAAATGGAGAACTGTAATAATAAACTAAATGAAAAATTTTATAAAAAACAAAGTCAACAAATTCGAGAAAATTATGACTTACAACCGTGGTTATCTGACTTTCCAGTAATTTCGTTGCGAGACCATTGAAACTAAACACCATCAGCCCGGCGGCTCTCTTAGGGAGAGAGCACCAACTGTGCAGAGCCCTGCACAGCCCGGCGGCTCTCTTAGGGAGAGAGCACCAACTGTGCAGAGTTCTGCACAGCCCGGCGGCTCTCTTAGGGAGAGAGCACCAACTGTGCAGAGCCCTGCACATTCCGGCGGCTCTCTTAGGGAGAGAGCACCAACTGTGCAGACCATCCTTACCGCCAGAGTTGCCAACGTCGAGTAGTCTTCGAGTAATAATCTTTAGTTGAAAGATTCTGATACTGTCTGTGTCTTCACGTTCACGTGTGTCACGTTTGAATTTTCTAGATGTTTCTGTTAAAATGAAGACTCAAAAATTCAAATAAACTCGTCTTTTTATGTACAAAAGTAACAAATATGTTCAAAAGTTAGTAGAAAACAGGCCATTTTCGAGTCAGTTTCCGTTGCACTACGTCGTCAAGAACCTCTCGAACGCAAACTTCCAGCAGATTGCTGTCGACTTCTCCCTGAAACAAAAACATAAAAAAGAACTTGAAATATGGGATCGACACCTTTATACGAGCAGATCGAGTCTTTCCGTTCAAGAAAAAGCGCCACCAAGAATCCTCGTTGAAATGTGATTCGGTGACTGAAAGAATATGGTCTCAAATTGATTGTAACACGCACTAACTGACCGAGAACAAAAGTGACGGTTCGGTGATAAAGCTCTGATAGCTCCAGGAACTTCTGCTCGCTGAAGTAATAATTTGTCGTTCCACTTTTAGTTCCGATATTCACAGGAAGTTGAAGCATGATGACAGGCTGAAACTGACGTTGAACGACGCGCTCTGGGAAGGTCTTCTCACTTTTTCCGATCCAAATATAAATTTTCTCGATTCCAAAACTGTTGTCGCTATATGATAAAGAGGGTCACTGTTACTGGCGAGCACGTTCTCACACTGCTCGACGAGCGGTTCTAGAAGGAAGTAACTGCACTCGGCCAGCAGCTCCTTGACTTCTCGAGCAGTGTCCGGCAGAGCACATCGACCGTCTCGCAGGAAGTTTAAGATCACATTGAAGTGCCGGGGGTCTCTGTCGATGAAGACACAGCCGTCCTCGTCTTCTGATACCTAAACATATCAGTGATGTTTTGTTTTGGAACGCATCTCTCTGCTGTCATTCAAGAACTTACTGGAACATCAGTAGTGAACATTGTTTTCAGCATGGACTCATGCTTGCACAGAGTGGAAATGGAAGTGTGGAACACAGCACCGCCGACATTCAACTTAACCAACCGGTCCGGAGTCATGTTGCAATACGAACTGACCGAATGGAGATGTGTGGGAGTGACCAAAACTGTACAGTTTCAGTTTACTCCCACTCCTCGCCTGACTGTTTTCCAGGTGATAAGAACGGCACGTGCACAAGTTTATTAGACATATGTTGAGTGACGGGAAACATATCAACTGATAACACGGAATGTGCGTCGGTTTTTGAAATGTACAATTAAGCTCG
Organism: Caenorhabditis becei; assembly: GCA_900536315.3. Classification (NCBI taxonomy): domain Eukaryota; kingdom Metazoa; phylum Nematoda; class Chromadorea; order Rhabditida; family Rhabditidae; genus Caenorhabditis; species Caenorhabditis becei. The sequence continues at coordinate 557,506 of LR539712.1, read as the reverse complement.
AGTTGTATGGACAAAGTACAAAACATTCATAGAAACAGAGAAGGAATCACTCAGACGGCAGTGCAGAGCTCATGTTCGGGCGGTCATCGTAGATCGCATTGCTTCGTCAAACTCTTCGTCGGTCAGCTCGCGAGTCGGAGCAACACTTGATTTGTCCCAGCTGATGATAACATCTTCCATTTTCTGCCGAAGATCAGAAGCGGTCGGGCGGGTGTCTGGATCTACTTTCAACGCTTCCTTGATGATTCCGATCGTCTTCTGATTCAGATCCCTTCCACCAGTGTCCCATTTGATCATTTCTGGGCTCTGCGTGGCCAATGCAATGCTTCCTCCTTGCTCGTAGACCTTGTTGAATGGATTCTCGAGGAACAAAAACTCGTACAGACACACCCCCAACGACCACATATCTACTGCAGTCGACAGAGTAGATCCGATTTCGCATGAGAACAGTTCCGGTGCTCTGTACATCATGCTGCACCGCTCTTCAGCGTCTTCCCGATATCTGTGATGATCTGCTGACGTCTCGATAGTTAGTGGCATCCTGGAAATCAAACTTTCCCCCAATGTTTCTCTATCGTTCTCGACTCTCAGCGAAGAGAACTTGACTTGCGAACTTGCGCAGAAGAGCTATTTTCTCACTTTGTTGCAGAACCGAAGTCGATCAATTTGACAGTATCCCCACTCTTCAAAACATTCGCCGGCTTCAAATCGAAATGTGCGTAACCGTATCCGTGGAGTTCCTCTATTGCAGACACTATTCCGGAGAAGTATTTCACCAATTGCAGCTCATTCGTCGGCTCCTCGCCGCTCTTCACCTTTTCCAAAAACTCTGAGAAATTGATCGGAAATCGCTGGAACAGTAGATAGTGATCGACGTCTTCAATGATGTGCGCGATCAGATTAATGACGAACTCGTTACTCTCTAGATGTTTGTACAGCTCTGCCTGAAAGTTTGGAAAGGACTTTGTCGCTTTGCTTCCAGAACGGAACACGTACCTCTTGTCTGACCCTCTCCTCCTCCCTTTTCGTGAAAGCCACGATCTTCTTCACAATCATCAGCTCCTTTCCTCCGCCAGGATCCACCTCCATGATCTTTGCCGATCCGCCCACCGCCACCGTCTTTTTCACTTTCAATCGGTAGCCCTCCCCGACGATATCCGGAACTTTCGAAGTCACACATCCCATCTGCCAATTCTTGAAATCTGTTCTGAATCCCTCAAATTTTGTCTGAATTGTATGTATATTCCATTGATCTTGAACAATTTTCTTGACTTTCGAACTCTTAAAAGAAATATTTATTAGCTTTTCCGTCTGTGTCAACCGTGTTATCGAGGCAATAAGTTAAAGCGCTCACTTCGAAGAAACCGAACATTAACAATAGGCACAAAATGGAAGAGAATTGATAAGAAATGATAACTCGACACGCCGCTACAACTCTCTCCGTGAAGGTTTCGGGGCCTCGGCAACTAGGGGAGAGTCCTCCGTGTCGGACACGTATCCTGGCTCGTTGGTGTATCTTTGCGGGAACACGACCAGTGGATACAGGGTGAAGGCGTTCACATTGAGCGGCTCGAACTGGACAGACCACTCTTGGTTTGGATGCTTGTTGAACATGATCGGCAGGTACTCATCCACCGGGACCATCTTCTTCAGTGGATCCGGGGCAAGAAGCTTCTCGGCTCCACTGAGAGAGAGCATGTATCCAAGGGTCCAGTAGGAGTACTCAACACTTGACAAGTGTCGGTGCTGCGCAATCCAGAGCTCTTCTTGATCCGATTGCTTCTTCCTGCCAAGATATATCAGATCCCACGGCTTCCGGGATGCGTCGAAATCTTGCAGAACCTCTTTTACTCTAGTCAGTCCATCGTGCGAGAACCGGAGATCGTCTTCGAACACAATCACTTTTTCGTACTTGTTCTTGACGACGTCTTGCCAGATTCTGAAATTATACCATTTTCAACAGCAATGGAGCACGAAATCTCTAACCTGTAATGGCTCAGGAAGCATCCGATCTCTCCGTTCTTCATCGGTCTCTTTGTTATCGGATCCAGATATCCGTCTAGGATCTTATAACTCCTCAACTCATCCGGCAGTTCATCCAGTTTCTGACCGTCTGTCGCTTCGAGAACCGAGTACTCGACCCCCAGAAGTTCGAAGATTTTGTGCATCCGATCATGTCTTTCCTTCCTTCGTTTCAAGTTTATCAAGTATATTCTGAATAGGTGATTTCATAATCTTTCCGAATATTCATCGACTCACTTATCAACTCCTTGCTGAGAAGCCTCCGGCTGCCATGGTCTCACGCTCCTCGACACCAGAGGAAGAGTTCGGTCGTCGGCGAGGAAGTCTGCGATATGGTACCTAATCGTGTTTCGTCTCTCGTCAATGTCGAGGTCTGGATTCACGAAGATTCCATAGTCGAGCTGATTATCAGCCCACAGCGCAATGGCCATGTTCTTCGCAGACGTGAGGAACACTTCCGATGGATCATCTGGACCTTCGTAGAAAGGAAGGTTCTCTTTGTCGAAGGTCAGATAGGAAGAGTCCATTGCAGACAAGTCAATGGCAAGTGGAAGAGCAAATGAGAGAATCTGTAAGTTTTCTACGTTAAAGATCGCACTTCTAGGCACACCTCTTCTCGAACATTCTTCCGTTCCAGAAGATCTTCCGACGGCTCGTCAATGTTCGATGATCCATCGATAGATCGGAATAACGGAGCAACAACCACGTGGCTCTTCTCAGCGAACAACAACTGCAGAACGTTGCCCTCTATGGGAACAGTATCTCCAGTCATCAGAAGACATCTAACCGCCTTCTGAAGGCGAGCGTTCCGAAGCGCAGTCTCAAGCCAGTTGTCCGATTCCTCGAGGACTTTCACGTGTTTGAAGTACTGCTTCGTCGAGTCGATCCACCTCAAAACCGGAATCACGGTTGGTTTCTTCTGCTGTCAGGTCTCACCACTTCACCTGGTGAATCGTCGCATCTTCTTTGCTCAGCACAAAGAGTTCTAGTCTGACCCGATCTTTCGGATAGTCCAGATTCTCCAGCCAACCTAGCAAATACGGGATCGCGTGTGCGTGTTCGGAGAGTCCGATGCCGATGTAAACGACTGGATAGAGGTGTCTGACGTCGCCTTCGTCCGGTTCAGCGCCAGGAAATAGAGAAACGGAGGAAAAGGGCAAAGTGAGGAGGAGGAGGAACCAGATGACACTCATTTTTTCATTTCAACTGCGTCTGGAAGATTGTTCATAATCTTGTGAGGCTCATCGACTATGTCTATTTTGGAATCAATGTGTTCTATAGAAAACCGAAGATTGAACTCTGTTACGCACCGAACCGAGACATGCAAATCGAACGAGGGAAACGTCACCAAACGGGAAAGAAGACAAAGCTGTACTTGCTCGTGGCCTTGAGTGTGGAGACGCAGAGAAAGGGCATCTGGCGAACAGGAGGTCAGACGGACGGGCGGGCAGAGCTGGCCAAGTGTTGTAATGATTCGTCATCGATTTCTCGGCACTCTCAACTTGACACCTCTTCGCTTTTGGCGAGGCGTCTGCAAGGACATTTCGACTCCTTCTCGACAGTTCTTCGAAAAATTTCGGACCGAGTATACAGTGCTTTGAAGAGAACGACTGTTGTATAATCCATCATTTATTTACGGTCACAGAAGAGAGAAGTCCGGACGAGGACCCGCCTTCTGCCAGTTAGAGACGATCAGGTACAGTTGTATGAAGATGGTATATTGATGGAAGAGAAAAGATGGTAAATTGATGGAGGAGATGGCAGAGTCGTTTCTTGGTAGGAAACGAGAGGGGAACAGAAGATGATGGCTTCTGGGTCGCCACGGAGGACGAAGAGTTCGGAAAATCAGTCACGAAAGGAACAAATAGGAGGAAAATAGGTATATCAAAGAAATTAAGAGAATGGATAGGAGATTGGAAGAGAATGGAGAAAAGATGAACGTTTACAGACGAAGATATGAATACAGGCATCGAATACAATTATTGAGGTGGGGAATAGAATGGAAAGCAAGCCCCAGAGATTATAAAACTCAGTCAACGAGTTAGGCAATGTACTCGTAGAGATCTTTTTGTCCTTCAACCCGGAGCATGTATTCCTTCTCGATGAGCGATCCGATGCAACGCTTGATCATCTCGACCTTCGGCTTGAATCGTCCCGACAATTGTGTGATGACCTGAAAGTTAACGTTTAAAAAATGTGCGGAAAGCGAAAGACACTGACCTCGGCAACGAGCTGCTGGTGGTTAACTCTCTTGCGCGTCTTCATGATTCTGACAATGCAAGCCTGAAAATTAGAAAGTTAAATCCTGAACATTTCGAAAATGGAACTTACGCTAATGACACTCTTTCTGTCTTCTTCGACGTTCTTCTGAACGTTCTCCGTATCGCGGACTTGCTCCTGCTTGATGCTAAGCTTCGAGAGATCGACACGAACTTTTTTGTTGGCATAAGACGGGTTCAGACCAACCGTGGCGGTCATTGGAATTTCCTCTCCTTGGAGCTCGCAATCAGCCTTCAACACCTGGTTCTTGATAAGAGATCCGACGATCATTGCAGCGGCCTTGGAGTCCATTCCAGTGGCTTCCTGGATTTTGTCGACAGTGTATGTCTCCTGCTCGTTGAACAAAAGCAGAGTGCACATCTGAGCAGTTGTGACGGTGAAGACGTACTTCTTGCTGAACGCGGCGGAAGTAATCTCTCCGCGGCACTGCGAGTACACCCAGGTAAGACGGCGTCCGTTGAACTTCTCGTTGTAGAACTGAGTAAACACTTCGATAGTGTTCGAGAGCTGCACAGGCAAAGTAAGAGTGCTGGGCGGGAAAGTCGGCCACGAGCCAGAGCTGAGAACGAGCACGTTGAACTCGATAGCCTTGCCCTTGATTGTGTGCTGCTTCTTTTCCTTAAAGTCGGCCGTCAGGTCCTTGCTGACCTGAGTGTCATTGACCATCTTCGAGAGACGGGCCGTGTACTCGTATCCGCACATGCTCTTCAGCTTTGAAATGAAGTTGGCTTCGGCTTCGTCACTGGCCGACAGATCGTTGATAAGTCTTTTACTGAACATCTTCGTGTAAAACTTGGAGAAAACATCTTTGTCGTCAATGTACTTGAACACGATCATCTGCAAACGAATTTTTAACAGTCTAGCTTCTAGTATTATTTAAAACTCACAATTTTGTTCAAAAGGTCTTCAAGCTCGCGCTCATCTGGCATTTTGGAACTTTTTCTGAGCAGCTGGTCGCAGTATCTGGAGAGAAGTTCGGCTGATTTGGTGAGCTGGGAATTTGTTGGTGCACGTTTGGTGATTGCGTTAGTGTTGATGAAGTGAGTGGCTGCCTTGTCGAGGGATTGCATGAATCCTGGCTCGTTCTTGAAAGACTGGTTCACGAGCTGTTGATATCTCTGGTGCACTTCCAAGAGAGTCTTCACGTACAGCCTGGCATCTGTGCTAGCTTCGACGGCGACTTTCTCCAGGGCCTCGTGTCCCTCCTTGGTGATGTGTCTCTCGAGGGAGAGTCTGAGCTGGTCAAGTCCGTTAGCGACTCGGTCGCACAATTTGAACATTCTGGACAGATCATCGTCGCGCTGAGAGACGAGGAGATCACCGAATTGGCTCTGGAAGAATTCGAGCTGGTTTGCGATGAGGACACCCTCGCAGCAGTTGGCCAGGACGGTTTTCGTGGATTGGTTGAGGTAGAGCGAACATCTGTTGTCTTCCTCGTCGAGTCTCTTCTCGACTTTCAGCATGTAATCCGTAACGTTTCCTCCATTGCTCAGGAACTGAGTGGCTTCGTGGGTGTAGAACTCGCGGGTGGCATCAAGGAACTTTGCTTCGAAACAATCCTTGTACACGGCCAGCTTCTTCGTTTCGCCCTCCTTCTTGGAATCTCCCTCAGACTCATCGATTCCGAGTTCCACAAGACACTCGACGACTCCCGAAATGTACAGGTTGTTGATGATCAATCCACATCTCTCCGACCTGATCAGCTCGAGAACTGCGTCGATTACCTTGTCCTTCATGTCTTTGAACAAAGTTCTCTTCCACACGACGAGTGCGAGTGTGTAGACCATGAAGATGTTTTCGTGTCCCTCGTCGAGTTCGCGGCGGATCCAGTGACGGTTCAAATAAGCGAAGATTCCGTCCATAACTTTGGACGAGATCCTGAAGTTTTCCCATTCGGTAGTGTAGAACTTCAGGAGATCCTCTCCGTTCAGATCAGCGCCTTTTTTGACGACATTCTTAACGTAGGCACACACGTAGTCCTCGACTCTTTGGTACATTTCGTGTCCAACGAAGTCAGCGCCAGTGTGGCGGGCCGTCGCCGATGGGCTGGTAATGCTTTCTGTTCTATCATCGGGGTCAGTTCTACGCGAAGTAGAGAGAGTTATAGACGTGCAGTAGTCGTAGACACTTCTGAAAATGATCTCGACCGTTGCTGGGCAATCGATATTTCCGACTTACGTGTAGAGGGACATGTAGTTCTGGGGAGACATGAATTCTCGTCTGTAGGCGACGTCGAGACCTTCACGAAGTCTACCCCAAACGGCATGCGAGTCGTGGGGCATTTTCCTTGGTTCAGTATTAGTCATTCTGAAAAGTAGAATATTAACAAGAGTGGACAAGATAAGGAAGAAAAGTGTGCAACGCTACAAGAAACCACGCAAGTTACCCGGACAACAGCATGGCCTCGGGAAATTTCGCAAGTGGCGAAACAGGAAGGGAAAGATAGAGACGCTGAAGCAATGAGAAGGGAACGAAAGCAAACGCGCTCTAATTCAAAATCATCATGTGCTAGAGGCAGACTAAGAGTTTCAGAAAGAAGACAGCTCCTCGCAAAGGAAATGAAAGGATTTGTAGATTGTAGTCATTTACAGGAGAGAGGGACAAAGAGAGTGAGAGCAAAGTGAAGATGGAATGAGATAATGGGGGTCATGGTGTTCTGGGAGACGAGAGCAGATGGCCGGCCGCACGACAAAATGCGCTTTATCGATCAGGTAATCTCTTGCTTCCCAGGAGCAGTGTTCTTATTACAGGTGTACATTGACCGAGAGAACTGGTGGATAAACCAGAGTGGTAGTGGTTCTACTGGAGCACAATAGTGGGTTTGCAAATCGATTTTTGGACAGGAATACGCAAAAATATCACAGTTAAGAATAGCAAAGTCACATTAAAAAAAATTCTTTTTGAACTAGTGTTGAAATTTGTCAACACCAGTTTCCTTGTTTCGCGAAGTTGCGAAAATTTGACTGAAAGTATTTTATGATAGAAGGCACGAATGAGAAGACGCAGGAGTAACGAGAGGAACGCGAGAGAGAAAGAGAGAAAATGGCTAGTTGAACGCGACGACGAGCTAGGCAGACGAGACAAGTCATGGGAAATGGTGCTGTTGGAATGGGGAGAATAGTGCAAAGGACCTTAGCAGATCTTACGATCACAAGACGGGAGACAGAAGAGAAGACCGCTGCTAGCTGAGCGGGAGAACGAACGAATGAGGGCTACGAGAGGGAGCGGTCTGAAACGCGAAGGACGCGCAACGCGCAAGGGTCTCGCCACGACAACACACACATAAATCGACCAATTTGAACAATATCGGCTCACGGTAACGTTATTGGAAAATTAGGGAAAGAAGTGTACGAAAAATGATTTCACGGAAGAGTGAGAAAAGAAAATGTTGAGAAATTCTCATTTGACTGACTACCGTATCCTAGAAACTTAAAGGCGCATAATCATCCTCAATGGCGGGGTCTTGACACGAAAACAGAAGTTGCGCGCCAAAGTTTAGTTTTGAACGGAAAAAAACTGGAGAGAAGGGAGAGGTTGGAGAGAATTCTCTTCTCAAACCATGTCAATCTCTACAGGAATCCGAATCCTACCCACGGAGGATGTAATCATTGGATGGACTCCAAAAAGCAGTAAATCAATCGAGTTTGACGGTCAAGAGCACACGTTTGGTTTGTGAATCAGGTTTTTCTCCGTTCGTAACTTGTTCATCCAGATCACGTGTTTTCGGATCAAACTAATTTTGAAGTATTCGACACCTGTGGCCGTCTGATCGTGGAGCGAGTCGCCGACGGGTACAACGGGACGATTGCAGCCTATGGACAGTCTGGAACCGGGAAAACACACTCACTGCTGGGCACAAATACTGAGCGAGGAGTACTGCAACTGGCCGTGAGCCACTTATTGCATCTCATCGAAGAGGCAATCAGTTATTTACGAATCTCAAAGCTTATAGATCATGTTTCAGAGGAAATCAGTGCAGTACTTGGTCAAGATGAGCGCGTTCGAGATTTACAAGGAGAGTTTAATAGACCTGCTGGACGACCGAAGCTCGAAAGACTGCAGAATCGTTGGAGATGTAGTGGTTGGAGCAGTTGAAGAAGTCGTGGAATCATACGAACACTTCCTGATATTTTCTCAGAAAGCTCAAGGTTATAGGTAGAAATTGATATGAATCACCAATCTATTGTTCAGAGCGTCGCAGTGTCGGAGAGACCAAATTGAATCAGAAGTCATCCCGCTCGCATGCCGTATTCCAACTGGTCGTCGAATCTTGTCAGATAGATGTTGTGACGAATGAGCCGTCCACTACAGTATCTAAACTCATCGTTCTGGATCTGGCCGGCAGTGAAAATGCTCGAACGATGACGAATGCCACGCAGACTGCCGAAAGTCGGAAGATCAACCTGTCTCTTCTGGCGCTGAGTCGCATCGTCTCCGAGCTGGCCAGAAATCCAGCGAGCAAGTAAGTCCTATGGTATCATTGCCCTCATAAACTCTGCCTTCAAGATGTCTTTCGTTCCGCGACTCTCTGCTCACACGAATCCTGAAACCAGTCCTTGGGGGAAATTCCCAGTTTCTCCTGCTGTGTTGTATCCGGAAGATTGCCAGTTCAGAAACCGCCAGCACGATTACGGTAAGTTCAAAGACGCAACTACTTTTTATCGTGTGTTTCAGTTCGGACAGAATGCAAAGAAGATGCCAAATCATGTAAAGAAGAACGTCGGAACCGGTGAAGCAGCTCTGCCAGCCCTCATCGCTCAGATTAGTGAACTAAAGCGACAGTTGGAAGAGAAGGAAACGGCTGAACAGGACAAACTCCGACTAGAAGACCTCCTCAAAAAAGTGCTCAACTCTGAACCTGCAGTTGGGAAGCCTTCAGTCCCTGTGCCCAAGAGACGACACTCGATTGCAATAGGAGGACGTGCAGCTCCTGTTTCAATGCAACGCTTTTCGCTCGGGCAAACAGTCGAAGAAGATTTTGAGCTGGACAGTGGAAGATCAAGTCGAGCAAGTGGAAGATGCAGTCGGATGAGTCTTGAAGAGAGGTATCTATCATTGCTTTCATGTTCGCTATTACCAATCATTTATTACCAGACCATTCACTCCCGAGTCAAATTCTTCGAATGGAACGCAAACGGACATTGCCTTGGTCGACAAGAGTGCGTACGACGAGATAGTTCAATACTCAAACAATCTGAAAGAGAAGATAGTTGATTTGGAGGAGCAGCTCGAGAACGAAAAGAAGAAGTTCGACAAAAAGGCGAGGGAGTGCGAGGACTTTGTCAGGCAACTTGCTCAGAAAGACGAAGAACACTCTGAGAGAGAGACCAGTCTGAAACAGAAAGTGGCCGACGCGGAGGTAAAGTACGTAGACCTCAAAGCAAGAGGACTGGGAGTACTTCAAGAAAAGAACATGCTGATCAAGGACCAAGAACACTATCTTGAGGAAAAGACATTGTTCTTGAAAGAAGAGCTAGAAAAAGAGAAAAATGCGTTCCACGACAAGATGACAGAATTCGAAAACCTTGTGAAGGAACTTACCGGAAAAAACGAAAAACACGCTAAAACGGAAAGAAAGTTGATGCAGAAAGTGGCCGACGCCGAGCTGAAATACGCTGATCTGAAGAAAAAAGGTATTGCTATGCTCGAAGAAAAGAACGTGCTGATCAAAAACCAAGAACACCAAATTTCTCGAAAAATCGAGGAGTTGGATTATTCTAGAAAAGAGTTTCTCGCATGCGACACTGAACGAAGAGCGCTGCTAGATCAACAGGAACAGAAGGTTAGAGCAGAAAAAACATCAGTATTTATTTTGAGTTTTCAGAGTGCGTCCATAGGAGTGCGGTCAATGCCTTCTTGCACCGATCCGGATCATGCGATGCTGGCTTTCAAAACTGGGAACCTCATCCGCCAGCGTGAACTTCTCGTCAGTAGTGTAAGCTGTGACCTACTTGTCCAAAAGCTTAGTAATCCGTTTCCAGCTCTACGAATACCGAAAAAGTGTGAACCAAGATGCGGAGGAGTAACAGTTCCGCGGAAAGCTCAAGTTTCATCCTAAATAGAATCACTGTGCCATAGTTTCCCCCCACCAAACCCCCTCCCTTCCATCTTATTCGTATATATGTATTTATCAGTCGATTCCGAATACTTTTGTACCCATCTCTTGTGAATAAAGTACCATTATTGAATGTTTATCGTACTTCTGGATCAGTTAATTTCGAGCCATGTTTTATCGAAAACTAGTGTGGATGAGATATATCAGTTATCACTGGAATAAGGTGATCGTCCGAGGTTTTGGAGCGAAGATGCACTGATCGAGACTAAATTTTTTAATGAGGGAAAGAAATTTATGTTCACGAAAGCTACTATACCACAATAATACGAGAATAGATGAAAACGGAACGGGAAGAGGGACACAACGAATCGGAGAGAACTACGGAGATGAAAGAGAGCGAGAGAATGCTAGAGGGATAGGGTGGGATACCTGTAAACGAAAAAAACGGGGAGCGGGTCGAGAATTCAATGAGAGAAAGAAGACGGAATTACTGCTTCCCGCGGCCCTCCTCTTCGAACAAGTGCAGCACGAGTGACGGCTGATTCCGCTTCGTCTCGTTGCTCTTCTTGACGGCTGCAGGTGTCGGTCTCTTAATCTTCTGGCCACTGATCACGCGCTTCACTTCATCTGCGGAGAGGGTTTCGTACTCGAGCAGCGCCTCGGCCAGCAATGTGTGCTCTTTCTAACAATAATATTCATAAAAAACGAGATGCAAGAATCAATAACCTTTTTCGTCTCGAGAATGATCTTTGCCCGTTTGTAACTCTCCGTGAGAACCCGATTGATCTCGGCGTCGATGAGTTCTGCAGTCTGGGGCGACAACTCGGACACCTTCACCAGAGCGCTGTCCTTGTCTTCAGCTGTGAAGTCACGCAATCCGACTTTGTCACTCATTCCGAACACTTTGACCATCTGCACGGCGAGTTGCGTGGCCTTGCTCAAGTCGTCCGCGGCTCCAGTTGTGACTTTGTCGTCTCCAAAGATCAGCTCTTCGGCAACTCGACCACCCATCATCACATCCAATGTGGCAAGCATCTGCGACTTTGTCAACTGATAACTGTCCTTATCAGGAAGCATGGCGGTGTGTCCCAATGACTGTCCACGTGGAATGATGGTTACCTGAACACATTATGGTCTCAATGAATTCTGGAGTTATCAGACCTTGTGCAGTGGAGTGGCGTCCTTCGTGAACAGCGAAACGAGAGTGTGCCCTGCCTCGTGATATGCCGTATTTCTGTTCGCCTCCTCGTCGGGAATGCGCCCACCAGTTCGCGCGGGACCCATCAGAACCCGATCTCTGGCCTCGTCCAGATACGACATCGTGACTTCGACGGCATTGTCGGTTGCCGCCTTCAAAGCTGCCTGGTTGACCATGTTTTCAATGTCTGCTCCGGTGAATCCAGTGGATCCTTTCGCAAGAACTTTCGGATCGACATTAGAAGAGTGGATAATTTTAGAGAGATAAAAGTTGAAGATGTCAACTCGACCAGCCAGATCAGGCTTCGGAACGGTGACGCGAACATCGAAACGGCCGGGACGGAGGAGAGCCTTGTCTAGGTCGTCAACTCGGTTCGTCGCAGCGATCACAATGATTCCTTCATTTCTCGTGAATCCGTCCATTTCGCTGAGCAGCTGATTTATGGTCTGATTGGCGTACGGGTGGATCGAGTTCGAGACTCGCTTTGATCCGACCGAGTCGATTTCGTCAATAAAGATGATACACGGAGCACTGAAAACGTGTGTTTCAATTCAAATCTCTTCGTGCCAACTCACCGAGCCTTTGCCTTGTCGAACAGATCTCTGACGCGACGAGCTCCCTGACCGACGAGAACTTCATCGAATTCCGAACCGGACGTGTGGAAGAACGGCACTTGGGCTTCTCCGGCAATGGCTCTGGCGAGTAGGGTTTTTCCAGTTCCAGGAGGTCCGACCAGAAGAACTCCTTTCGGGAGACGGCCTCCGAGTCTAGAGTACTTCTCAGGATCTTTCAGGTAGGAAACAATCTCTTCGACTTCCAATTTCGCCTCATCCATCTGAACATTATGGTTTTTGAACTTAATGGTCAGCTGACTCACTCCTCGGACATCTTCGAAAGTGACTTGCACGTCTTCAGGGTTCACTTCTTGTGGATTCGAGAAGAATAGTGAGCCAAGTTGTCGATCGCCTACACGCACACGAATTCCTTTAGGGGGAGAATAAATGAGAGTCTCGGATTATGAGAAACCGGCTGATTAGATGGGACAGACTAGCACGATTTAGAATGATAAGCTACGGTTAGCCGAGAAACAGAATTGCAATCAAAGAGGAAATGAACTCACTTCCAGTCAAGTAGCCAAAGAAGATACAGAAGACGAGGAAGATGTAGAAACGGGTCAGTGTGCTCGACTTCTTTCCGTCTTTCCCGGCTCCAGTGAGCCCGTTCGAGAGCAGACCCTTTACGAAGCCATCCTGAACACAACCGTCACACATTATGGATGATCTGATCCGAACTGACTGTATATGTTCTCTGTTGCGACTCTGGCAGCTTCTTGAGATCCGCTTTGTACTGATTCCACTTTTCCACACCACCTTCCGCATTTTTCGCTTTTTTCCCGGAAAGCAATTCGGAGAAATACGTTAGCGGGGACTTCGCTTCCTCGGTCTGCTTTCCACTGTTTCCGACTCCAAACGTCTGTCTCCGCGTTCGGAATCCACGTCGTTGAATGTCTAGAAGAACAAAATTCGAAGAAGTTTCCGTAAAATACCCACAGAAAGATGACGTGGAGGGAACTATTCGGAGGATTGCGTCCTCGTAAGTCAGAGAAAGCTCTGCTTTCTTCGCGCATCTTCTCGATAACATGTTGTCTGAAATGATTCGAATGACACGTGATCATCGCCAGTTAATCTAAACCTCGGAGCATCTGACTCATTTCGTTGATGGCTGCCGGGGACGTACTTCCCAGCTGTCTCCATACCGAGTAGTAAACTCGGGAGAGCGATGCCGCCGTAGTCTCGATGTCCATTCTGTTTCTACCGATTCCTGGAAGATCAAGACGAGTTGGCATCAAAGAACGCGCTTTTCGGCAGACATTTTGACACCAAGATTTGCATTTATTGAGAACGATTATCAAACTATGGGAAACTATATGATTTCTCGAACAACTCTTCTTTGCAAACAAAACTTATCGGTTTTCTAGGATTTGCATTTCAAAAAAGACTCTGAAGCAGATCCGACTGTTACATCACAAGTTCGTCATCTGGACTTACCATTGCGACTTCTGAGAATACCAGTGTTCTGCAGCAAACCACCGACGTTTACATTGATTGCCTGCATTCAGGAGTGCTTGGTTCAAGACTGAAAGTGGCGAAATGGAGAGAAGAAGGGTGAGAGGGGACTGGAAGGGGGCGAGAGACAGCTTCTGACTCCCGGTGATACGGCTGGCCGGGCACCGACTTGAGGGACACGGGCAAAGACGTGCGGCGGGGCGCGCTTGCTGACATGATGCAACCGCGACGCCGCCGCTGTCGCCAACAAATATCGAGACCTGGTCTCATGACCCAATCTTCGCTCCTGAATTTGATGTACAAGGAAGATGATTAAGTTTTATGTTACAAAACAGCACACATACTGGTATAACCGGCAAAACATAGAAAAGTACAGAATGTCCAACTGCCAAAATTGGAATTTACGATCAAAAACAAGAGATAGATAGACAGAGTGGCTTTTGGGTGAATTAAGGCGAGCACTACGAGTAACCGAAAAGAAACGCATTGTTGAGTGAAGTGAACGGGCGAAAGTGGCTATATGACAACTCGAGGACTATTGAAGACTCCAGGAGAAGTCAGATGGAGTTTGAAGAAGTTAGAGAGAAAATGAACAACAATTAACATGAGAAACAGTTAAGAGGAAATTCGACAAGTTTGGTTATACCTGTACTCCGTAATGAGGTGAAAACATGAACAGAGACGGTGATTCAGGCGAGATTTAGATCCTGAGACTCTCCAGAGTTGAGAACATCAGTAAATAAACCGGCAACCAAACAACCGACCGGAATAATGACGGGGTTAACAATTTCAGGGAGAAAAGAGAATTTACAGCTCAAATCATTCAAGAATGCAAACCGTCGGAAGGCTCGGACTCTTTGAGATCTTGATTTTGAAGTACGAGATGGGAATGAGATGCAGAGATTGTGGGGCTAATCACGTAGGGAACATGACTAAAACTAGAGTTACAATGGGCCGAGAAAATGATGACACGGTAATTAAGATTCGGAAAGAGGCGGACTCAGAAAGTCCCGTTGGACGTAGGGTGCCACAACCGACTGGAATCTACGGCGAGATGGATCGTAGTGAGGATCGAAGAAATGGATGTCGAATGGCACATCATCACTGTTTCCCTCAGTGTTATTCTGAGAGGGTGTTGAAGCTGCGGACTTCAGAGCGGCTTGTCTGTTACGATTCCTTTTCTCCGCTTCCTTCTGTAAAGAAACTTGGTTGACTTTTCTCTAAACCATTGTTACCTTCGCCTTCATTCTTTCGTTGTGCATAATTCTGTGATGGCCCCTAGCAACGGAGATGTACAGATCTTCCGACTGCACACCAGAAGCGGGCTCCTCCATGTCTTGCCAGAAATCATCGGGAACTTTGTCCCAGTAGGGAATGTGGATGTTCTGAAGAGAAATTTGAACAAATTTGAAAACGACTGATTTCTTACTGCATAAGATGGTGGCGGCGGCACGTTAGCAGGGTTGAACTCTTCGTGCATGTGATCGTCGAAGAGATAATCCATGTAAATCGGCAGTAGGTCCGGTTTGGTGGACACGGAAGCTCTTGAGGTCTTCTTTCTGCCAGGTTTTGCAGCCGGACGACCTCGAGCCCTCTTTTGCTTGGACGGTTTGGAAGCTGTCCATGATTCCTCATCATCACTACTGGCATCGTCAACTCGCTTACGCTCCTTCTTTTTATCCGACTTCTTCCTAAGAAAATGATTCAAACGTATATAAACAACGCGCTAACACGTACTTAGAGTCTTCGCCTTTTTCAGATGTACTCTTCCGGTCGTCTGTCTCGAAGTAGATCGATCTGCCGTGTTTTTTGCGGATCGTGCACGAAGGAGCGGTCGCCAGTCTGTACATGTACGCCATTTGACGCTCTTCGAACGGAGTGACTGGAATAGTTCAGTGAATGAAAGCTATCAGTAACACTAGTCTTACAATCGGAAGGAGTTATGAACTCGACTGGGTCAAACGAAGACAACTCGTTTACTTGCTGCAGACCTTCGCCAATTTTAAACTCCTCGTAGTCGTACTCGCATGTCTCCCTGGTTTCCTTTTTCTCGGTGAGGTATGTGACAACTGTATGTTGAGCAGTAGCGACCCATTTCTCATCCGCATTCGCTGATGGCTTCAAAACTGCATTGCTCGATGTTTGAGTTCTGCTATCCTCCTTCGCATTGCTGAAATAATATGTTAGCAGAAGTAAAAACGTCAAAACGCTTACTCAAACACGTTCTTCAGTGGCTTCCTTCTCACCCACGAACTGACTGGCATAAATCGGGAGCATCCAAACTCAGCAGCAGTACGTCTCACAAAAGCCGGGGTCTTAGAGTACAAGTAGTAGACGCCGTTAAGTTGTCTTCGTCTCCGGATCGCCTCCTCCTTCTCGAATCTCACTGCACACGATGCTTCCATCACCGTCTTTTGGTTTTTCAACATGCCCATCAACGCATTCTTTTCCGCGAGAAGTACTTCGGCTCGGGACAACATTCCGCTGTATCGCATTCGTTTCGGCGCCCACCGCGGCGCATCTTTTTGTTTCTTACGTTCTTGTGAATCGTAACAGCCGAAATCCTCTTCCAAATCACTCAAATCTGTCAAATCCTCAAAATCGTTGTGCTTGACTCTTCTCTGATTCATGTCTCGGATCTTCTTTACGACCTCTGCTGAAGACGTATCCGCTTCTCCACCACAGTCTATCAAATTTTGCATTGACACCGGCATTTTATTAGATTGAAGGGTTCCTCGATGCTTCCTCAGAAGAATTGAAGTCTGGGTGGTTGTGAGACCTTCCATCTGCGGCAACAAGTGGACATACTCTGGTCCCCGCGACTTCGCTATTCTGTCCACAAGTGCTCGGCGTCTCGTCATTTCATGTTCTTTTCTTCCGCTTTGAGGAGAAGTGGTAGACGTGGAGGATCGATTGCTCGCTGGCCCAGACGACGTGATGACGTTGTTGGTTAGGCGGCTTGGTGGTGGGAGGGATCTCTGGACAGACAAAGGATGCACGAACTGATTTCCTTTCGACCGAGCTACAAAACTCGGAGAAGATGGAGCGGAGTCTCCCGATGACCTTCGGCTGAAAACATTTCCTTTGAACATGAAGTTTGATTGATGATTCAGAAACATAAAACATGAAGATTCAAGAACTCACTGATATCCGTTGTGCAAGTTTCCTGCTGGGCTGAGCAGAACGGGAGCGTTAGAATTTGTAGGAGGGCCCATGATGATAGGTGCGGATGGAGGAGCAGCGGAGGTACTGGGACGATTCGAGGATTGATCCCTGATGTTCCTGAGTGGTGGAGGGTGGAACGGTTTCTTTTGAATTTGAAAGCCATTGTTCGGGGAATCGCTCTCTTTAGATCCATTCGAGACAGTCGAACTCTGAAAGTAAAAGATGGTCATTTTTTTAAACTTTAATTAACTCACAGTCTCCGTGCACTTTGGGACATCACCTATGCTTATGCTAAGTGGAGAGAACGTTTGATTAGAAGGCATCAGAGGAGCCACAGGTGCAACGACAGCAGGGGGAACCAGGATGACCGGCGAGGATGCGTTTGTCTTGTTCGCAGCAAACGACGTATTCATCTGGGCTTCAGAAGCAGCGGCAGCAGCCTGACAACAAGATATGTAAAGATGGTTGAGAATTTTATTTGAAACCTCGATCTCGCGTTCATCGTCGAATAAATTCGAGTCTTGTGAAAACCCATTCGGTGTTGTGTCCTGTGACATCCCATTGAATAATCCCCTATCATGTTCCATAACAGGAAATGCCTGAATTGTTTCTGGGATCGCGCCACCTCTGACCACCATGCAAGAATTGGAGGCACTCGAAGACTGAGTTCGCGGACTGACGTTCTCCTTCAAATATTCTTGGGAATTGTTGATAGAGCCTATTTATGAAGCAACATACCTGCGCTACTCGAACGATCATACATTATTTGATGGTCTTCCCATCAACTAGAAAACGAGCCTTCGAGATGAACTACTTGAAATCTGAAAATTGAATTGATGAAGGTTCAGTTAAATGCTACGAGGTGAAAAAGTAACGAGAAGAGTTGGTTGAAAGAAATGTGATCGTTCTGTTTGTTTGTGATTCCCATAAAATTGGCAAATAAACAGGGAATTGGTTATTGAGCGTGTGAATTTTGATTCGTTCAGCTGCAGCTGCTGTTCAAGAAGCAAACTTCGCGACTGTTTGTCTTGTTCAAATGTGACATATTTCTGTTTCCAATCAAGTTTCCGATTTTTTGGGAAACTACGAGATGTAAGCTTGGTCTCCATACGGATTTAAGTGATGCAATTAGAAAAACAAGACATAAAAATTGTGAACAATTTTTAAGACAATAATAATGGTATTAACAGTTTCGAAAGGACAAAATATCGGAGCGCGCAGGCCGTCAGAAAGAACTGAACGCATTCAATCGATAGGCTCATGGTCAAAAACAGGAAAACGAAGAAGGACAGAGAGACTCGCCCGTTGGCAGCATGCCAACTGGACGGGGTATTTCGAAAAAAAGCGCCGACGGCCAGAGGCAAGGGCCACCCGGGAAGCGAAAGAGCGTGTGCGGGGCTGAGACGACAGAACGAGAAGAGGCGAGGAGAGAACACGTGTTGAAAAGAGGCGGCAGGCGCGGCAGATGCTGACGGGTCTCGCCTGGAAGAGACACACTCCGACGATTTACGCAAAAACCGCGAAACAAATACGCGAGCATTTGAATTCTCTTCCTGCATTTTGTAGGCGTTTCTCCTCCAATTCTTCACCGATTTCTCATTGCCCGTTGTTTCAAAATCTAAAATTGGTGAGTTTTTTGTAATTTCCAGCTAATACACATTGCTAATCGTGTTTAAAAGTTTCAGAATGGTCATGGAAGATCTCACCAATGTCAACAGAAATCGAAAATTTGTTTCGGATGGTCTCAAAGCTGTCAAATTGTCATTTTGTAAGTTTTTTGTCATACTTAAAGGAATGCCCTTTCATGATCTACATTTTTCAGTGCAAAATTCTCAGGAGATGAACACAGCTCCTCGCTTTGCTCCAGACATGGTCTATCAGCATTTCGGTGATGAGTAAGCTGGATCACGATGTTTTTACAAAAAAAGTAATTCTGATTTCAGGGAGACCATTTTTGGATACGAAGATCTCGATGTAACCGTTCACCACACCGCCCAAACACTGTACAGCTACATCCATGTCAGCTACTCGGCCAAATTCAAGGAAGAGAAGGGTCTCAAGCCCGACGACATTGTCGAGAAACTAGTTCACCCGGATGTTAGACCTAACGTGCTCGTGTCCGGGAAAGAAGAGTTCCAGCAGAAGCTAATCAAACAGAAGCAGTTCAAGCCGTATGGAGAAATGGTGCACAAGTTCACTTCCAAAGGGAATAACTTTGAAGTCTACAAAGTTTCTGAACAGTCTGAAGAGTTTGATTTGTTCTTGGAGAGAATCCAAACTCTCGGAATGTAGTAAGTACTTCAATCGTTTTGTTTCTGTGATTCACGTCTGAATTTTCCAGCTTTATTGAATGTTGTTCGCTTACGAACAACTCTGAAGAGAACTGGCTGCACTACTTCATGTAAGCCTGAATTAAAAAAGTATATTGAAAATTCTATAATTCAGCTACGAAATTCGCGACTCTGGAGAGGGAGACGGTCGTACAGTCCCATGCATCGCTGGTTATGCTACTCTGTACCGTTTCTACAATTATGTCAATAGAATTCGTCCGCGCATTGCCCAGATGCTCCTTCTTCCACAATACAGAAAATCTGGGATCGGTGCTCTATTCATGGAGTCGTTCCTCAGAGATCTGCGTGCCACTCCGGAAGTTTTCGATGTAACTGTTGAAGCACCCGGAGATCAATTCACCTACCTCCGAGACTACGTGGACTGCGTCAACTGCATGAATCTGCCAGAGTTTGCACCGGAAAGTCTGAAGAAGGGATACACGGAGTCGATGAGAAATGCCGCTCTGGAAAAGTTGAAGATTTCGAGAATGCAGTCTCGACGGGTCTACGAGATCCTGAGATATCGTGTCACTAACAAAAACGACAAAGAAGAGCTCAAAGCTCAGCGGATTGATGTGAAGAAACGGCTCTACATCCCGATGAAACGATCAGACAAGGACTGGAAACGTCTCAATTTGGCCTTGACTCCAGAAGAACTGCGTCAAGCGGCTTGTGGAGCGATGGATGAGGAAACCAAGTTTTCGACGCTCAGTCAGATGTACGATAGACTCATGGAGGAGTACGAGAAGACGATCAAACGCATCGCCGCTCACCCCAATATCGAATAACTCATTTTGTTCTATCACATTTTCTTACCCTGTTTTTCGACCAACGCCTGTTGTAAATGATTAATGAAACGGAATGCTCCAAGCTAGCCGCATCTGAATCTCGGTCCAAAAAGTTCCCGATCTGTACTATTTACATTTTTCACAGTAGAAATAAAATGTTATTTGTCTGAAAACCCCCAACGTCTCTGTTCCAGGATGGACGAGTTCTCGTTCCCATTCCCGCCGTACGACATCCAGCTGCAGCTGATGCGAGAGATCCGCGAATGCATCGAACAGGGCCAAGTGGGCATTTTCGAATCGCCTACCGGTACTGGAAAGTCGCTGAGTGTACTGTGTTCGACGATGACGTGGCTGGAGAAAGAGGAGAAAAGGATCGATGAGGAGTTGGAGAGGAAGCTTCTGGAAGTGAGAAAGAAGATCGAGGAGTGCGACAAGGAAACGGAAGATTGGGTGGAAGCGAGTGGAAGGAAGAGGATTGCGAGGAAAGAAGAAAACGAGGTGATAGAGCAAATGGAAGACCGGAAACGAATGAAGGACAGGGTGGAACAGGCGAAGAAGGGAAACGTGACGAGGAAGAGGAAGGCGACGACGAGAAGAAACGAATCGGACGGAGGAGAGGAGATCGACGTGAGGGAGCATCAGAGAGATATTGAACACTTGAACGTTGCAGGAAGTGGCGCCGTCTGAAGAATATCATTCAGATGGAGAGGGGTCGCGTGAATCGGGATTACACGACGAAGAACAAGAAGAGGAACGGCCTCTGAAATGTCTGAAAGTAGGTTATCTGTCGACTCCTCAGCTCAATTCTCGACATTCAGATCTTCTATGCCTCTCGCACCCATTCTCAACTTGAACAGCTCGTCGAGGAACTCGGAAAAACACGGTTTGAACCACGAGTTGTTACTTGCGCATCAAGAGGAACTCTCTGTGTGAATGAAGACGTGAAGAAGCTGAAACTGAACCATCTGATCAATGAGCGTTGCATGGAATTGCGAAAGAATCAGTCTTCGGATTGTGAAAAGAAACAAAGATCAGACGATGGACCAAAAAAGAAAACGACGTGCGCAACGTCGTGCGAGTTCTACAATTCGACTCAAATCGAAGACGTAGTCAACGGAGTGCTGTCAAATACGTTGACAACCACTCTACAGGTGGCGAAGCAGGGCAAGTTGTCCCTCGGATGTCCGTATTTCGCCACTCGCAAGGCAGTTCCTCAGTGCCAACTCATTCTCCTTCCCTATCAAGTGCTGCTCCATAACGGGACACGTCAAGCATGGGGCATCGAGCTGAAAGACAACGTTGTCATCCTGGACGAGGCACACAATGTTCTCAGCACAATCAGTTCCCTGTATTCCGCTGAAGTCTCCGCCAAGTCATTGACCCTTGCTCTCCGTCTGATTCGGGAGTACATCGACGCCTATAAGCTTCGTCTAAAAGCGAAGAATCTGTTGTATATGAAGCAGCTGGAGGCCCTCACTAACAAGATGCTGCTGTTTCTGAACAGTAAATCAGAAATTAACGTTCTTACGATGGCCCAGTTCACTCTTCAACTCAAGATTCTCGAGATCAATCTGTTCAAACTTTCCGCCTACATCGAGAAAACTGACTTGTGCAAAAAATTTCACGGATTCTTCCTCCGAATGCAGAGAAATGTGAGTGGCATTGTGTCCAGGTTCAGTAAATATGTGTATTTTTCAGGAAGTAAAAAAAGAAAATGAAAAGCCGAAACTCACCGGAATTCAGAAGCTTATGGCTAAAAAAGAAGAAGGTATGTCAAAGCGCCATCTGCCTTTTTATGAATTTCAAAGTTTCAGAAACTAAAGAGAGCGAGAATCAAGAAGAAGCTCCTCCTCCGCCTCCACCTCGTCCAGTTCCGTCGCCACTTTTCTCTTTGAAATCGTTCATTGACGCTCTAACGAATAAGTGTGAAGACGGACGGATTATCGTCGAAAAATCCGAAACAGAAGCCAAGTATTCAAAGACTCCTGAACCTTCCCTTTCAATTCCTTCCAGACTCCGATTCATGCTCCTGAACCCTGCTGATCGTCTCGCCGAAATCGTGAATGCCTGCAGATCAACTGTTCTAGTCGGCGGAACCATGGAACCAGCTCAACTTCTCGTCCAGACTCTTTCCCGCGGATCCGTCTCTGCCGACTCCATCCGTCGGTTCTCCTGTGCTCACGTCATCGACGATTCGCAGCTCCTTTCCATGACTGTTGAAAAGACGATCGATGGGAATAAGTTCCAGCTGACTTATGAGACACGATCCAACGAGGCGACTCTGAAGTCCCTGGCCACTTCACTTCAAGCACTCGTTCAGCACATTCCGAACGGAGTCGTCATTTTCGTTCCGTCTTACGACTTTCTTTTCAATTTCCAAAAAAAGATGAGAGAATTTGGAGTGATGAAGCGCATAGAGGTGATTAAGATGCCATTTTGATAAAGAGACATGTTTTCCAGGAGAAAAAGAGTGTGTTCACCGAAAGCCGTCAACCGACTTCGGATCTTTGGGAACGGTTCAGTCGTGCTGCAAAGACTCCGAAAGGCGCCATCTTCTTCGCAGTCGTTGGCGGGAAAATGAGTGAAGGAATCAACTTTTGCGACGAACTCGGTCGCGCCGTCATTGTAATCGGACTACCGTATCCAAACAAGACAAGTGTCGAATTGCGCGAAAGAATGCGGGTATTACTGTTGTTTGGCTTCGAATGAGATCTTGATTGTTTGCAGTTCCTCGACTCGCAAATGGCCCAAGGAGGATCTCTTTTGTACGAATCTCTGTGCATGCACGCAGTCAACCAAGCCATCGGAAGAGCCATCCGTCACAGGAAGGACTACGCGGCAGTGTACTTGTTCGACGAGCGTTTTGCGAAGGATTCGGTGAAGAGCAAGCTGTCCACGTGGATCGGAGAACGCACTCAGACACGTCTCGAATTCGGAGAAATTATTCGAAAGACTCACGCCTTCTTTAAAACTAACAAGCAACAGCCTAACTAGTTTTACATTTAACTGCTTTATCATTCATTATCTCTTTCGACAAAATATGTTTGCCAAGCACCAAACGGGAAATAACCCAACCATTTCTCGCACCCTTCATCTCCCGTTGTTGTCATTCTGTCTTCCTTCCTTCCCGCTGATAAAATATTCTTTTGAATGCCATGAAATGTGAACACATACACACGCCAAGCCGTCGTCGTAGCGCTGGTGTCCGTCCGACATTGCCTCCGTCGCTGCAAATATGATTAGGTTTAAGCTGAGCTTCTTCGCTCGTCCGTCATGCGGACGACTCCGCGCTGTCTCTGTCATCCCTCTCTCACTCCTCGAAACGGAGCGACAGAGAAAGAGAATCGATGGCGACGTGTTGTGCGGCACATGAGGACATACGGGCACTGCTAATATAGATGTCTCTTGTTGTTGCTCCCCTCCCTTCACCTGACTTATTTCGGGCGCCGCCCGTTTTCTTGGAAAAGGAGACACCTTCGGAAGGTCTGCAGAACTACTCCTTCTCCCTTTCTATTCGTTGAGCCTCATTAATTATCCATATTGTTTCCCTTCTGAAACCATACTCTATGTAATAAAAACTACGGCCTGGATGTTAATTCCATTGATGTAGGCATTACCATAGAAGAAACCATCTTAAGGATTTGAATAATGCATCTGTAGTTACCGTAATCTTCCCTGCAACACTGCATTTCATTTTCTCCCCAAACTTTGTCATGTAAACTCAAAACAAAACCCTATTCCGATCCCCACAGTTCCATAAAAACTTCAGTTGAACCTCCAGTTTTCAATGAATTTCCGAGTAATCTCCCTCCGGCCGCCCTCGTTTCCATTCTGATTCATTCCGAGTTCTTTTCTCTTCTGTCTGTTCCAGTCGACTTAGTCAACCAATTCGAAATTCATCGTTGTTGTTTTCCGGGGAAAAACGGAGAAGAAAAAGAAGGCGGTCTCTTCTCTCTGTGCCGTTTGTCGGCTCCTGATCAACATTCGATTTTGTTTATTTCTTCTATTTCTTGCTTCAGAAAACGTTGAAATTTGAGTTTTTAATTTTTGAGCCACTTCGTAATTCGGTGAAATGTTTTCTTTTCCGGCCGAAATCTGTTTAAGAATGTATTTTTACGTCACCCCGCTGGACCGGAAAGGAGTCTTTCTTGTGAATTTCCGAGTGAGTGACTTCCATATTCGAGTGGCCCAGAGCATTCCAATGAATCCCTTCCTCCTCTCCTTCTCCTTTTTCTTCTTTCCCTTTCCCATCCCCTGCCACCCCGAAGTGCCTAATCCTTGTCACCTCTTCTCTCTTTCTTCTTGCTCGAATTCATTCCATTCCGACCGACAATCCGTCTGTTTATCCCCTCTTTGCCTTCTTTTCCCCCAAAAGTTCACCATTTTTTTGTGTCGCGGTGGCTTCAAACTTTGCAAACGGCGAGTTGAATGCAGACAATTAGGGGCACCCGGCGCCTCTCCGATTCGAATCGCTCCGTTTCCGTTTTCTCCTTCCCGGACCCTCTATTCCTCGAGCCCGTTTCGGCTCGTGCTCTCGTAATAATCATGCCAATTTCGAATGTAATTAGCAGCAAGAGAGCGAGGGAGGAGTGCGCGGGCGACGGCACGAAGAGCAACTCTAATTAAAATTCGGTGGAGGAGCTCTCTCTCTCTCGTTTTCTCTCTGAAACCGAAAGAAACGCCGGCCTCTCCCTTCCATCCTTGCCGGAGCGTGGGAATCTGCCACAGTTTGCCACTCGCCCCCTTACTCCGTGTTTTGAGTCCTTCTCTCCGCTCTCTCTCTCAAATGCAAACAGTGCTCCTTTCCCCCAGTTATCACTCTCTTATCACGTGTCCCTTCCTCTTGTCTTCACTTGTTTTGTTCAGGTCCATCGATGAATGGGAGCCCGAATGGGCGTGGTCAGACGTGGCAGTGACGTCACTTCTCACGTTTCTTCTTCGGGAAAAGCCGGCGCCGCGCCGTGTCTTCAGCACTTTTCAGTTATCCGGAGCATCGGAAGAGGGGCGTTCGGGAAGGTGTGCATTGTGCAGGAGAGGAAGACTAAGAAGTATTTCGCCCTCAAATACATGAACAAAAGGCGGTGCATCGAGAAGGTTCGGTTTGCTGCTGAATTGCAATTTATTGATGAATCGGAACTTGCAGGGAGTCGCCGCCAATGTGATCCGAGAGCTGACACTGCTCAGCAAGATCTCTCATCCCTTCATAGTCAACTTATGGTACACGTTTCAGGTGATTCCTTCGCTCATATCAGTTTTCCAATTCTAAATGTTCAGGACCCAGATTACATGTACATGGTCTCGGATCTGTTGCTCGGTGGAGACCTCAGGTATCATTTGAGTCAGCAGGGAAAGTTCGCAGAGGACCGGTGAGTCGGATGGATTCGTCTACTAGCTATTGAATACTTTGTAGAGCAAAACTTTATTTATGCGAGATTTGTTTGGCCGTCCAGTATTTGCACGAGATGAAAATTATCCACCGAGACATAAAACCGGAGAATATATTGCTCGACGAGCAAGGACACGCCCACTTGACAGATCTGAATCTGGCGACGCAGTTGGAGCATGACGAATTGGCCACTTCGTATTCGGGCACACGGCCGTACATGGCACCAGAAATCTACGCGACATACCTGGGAATGGAAGACGGATACGATAGTAGAGTGGACTGGTGGGCGCTCGGTGTGTGCTTTTACGAAATGCTCAGAGGGCGGACCCCGTTCGAGTTTAGTTCCAGGACCAAACCAGAGGAGGTGAGGGGGATGGGTGGATGGAAATGCGCCCTACCATGCAACTTAGAGCATTTACAACTTGTGCGTTTGCAGGCGTACGTGGCATTCCGTGATGCCTCGATCCCCTATCCTGCCCACTGGCCAACTGATCTGATCCAGTTCATAAACACGATGCTCAAATTCGACAAAGAAAAGCGGATCGCCAGTTTGGATGCCATCAAAAGCCACGCATACACGGAACGGATTGATTTCAACAGTGTCTTCAACAGGTCCGTTATCTGTTCTCGGATGTTGAGTCTCAAAATATCTTTTAGAAAGCCCGCCCCAGTGTTCATCCCATGCAAAGAGGGACTTAACTGTGATCCGATGTACGAACTCGAGGAACGGATCTTGGTGTCCACGCCGATCCACCGTAGACGTACCAACTATAATAATAGCTCGGGACGAAGCTCCAGTGAACCGCACAATGCGGCTCTTGTTGAGGTGTCAAAGGTAATGAAGGAACCAAGCCAAAATCAGATGTTCAGAAATACAAAAGAAAAGTACACAATTTGAACAGAGCATGTTCCACCGGATAACCTGCTCCCCGTAGAGAAATTGCAATAGAGCACGTTTGCTTCCGACCGAATAATGAAGTGTGCAAGTTCCAGGCGTTCATCGACTTCTCCCGCCACAACATGAAGACGGAGCCGAACGGAGTGTGCCGATCCAGCTAACCAGTCGTTTTTCCCTTCATACACTGATACGGTTTTCATCGACAGAAGTAATAAAGAGTTGAACATGATGCTCTCGTTCATTTTCCGGTCGAAAAGCAAGCAGTCTCCCCAAATATTTGCACTGATGAATCAGGGAAGGCACAATTAGACTGCCGACTGGCTACCCCGCACAACCGTCGAATCCTCCAGTTTCTTGTCTGTTCTCACTCCAAAGTACTGCTTCTGGATCAGAAGAACGACGTCTTCAAGAATAGAGAATTCGCGAGAAAAGAGCAGACACGCGAGTACAAATGGCTTTTCGGGCATTGCCACAGCAATCAAAACAGGATTTCTTCCCACCTCGATTCAATCCCCTTTTCCCTTTTTCATGTTCATTTCTGATGTATGAAAGCATTCGCAAACCCCTTCCCACTCGTTTTCTTCTGGATCGACATCTGTTCAAAGCGTGTCGAAATAGTTTGTGCAGTCACACGAATCTGTTTAAATGCGACTCCATTTCTGCAGAAATTTGGTCTTTGCTCGTTGTTTTTTGATATTCGTCTCCTTTTTGAATATTAAGAACAGTGATTTGTCTCTTCAAATTTTGAAAAGGAGCTCGAGATTTTCCGTTTTTAGGCATTTCTTGATCTTTGTCAAAACTTCCCGATTGCTTCTGTTATCAACAACAACACACTTCTCACTTTCTTATCAACCACTACCGATATCTAACAAGGTTGTCAGAAACATTCAGAAGACGTGCAAGAATCCTGATGTTTTAGAAACACTGGATGGCTTTCAGTCTGATGGATCTGATCCTGTGAATGGGTTGAGATCTCATTGAACTTTCAATACATCATTCTCGGAGTCTCCCCGTATTCCCACACTCTTGAAATAGCTCCAGCTTCTTCTTCTTCTTCTTCTTTTCCATTTTCCACGTCCTACCTTCTGTTTGTCTTCTGCCATTCTCTCTTCACACTTTTGACCTTCTCGTCGAGTTGCAATCGGATCCCTCCAACAGTCTTCCCGATGTTTGCTCCGAGATTCCGCTCCGTGCCAGTGTCGCCATCAACTCGTTCATAATTCATCAATATCGTCGTTGAGTTATTTTCAATTCGCAATTCCTGCCCGCCGCGACCCAAATGAGATTCCCACGATGAAGAGGATTGCGTAGATAAGGCGTCAGTGGCTCTGTTGACTCTTCCAGACAAGTTCACTCGCAGCCCCACCTATCCGTCGGCGGCTTCCAGAGCAAACTACGAACCGCCTGTCTTCTGATATCACCTCCCCATCCAGCTTCTTCTGTTTTCGTGCTCTCTATCCAGAATCAACCAGCTCAAAATACCTGGAATATCTCATCAAACGTACTTGTTTGCCTACTATAACTACTCTCTTTCACTTATCTCTCGTTACTCCTGATTGTCTCTTTTTGCTTTCACACCCACGGCTCCTCAGATTCACGTATGTGCCTTTTCTTGCAAGTTTGCACCGAATTGGTTTTGTCAAACCGCATCGTTTCACGAATAACATGAAAATCTGAGGCCAGACCTTCCTTTCAAATGAGAACCTCGGGGAGTTTGACTAGGTATCCGTATTCTTTGCATTTGGAATCCCTGGTTTACTGTCTCGCCAGATCTCGTCAGCACAAGGCTTCCAGATCACGTGACTGTCCAACTTTCTCTCGGATTCTTTTGCATTCGAATCCGTGGGAAAATGTGCAAGGAGAGACAAAAAATGGCCAAGAGACGGTGTGTTTTCCTTGCTTTCTCTCTGATTTTTGGGCTGAATCAGAAAAGAAGGCGGTCGGGATTAGTGTCTCTCTGAGTCACCGACGTTCGTTTCCTGTTGTTCTGTCTCTCGTTCGCAGCTATCACTCTTTGAAACTTTGCCTCCATTCATCTCCGATCCGAGACAAGAAGCCCGATCTGACGTCGCAACTCATTTATTGTGCTAAACTCTTATCTCTTCCGTTTGAATGTGTCTTCATCCTCATCTTCATCTTATCTCCTTTCTATTTTAGGCATCACTTATTCCGTTTTCGGAAGTCTTCTTATCTTCCTTTTTAGAATATTGACGACATGTTTTGTCAGCCAAATAACTGAAAACGCACGTTCTTTATTCTTCAAGTATTCCAGGAAAGAGCACAATTTCCTGAAGAATGTACATAAATAACGCATTCCGTCGGAAACAAATTGCAATCCGGAAATACATATCTAGGTCATCATCTTGTGCTCTTTCCAGAAATTCATCTCTCTGCTGTTGTCCATTCGTTTTATTTTCTACGAAACCTTCTGAAGTTTCCTTCTGTTCCTCGATGAACTGCTGACTTGACAAGTTCAATGTCACTTTTCACATTCCGCCGCCTCGATTCCTCAGATTTGTTCGATCGGAACACTGCCTGTTCCCCCACAAGAATGTTCCAGAGCTTTATTTTCCGCACGGAAAAGGCTGGTAAAGCAATAACTTGCAATCCCCTCCCGACCACAAATCACGTCCACCCTCTCGGCCGTTCCGCTCTAAATCCCGAGCATTCCGAGAACCTGATCAGTGCTGATCGACTGGAACAAAGCGGAGCTTCTGAAAGGAATGCACCCTGTCAAAGACAGTTTTGTTCTCGTACAGTCGTCTTCTAATCCGCCCTCCACCCCCAACTCCTCTCATCACTCACATAATCTAATCCTCGCATCCCTCTGCCCATTATCCGCCGCTTCGGCCACCTCACCTCATCAATCTCTCTTCTTCCCCCAATTGCCGGCCATTACCATAACTTTTTCCGCTTCTTCCCAGATGTTTTCGGTTCCTAACTATACCTCTCAAATTAGTAAAAACCTTTGTCTGAGAGTGTGCCTGATGATCGTTTTCCTCAAAGTTCAATTTTTTCTGAAACTTCCAACACGTGCCCTCCCATTCTGATGTACCTGGAGGTCAAAATCAATTCAGCGCCTCATAAAAGTGAGGCTTGAAAGGAATGCGTGTCAATCACGCACTGTACACCTTTCTCTCATGTCGTCTTTCGCTTCCTGCGTCTCCCAGTTCCCCCGTTCTGCCACCGGTGATTCATCTTTATCACCAAATGTATACAAGTATGCACTTCAATTGTTTCTCCCGTCCATCGACTTCCGGATTCCATGGCTCTGCTGGATTATGCGTACTAGCATTGTGCCCTGCTTCCCGAATTCCGCGTGTTTTCACTACTCCAATGATGTTTTTAATCTCCCTGAAAACAGCGGATCCCCTCCCCTAATCAGATGACTCGTTGCTCGGCTCGCTTCCGTTAGAGTCGGTTGACCACCCCTTCCGCCACGTCATCATCGATGATCGAAGACAAGATTCGATGTTGATGGGGTGGGCGAGAGACGGTGTAAAGTGACAATGTCATTCTTCTTCTCCATTCTCTTTCATCTCCCTCTCGGTTTCATTATTCATCTGGAATTTGAGTTTCAGCATGGACACAGTCGTTCCAGTGCCCTGCACCGCCACCATTGAGAATGGCACCTCGGCCAACAGCGGCTACTTCACTCCCAAGGGATACCTGAACCAGTCGATCGTCAAAGAGTGAGCATCCTTCCGCATTCCGCCATCAATCTGTTTTCCCGTTCCAGAGCCGAAGCCATGCGTGAGAAGAAGGTCGAAAGCCCCCGCTACTCGACGACGTCTTCCGATTACAATGTGCCGGTCTCTCCGTCCTCCCGCTTTCCCTCTTCTTCCCCACTCATTGTCATCAGGTATGTAACCACTTAACAGGTTTTTTATCATTTTTTTTTTTGGGGTAATAATTGAATCAGCGAGTTTTATATGGACCTAGACAGGACAGTCCGACTAGCTTGACTCTGTGTTTGGTCTGGTTATCCGAACTAATTGCCATTAAAAACTCGGGAATCGACCTCTTGAAAAACAAGAGATATATCGTTTTGGAAGATGTACTAAATTTTCCAACCAGTCTAAAACATGTATTTTCAGCCCTCCGAAAGACGACGCGGCGCCGATCACAGTGCTGCCGACGGCGGTTCGTCAGATGCCGGACACGCACCGTCGGTCCCTGATGGTCGCCATCATCGCGGCTCTTCTCGTCTTCGTTGCCGTCGTTTTCATGCTTCTTCTGGTTCTCAACGCCTAGATTCTCCATTCTTTTAACTGTGTCACAAGGCCAAATCGAGTTGCTTTTCTCTTGCTTTATCTACTTCTTCTCGTCTGAATATCGTACGGTGTACCTCGAATTCTGCTCAATTTCAAAATTCACAGATTGAATCACAAGTCTTACAACCAATAAACCAATTTATTTTTTGAAAAACGTTTAAAAACGGTGTTGGAAAGGCGAACAAGCAAAGACGAGTCGACTAGAAACAATCGGTGCAGCATCCATCGAACACCACATTTACATGTAAAACTTTGGAGATTCCCGTATAAATAAAACATCCAAACTAAAGTTTTCACTGAAAGTGATACAAGAAAAAAAAACAAAACAAAGGGAGGGAAGCAGGAGGCGGCAAAGGTAACAGTCATGGAATGTAGACGAGAGAGGAGGGGCCCAAAGCGAAGCGGGGAGTTGGTCAAAGGGAACAGAAAAACTAGAAGAGATACCGGTGGAGAGGAACTAGAATGGTACAGATGGGCAGGGATTACAGGGCGATCTCGGGTCGCTCCATGAAGGCGTCGTCTTGTCCGCGTTCAGATCGTGAGATCGAGTAGGCCGTGTGGAGGATCGATTCGTTCTTCGGCACTCGGATGGCTCGGTCGATTCCTGGAAAGCAAAAGTTCATTGGAAGAAAGGTCCCCGGAAAACTGACCGAAAGGCTTCAAGTGGTAGATGAGATACTCAAGCACATACATCAAGTTCGGGCTGACGTAGTGGAAGGAGACGGCATAATCTGAAAAAATGAGAGCAAATAGTCAAGTCGAAAACAATTGATCTCGCTCTCGGAGGCTCTGTTTGCACGGCCGCCAAGAAACAAAAAAAGATCAGCATCAATAGACCGACCAGAGCAACACGTCGGTCCTTGATCCATCGGGTAGTAGGTGTACTGCCAGAACCAGAACTTCGGGTCGATGTGTCCGGGAGACAGGTGATGCTCCGGAACGAACGGCATGAACCTGTGGTGTCCGTCGGCGTCTCGCGAGTCTCCGGCCTTCACGCCAACCTTCTCCAGACACTTTCCCATCTCGGCGTCTTCTGCTCCTCCATGGTTCTGCGAGCACAAGGACTTGTCGGGAAGTGCCACTTCGATGAATCTAAAATGAGTTCGAACATGAAGTGCTCCTTCGCGAAGCTTTTGCTCACTTCTTGAGTGCCTCTCTGCTGAGCACGTATCCTGCTCCTCCGCTGTGGTAACCTCCTTTCGTGAACGGCTTGAACTTGCATCCGAAGTGGATCGGCTCGTCGGGAGAGTGTGCCAGGAGCATGAATCTCAGGTTCTCCATCACAACGTACGTGTCGTCGTCGGCCTTCAGGAACCAGTCGTAATCGTTCAGATGGTTGTCGTAGATGTACTGGAAGGCTCCTTTCGTCTTCGCCCACAGGTAATCTCTTCCTTCCGAGACATTCAGGTTGATGGCTGGCAGGTCTGCGTCCTCTTCAGAAGACATGAACACGTATCTGCAAAAGGGCCGTTTGGCTTCTGAATCCAGTCGGAATACTCACTTGTTGCACCTCTTAGCCCACGTGGCTTTCACGTGTTTCGCGCGCTTGTCGTGGTTCTGCTTTCCGGTCAGAATCCAGCAGAACACGCGTACTTTCTTCGAGATCTCGTCGGCGATCTTGCTCTCGCCGTCGTGACTATGTGAAGAGTCGTTCGAGTGGAACTGCACAGGCGCGAAGTCCGCGTGGTTGTCATCCACGTCTTCCTCTCCGTGCTGCAAAGTTTTCATTGTTGCGAGAAGTTTTCAGTTGATGATCTTACCGGATCATTCGCGTGTGCATGGTTGTGACCGTCTAATGGATCGACTCGGGCCGCTCGCAGAATGGCTATCCGTGTGGCTGCGTCATAGGTTGTCTGAAATGGCAAGTTGGAAAGAATGAAGCCATCCTACAGTTCTTACCGTTCCCGATTGAGATAGAATCGACAGAGACAAGCCGAGGAGCACTCCGAGAGCCACGTAGGCGATGGGGGAAACTCGCGGCCAGTTTGCCATCTCAGTACATCTAAAACGCATCGCGTGTTAATTCTGTGGGATGTTGGATGGTTCGAAAGACACGTGCTCACGTGGAAAGAAAAATAGAATGATACGTGGCAGGTTAGAGAAATAGAGCAGGGCAACCTTTTTTGAGGAAAACTTTTTGGGCTCCTAATAACTTGATCCCGATTTTCTTTCATGAGCACTAAGCAAAAAGTTTGTTCTGACAAGGTCTTGGTTGACAAAACACCAAATTGATAAGGGATGAAGTACGAAACGGGTTGAAGAATGAACTTCCGGATGCAAAGTATTCTGGTGCCACGTCGGGACGGATGACTAGTTAGACTTGTCAGTTCGCTCGACGAGACGACGGTCAGCCAAGTGCGAAAACAAAGAAAGTGAAAGTAGGGTGACCCTGAGATCTGTAGGTGTTTCCTCGTTCCGATGCCACGTAGCACTTATTTTATAAAACCGAGACAAAATATGGAAATTTGGGGAGCGAGACGGAAGAGAGAGAGCTAGTGGAGGAAGACGTAGGCAGTGAGAAGGAAGGACAATGAGAAGCGCAGAGAACGGAAGGAGAAGGAGAAGGAGGAGATGACTGGCGAGGAGGGAACAAATTTGAATATTGAGAGGGGAAAAGCGGAACACGGGAAAGATTGAATTACCGGAGAGAGGAGAAGCCACGTGGCACTGGGAGCACAATGAAACACTTTTTGTCTGCCGCCCTGGAGCTCCTGCCGAAAAACTAAAGTGTCAGTTGTGCGATATGGGCTATGTCTCCTAGACGTACGCAGTGTCTCACTTGCTTTATGGTTGGTTTATATGTATATTGGAGTGAAGCAGAGGGACGTGTGCCACGTAAAAGATATATAAACACATCGGATGACGGATGATGATGTGGCAAAGGGAGGATGATGGGAGGAGGAGGAAAGTTTGCTGGCTTTGTTGCAACTTCCAACGATCATCCCGTAAATCATGTTTGCCAACAGAAGAATCTTCTGTACGTTCTCTAGACTCCAGAAAGTTCGAAAAGTGAAGGAATCGGATAGTGGCAGATCGGGATAAACGGGTGGATAAACTATGAGTCTCAAGAAACTTGGGTCGATCACATCAGCCACACAAAAGCCGCGCAATGTCATTTTTGGAGACGAAAAGCTGCTTTTTGTTCTTTCTCGGCCGGTCTCTATGTATGGTTGAGAAGAAGCGCAGAGAAGTTGATATATTGATCAGGATCACATTTCGGAAAAGTGATAGAGAGAGAGAGAGAGAGAGAGACCGATAGACACGTCATGCTGATGGAACGAACGCCGCGCAGGGTGTCGAGTTGCCACGTTAAAAAAGAGGAGCCGAGCAGAGAGCCGAGTGACAAAAGTATTACTGACGGCTGTTTGCCAATCTTGCAACTTTCTTGTTCCAAGTGGTGCCATAGACCGACACACATGTTTGCCGAAAAGTATTCGCACTCTCTTCGCCAGAAGAGCCGAGTGTCTACAGTTTATAAAAAGAAGCGACGTGGATGACCGTTTAATGAGGGGAAGGGCGGTCCGCTTCCGTATTGAGTTACTGTCACTAGAAACTTAGATTCTCGCGCTTTTAGCACTTGTCGCATTACTTCTTCGAGAGGAATGGATACTTCTGCACTTTCAACTCAACTCAGTTGAAAAATGAATGAGAAAAGTTCCAGATGTTTCGCATCTGGAGTGCGGGGTATGCACAGCTGAACACTTTCTGCCCCTATTCCACCCCTCTCGTACCAACTAATCCGCTCAAAAACGACCTTTTCTGTCGCCACCAATTGCCACGTCATCCGATTGACAAGGTCTTTTCTTGAGACCCGAAGTGTCATCCTGAAGACGTGGCCCCGATTCAGTTGGGTTTTTCTGGCAGACTGCCAAGGACAGAATCGGGCGAGGAGGAAGCGGAAAAAAACGGCCGAAACCGACCAAGTGGCAGTCACATTTATCCTCACCGCTGGGGTTTCGATTTCAATAATCGCGTATAATTGCGCCCGTTTTTTTGTTGGCCGCTGCTGCTGTCGATGTGTGGCGAAGAGGGGCGGCGTAGACTGACGTGGCAGTGTCATTGATGAGGAGGGGGCGAGACTCGAGGACGAGTCCGCACGAGTCAGTCAGTTTATCAGTGTACGAGCTTGTCCCGCGCACTGGTCAACAGAACCAATATTTAGCTGGGATGACCTTCCGGAAGAGGGGGGAAAGGATCTATTTCAAGAACAACTCCGGGATGATCTGATCAGGAAAAGTGTGGAAATCTTTTCAAAAAACGTTCTGGAGTCAGTGGAAAACTGGCTAAGAACGGAAGTTGGTTCGCTTTTCGATCATTGTCACCTGCCGATGGTTGAATGGAGCCATCGGATTACCTGTTCGGACGTGACTTCTCGGCTCAGAACAATTGGAGTGCATTACAAACACAAAGTACACAGAGTCGAAAGGACGATATAAAGTGAGCCGGAAACGGAATGAACAATCGAGAAGGTTCCCACATGACGTGGAGATGCTGTACTGTGATTTGCATGACAACACCTCTCGGTTTGAATTCCATAAAAAAGGCAGAGACTTAGAGTGATAAGGGAGAAAGATAGAAAGTTGTTATCATTTGGGTGGGGTGTGTGTGTGCAAATATGAACAGTCGACGACAGACTGAATCCATCTCGAATGCTACTCGCAAATAGCCACGAAAGGATAGCAGAAACGTGGAACATGCGAATAAAGGTGTGCAAATAGGGCTTGTAAACGGGCGGACAGCGCTGCGCTTTACGAGTATCGTCCTGGTTGCAAGCGCACTTTTTAATAGCTCGACCTGCAGATGTTCCCGAAAAACTGAAGGGGAACTGTCAAGAGATTTGAGGTCACAATTGCCAGTTGGACAACTATATCAGTGGAAGAATCAGAAGTTTGTGTCTGAACTTTATGAAGGATGTTTTGTGGATAATCTTCCTAGACTTCTAGTTAGTTCTGAGCCGCAAGGATGACTTCAGAAAACTAACCATTCAGTGGTTTTGTTTTTGAAACAAGTGCGAAATCTCAAACTTATTGTCAGCTGACTGTCTCTACTGCTAAATACAAGAACGATAGAAATAAAGTTGTTTGAAAGAGTCAAGTGAGTGTGTAAGACAGTGCTTTCGTTTTTGAAGTGGTTGGGAGAAACCACAAAAGGAGTGGAGGAAGAAGCTGGTAATGGAATCAAGAGGAGAGCGCAAACATCGGAGAGGCAGCCACCGACGAACGGTTTTCAGGGGCGACGATCCACGACGACGACGTTACGAAGTGGCCGAAACACTCGGAATGGCCGTCTCGCGCCGCCGCCACCCAGTCGTACACGTTATTAGAGGAAGGAAGGAGGAAGAGAAAAAATTGAAGGATTCGCAAGAGGAGGCGGCTAATTGATGCTTCAAACCCTTCGTTCAAATAGCCGGTTTCATGCACCAAATGGTCAGGAAGCCGACATCAATGGGCTGTTTTCGGTGATCGGGAGGGTCAAAGTATGCATGAGTAATGGGCGGTGCGCCGAGTGGAGAGAGCTGTTCCGACCGGATTGTTGTGGGGTTTCCCGAAATGAAATGAGCGGTACGCGGTGTGGTATAGAACAATATACGAATTTATTTATTGTCTGGAGAGGAAAGAAAATGAAAAACTATGCTGCTTTGAAAACTGATTGTGGCGGTGTGAATGTTGTGGGAAAACATCGGGAACGATGCCACGATTATGGTAAACATGACGGCTAGACGAACGGGGAACGGATCAGGGGGGAACTTCTTGATACACATGAGGATGGACCCGGAAAAAGGGGAAAATGTTCGGATCGATAGACGTTCTATTTGAGGTGTTGCACAAGGTTCTGCAAACATTTGACGTGGGTCCGGGCGGACGAGAGAAGGCGAGAACAATCATGCCGTTCGGCCATTTCTGTAATGCTCTTATGTATGTGATGGGTTGGGATGACCATCCAACGGACCGTTGAAGAACTTGATCATATCAGTGTAATCAAAGTTATTAGTGATAAGAACGTCGTGATAGTTGGTAATTGTGGCTAGGCCAAAGAAAATGGCAAAATCATCTGTGATGCGCAGTCTCTGAGCAGCCCAGATGACCTCCCAGACTTTGTAGGTGCACTCGTATGAGAGTTCTGGAAAGTTATGGAATGAAGAGTCGACTGGAACTAAATGGCATACCTCTCTTAAAGTCAAGAAGGAACCATCGGAAGGCAAAAGAAAGAGCTTGGGCATAGTCGATATCAGCAATTAGGGCATATATTTGGGGATCAACAACCTGAAAGTTTACGAATTCCCGAAGCCCATGTTTGACATGTTCCTTACTTGAATAAGAGATCTCAAATTGAGTAAGCACTTTGACATTCCCGGTCTTTGAGGGAACTTTCCCCGTTGTCGAAGCATCAGAAGAGAGAAACATTCGAGAGTAAGTGCTTCTGAAAGTGATTTAAGTGCTTCGCCCCGTTAACTTCATCATTACCGTCTTCGAAGATGACAAGAAGCGGCGCCAAAAGGTCGCACATTCCTTGGGTGTAGCCCTCTTCAAGATTGCGACGAACGTAAGTGTACATCACGCGTCTGCAATTCAATTAGTCTCTTATGTATGTGTTTTCAGAATATCTGATGATGACAGGCAATGTGCAAAGCTATGCTTCTCGAACAGACTTCTCACCTCAAGCTTTCCAAATTGTCTTTATTCGAAAAGAAAATCAGATTCCTATCACATCTCTCCACATCTTTGTCTATTCTGTGCAGGTTCGCTCGGAACAATGAGATCAGATTCTCACGATCGTAGTGGCTGGAGCATGTCGGTTCCTGGAAACTATCAGGTTACTGTGTTCAGGCTTCTGGTTGTTACATTGGGGTCTTCGAATACTTCACATGACTCCTCACGGACTGGAGATGCTGCTTTTCTGGCTCTTGCCGCACGGAACGCTTCTTCATCTCGACGACGAACTTCTGCTTCGAGAACTCTCCACTCTTCGATCTACAAGATGCTGGTTCTTATTGAATACGTCTCCCCCTTCTCACCTCCTCCCAATAACTCTTTGTAAATGCTTCCATCTTGGTCTCTGGGTGCTCATCCCACTCGAACAATCCCAACAGGAACGGCCACGCGAGTCTTCTGATCTCCTTCGAGTTCACCCCTTCAATCCCCTTCCAGTATATTCTTCTCAAGAACTCAGTCTCGTTCTCCTTCGTCGGCTCCGCCCTGCATTGCTTCCAGAACTTCTCATCAACTGGCTCACAGTCGTCATCAAAAATCAAGGTCTTCGTGTCGACAAGATGCAGCAGATGAGTCCGAATGGTTCTCAAGTGTCTCACATAAGTGAGCCATCCGTAGAATGCCCGCGCCATTATCTGATTTCTCATTGATTGACACGCTTTGCCGATTTGGAAACTGAAATGGAGAAGATCTCAATGGGAACAATGTGACACAAAAGATTCTCACTTGACAATGCTGTCCACGTTATCGACAATGTATGGAGAGTTGGGGAGAGAAACGCTGGAAACGAATAGATGTCTTGAAAAGGAAACGGGGGACTGATACCAGTTATCATGAATTGGAGGGAGTGGGGACGGAGCGAGAGTCTCCTCAATGTCTTCGGGAGATGGCTCAACTCCAGAAGTACGAACGAGACGGAAGACGTAGTCAAGCATGGCGGGAGAGGCAATAGCCGTTGAGCGCTTGCGAAGTCGGGGCAGGATTTTCTCTGGAATGAACGAGTTATCAACTGTCAACTGATTAGGTCTCGAGGGACGGATGGCAGGTGCTCGGTTGCCATGGTATACCTTTCGTAGAGCCGGTCCACAACGGAGGGTCCAGTCTGAGGAGCGGAGCCAGCCCGGTCTCGAGAGAAGAGAGGAAGGCGATGGAGTGCTGACCGGCGGGCAGCTGGAAAGGGGCCGACTGGACTCCCTCGCAATTCACGAAAGTGAGACAAGCCGGCGAGGACTCGTCTTTCTGGTGCAAGTGGATGTAGATGATGTCACGCATTTCGATGTTAATTGTATTCTTCCAGAAATTAGTGAATTCTCCGTTGTTTGAGTGGCCTGAAGAGGGCTGGGAACTGGCGTGCATAAGCTGATTGGGCACCCATTTCAGAGACAAATTCCCGTCGTAAAACTTTTGGAGTGACATGTATCCTGAATGGGGGGAAGTTGGAGGGGAGAGCCATTTACTGGGTCACCTTTTGCGAAATCACTTCCGTTCATTGCCACACACACATTGTTCTTTCCGTAGAGAAGCGTTGACTTGCAGCTGTGATGCAGCGAAAACACGTAGTCTCGGCTCACGGAGCCATTCCGTTCCACGGAGGCGGCAATGCTGGACACTTGGCGAGTCATCTGAAAGAAGATATTGAGGATCGAAAGGGTAGATACGCATCAGCAAATGGGGAATCAAACAAAGACTATGCGACTTCTGAAAAACAAACTGAATGCGTAATGGGAAATTGCCCTCGTCTCTGAGGATTTTCCTTCGGTCAACATTCCCGTGTACATCCAAACGCAGCAACAACCGAATTCATCAGAGCTGAGAAACAAGCAATCAGAAGAATCCCTTCTTGAAATAAGGAAGTTTCAGAATCGTTTTTGAACAATTCAGCAATTCTCTCGATCCATGCAAATCATCGAAACATATTCCCAATTAACCGATGCAACAAAATCGAAACAAAGAAAAAGCAACCAAGACCTTTCTCACCGAAAGCGGTGGTCTCGAACTGACTCCCGATGTCGATCCGGTCGCATCTCCGTTGCGGACACGGGCGGCTCCTTCGACGAGCTCCTCGGCAGTGGCTTCTTGGTCGATTCGGTCGGTCATCCGTCGATATGTTACCATGCACGGAGCGACTAAAAACGGGCGAGTTTCGAATTAAAATGGAAATGCGAGTGGTCGAGGGGCTTCTTTTTCTCGGTCTTCTTCTCAAAAACAACGCTTACTTCTGGGCGGAAAACGAAACTAGAGAGATTGAAAAGGGAAAATGAAGAGGAGAGAAAGCTCTCCGGCTCATCATCATCATCTCCGGCCTCATTTTCGAGCTCCGCACAAATTTGTGATGAAAACGAAAAGAAGGGAGGAAAGGAAGCGGAGCGTTGGTTTGCGTATGGCTAAAGGGAATATTCATTAGTGTATCATAAAAAGATGAAGCAGAAGGAGCGGGATGGAAATGCGAGCGAGGAGATGTAGTGCTCCATTAATGGGAGACACGCGAGGAGCACATGCTCCCCACGGAGGGCAAAAAACTCGATTATTCTGTAAACAGACACCGACAAAGAAATCTTGTCTTTGCGCCAGATGAGTCGGGAACAGGAAAGGCCATTCCAGAGGCTCGTCAATTCGTTGCGAAACCAATGAAAGTTAAGTCAGATCGCTGCGAGACCTACGGGTTGGCGCCACGACCAATTGTCTATTTATGAGCTTTGGTAGCTTGTTTGTGTGCAGCCCCAGCGAATAAATTCTTAATTTGCATTTTTGAAAAGCAGTCCGGAAACAAGAGTAAATTGATAAATTCTCTGCGCGATCTGTGTTCTGTGCGACTAATCGGAAAGTTCAGAAACCAGGAAAGCGAGAAGCAATAAATCACGTGAATTGTGACAAGGCTTTCTGCACTGCGCCGTCGTCGTCGTCTCTGGCTCACACAGCCGTAAAATGAGGCGCTCTTTCAGTCTCTTTCCTCAGGCTCTCGCTCATGCTCCTCTTCTGCTCTCACCCTCCGTCTCTTTGCCATATTTGGCGTCGCGAGGCCCCACTCATTTCCACCCGAGAAGCTGACGCCAACGGCGGAAAAATTAATCGATAATTGGCTCGAGGCGACGTATCTCGAGAGGCTTCCAAACTCGATTAATCGTCGCCTCTTGAAACATTTCATTCGTTTTGGGGGCTGACTCACGCAGAAGTGTGGCGACGAGTCGGCCCTTCACTGGATCCAGAAGTAACGCGTTGCTGTCGTAGTAACGGCGGACACTGGAATCAGCTGATAAACAGTGATAAAGGAATTAACAAAAACTCTCAACTGGAGTGTCCTGAATGATCACAGATTTCTAGTTCTGGATGTTATCTCAAAGTTCTCCTAGGTTTCACGAAGTCAGTTGTGAGATTCGGATTGGAAATTCGAGCTCGTTATGTTCTTGTTTTACTAATAGCTCGGTCTTCCCAACTTTGACAAAAGTGTACGGAGTTCTTGCAAACAGCAGTTCAGTCTATCAATTTAAATCCAATTCTCACGTTTTCGAATCTATGAAGTGGTTGATGATAGTCGAGAGACTCTTCATGTACAAAGCCTCCCTGATCCAAATCAGATGCAACGGAATCGCACTCGTGTGATGTTCTTCTATTGTCTTTGTCTGATCCAGAACCTGTTGAGCTGCCCCGTTCGACTTGGCAATTATCTGAAGTAGAGTCATCGATGACGGGCTGTTGAACAGCGTGAGCAATCGCCGCCGGAGCCCATCCATCAGACACGCGTCCACTGCGACTGAAAATCGAGGGTTCGGGGGAAGGTAGCAATTAGAGGCTCACCGCAGAGAGAGCTGACGTAAGGCGAATTCAAGTTGAGGTATTTCTTCGCACCGTGCTCCGCCATTATGTTTTTGATCTGCAAGAAGAGCTTCCGAATAACAACGTTTCTGCATCATGTGTACCTCTGTTTTGAGCTTTGTCAGCAGAACTTCCTTGTGTTGTGTGGGCACGTCGGGCTCTGATTCCTCGACGGCACAAACACTTCCGTTCCGAGTCATCCGTTCGCAGCCAACGTCATGTCTGCAAGAAGGTAGATCATTAGGCTTTCACGTGATCTGGGCACGACTCACCTCTCGACCCAGTTGTCCGTCTTGTAGTTGTTGTTGTCCGAGAGTCCGTTGATCCAGTCGACGACGGAAGATCTTCTTCCCTCAGTCGATCGCCGTTCCAACGGCTTCCGCTGGCGCCACATATCGGCCGACGAATGCCGAAACATTTGCATGACGGCTGGAATCGAGATTAGAGAAGGAGGAGGGCGGAGTTCAGCGTCTCGACAGATAATTGAGCGGTGCGGACACGTCAGTCTGCAAATTTGAGAGAAGGGGGAAAGAAGAAGAAGAAAGAGCTGGAAGTTCTGCGGAAAAACAGGAAGACGATGGTGACTCAGGTGGAAGGAACGCAAAATTGCTCGGAGGAGTAGGGGGAAGTTAGATTCTATTGCTCTTTTGACTCAGTGAACCTTCCACAAATGGATCCGGATCTTGATAACTTGATGTAGAGTCAGCTGAAGATTCAGTTGCTGGTGGGCCAGTCACATATTTCCTAACTTCCCGGTTTCCGGCTATTTCTGTAACCATTTTGACTTTTGAAATTAAAAATATAGTTGGCTCCGAAAATGAAATGGAATGCACGCGATGTGGATGAAGAAACGTTTCTTTGAGAAGCGAGCGTCCGAAAAAATGAAAATGAAATCGACATGAATATTCAGCAGTAGGATGAAGGGACGAAGCAAGAGACATCGGAGATCGGGAAGAGCGGAAATTGGAAAGGATCCGGAGACAAAAGAGGAAGAAGTGTCTGTTTCAGAGACTTCTGGGAATCGGGACAATGTATGAGAGGAAAGTTCCTGGAAGACGCTGGTGCAGAGTCTGAAGAACTATGAATGGGACGGAACAGGAAGGGTCTCTGGGAAAGCGTGTTTTTAGGTCAGGTTGACCTGTTCAAAAAGCCCAAACTTTTTGAGGGAAAGGCACTCAAAAACCAATGAAGCGAGAGAGGAAAAGAGGAAGTTTCGGGAAACCATAAAGGACTGATGGCTCAATTTCATTCACGTAGTCCACTTCCTTCTTCGAAAAGAGCCCGAAATCGGTTAGGACACGGTTTTTTCAGTTATGCATCGCAAATTATGACTAAAAGTGAGTGAAGAGACACAAGGCTGTTTTCGTCGATGACAGAGGACGAATGGACTAGTCGGAGACGTGGAGAATGCC
Source organism: Caenorhabditis becei (assembly GCA_900536315.3). Lineage (NCBI taxonomy): Eukaryota > Metazoa > Nematoda > Chromadorea > Rhabditida > Rhabditidae > Caenorhabditis > Caenorhabditis becei. Next base: position 515,109 of record LR539712.1, on the reverse strand, counting down.
ACGTAGGGAGTGAAGAACGTGCATTTCGAATGACACGGAAAGAATTGGAGAGTGCCATTGTGGCGACGAATCGAGAGAGGGGAACTAACGAGTAGGCTATTCTCTATGGAGATGGGGCAGGTCAGCAGGCGAGTTGCAAGCGGAACTGGCTCACGAGAAACTTTCGAGCATTTCGTTTTGTTTGGCATCGGGGGCTCCGTGACCAATTAAGTAGACTCTCACGAGAAATCTCCTGAACCTGGTCATGCCATTCAGCGTTCCTCTAACCTCATTTGTCAGTGAGACTCAGCAAATCGCTGAACTTTGCACCGAAATCCTATTTTCCGGTGTTAATAGCGAACTTCACACTCCAAAGACTCTAATCTGCTCTAATCCCGAAGCTTCTTTGTTTTCTGCTCGAAACCTTTCGAAAGGCCAAACGCACCCCGAGAAAGGCTTCTTCTCGTGCAAAAACTCGAGATTCTTCGAAAAAGTCCACGTCAGAACGGGTGTGGTCAACGAGGTGAAAAGTGAGTGGATCGAGGCTTCCTGTTGCTTCCCGTCATCCCTTTTTTCTTCAGAAAATCATTGTAAATAAAAGGGAAAATTGAGTTGTGTCCTTCGTGTGCTTCAACCCGCATGTGTTATTCATTCGAATGGAAGTGGAAAGAGAAAAAGAGAAACAAGAAGAAAATGAGTGAAAAGAGGAAGAGAATGGAGTACAGTGGGTGGCAGAAAACAAGAGAGAGGACGAGCAGATGGATTAATCAGCTGGGAATGGATTCGCTTTCAGCCAGCTGGCTTCTTGTACTTTTCATTACATTTCTGTTTCCCAACCTACTTTTGTTCAGGTACATGTGTTGTGGAACAAACATCTGAAGATAGTATCGAAATCTGATTTCTAGCAAAGCTAGGGAATCGAAGAAAGGCATTCAGCCGTTTCGCGAAATGCTGGGAAAAAGTTGAGTGGAGTTGAGTGAATGAATGAATTCATGATTAAAAAATAACAAAGTTCAGTGGCAGGAATGAAATCGAAGACTGAGAGAATGCACCTGCCGCTTTTTCTAACTTTCTTTTCCAACGAATCGATTAAACAACTCTGAGTTGAGATCTCCAGGATCTTCTCGGAACGGCTTTTGCACTGACCAAGTCACCGTTTCTGAGAAGAGGATCCGGGTGTTCGGGCTGCAAAACAAGTCACAGAATAGTCAATGGAGCGGAAACCATTCATCAGATTCCTTCGTTTGCAAAGCTTCCTCGTAACTTTTTGAAATATTCTTGAAAGGAACAAGCAATCTCAAAAAAATCACAGAAGTGTTCTTGGAAGTGTTTTTTTTTTGAAAATAATAGACTTTCAGTGGATTTTCAGAGTTGTGTGTGTCAAGTTGTCAAAAAACAGACATAGTACTCAAGAGTCCCAAAAACTTCCTGTTTTTCCTGACCACTTCTCACAAAAACCTCAGAGCAGAGGTTAAAAAATAAAGAATTTCTGAGCGAGGGAGGGATCAGAAATCAGTTTTTTTCGAATGGTCGAGAGATTAGATCAGAATCAGTTTACCTGTTTGCCGAGTACCTGAGAGCATTTGATTGGATTAGAGAGCGGTTCGCATTGATTGTTGTTCGTTCGGAATAGGGAAAACACGGGGAGAAAGACGAGAAATGGATCTGGAGTACTCTCAGACAAACAGGTGCTCTGGAAGGAACGGAGGAGAAACTACAAGGTGGACACACAAATAAAAACAAAACAGAAAGAGAATTCGTCTCTTTTCTTCTTCCTCGCCTTCGTTTTCTTCCAAAAAAACAATAATACGTCAATGGCAATGCACAGAAAAATCCCATAACAGAGGCAATAAATATATTTGGAAGCGACGGGGACGTCTTTGGGGGCGCCAAGAAAAAAGGTTCGAGAGTCGAAATGGATGAGTGACAGGTCGGTGGATTAAGAGAAAGACGGCTTGTTTTTTGGAATGATCAGAAATTATCCGAAAGTTGAAAGTAGAGATTAGACACGACACGCACCCGGTTCGAAGTGACACCCACCCACTGGAAAACAGAAAGTTGACACCCTCGACGAGACGATGATCTACGGACCGACAAGTTTCGAGTTTTCATGGTTCTCGTCGAATGAACTATCACGATTTCCCTCCAAGAATTGGGTGTTTTTCTTATTATAAAGTGTCTCTGGGGAGTTGGAACTTGTATCAAATGGCGATCTACGAGTTGTAGCTTTTCAAAAGAAGCACTTCTGTAAACTCGTTTTTGAGAAGAAAGAACAGGTCAGTGACAAGCCATTGACAACACATCGAGTTCGGCACTCTGGCGTCGTGCTCGGCCGTGCCGTCAACTTGGTTTTTTCATCAGACCCGCTGGTGACAAATTGTTTTTTCCAAGTTCAGAAGAGCACTCGGATTGGGGAGAGCAGGAAAACAGAAACACGGGAATAATTGAGGTCGCGTTCGAAAACATTTCCGATGGGTAATCGCCTAGAATATTCACAGTGGGAAGAAAAAGAAGAGAACATGACAGGATGAAATCTGCATTTCCGTTGGGCTCTTCATGATTCATGATTCAAACGTCTAGACTTTTGAAAAGGAAAAAGCTTGAGAGGTGATTAGAGTCACAAATGTCCACGTGTGCGCGAAAGGACATCTTGATTGCACCAGAGTCCTGAATGGCAGAAAGAGAAAACAACAGAAAAACGAGAAGTGGGCTCTCGGATGGGCGAGATGAGCAGTAGCAGCAAGGCGGTCGGAAACGAGACGATTCATAGAGAAGAAGAGAGCCATTTCCCCATACACATCATCGGAAGCTTGTTGACTTATCTAATCAAAATCCTCGCATCGGCTGCCCGAAAACAGCGAACGGCGCCAGCGCCAGGCCTGTTCCGGGAGGCGAGTGAGTCCGTTGTTCTTGAGAATCTGATGGATTAGACGATGACGAAGCAAAGAAAAGAAGGAAGGGAGTGGGTGGAAAGAAGAGAAGATAAACAATAATTAGCGCTTGGAGGATTATTACGAACAGGGGAAGGAGGGGGCTATAGTTTTAATTGGACGGTTGGGAAAAAGAAAAAAAAAAGAAAAAGAAGAGCTGGGAGGGGAGGAGAAAAAACAACAGAAAAGTGCAGATGAGAGACTGAATAACAATTCTCTCTAGGCGACCGACACACTTTTTGAAGAATTGAGTATGACGTGGAAAAGGGGCAGAAGATGATCGTTTCGAAGACATTGTGGGACACTTTCAGGTCTGAGAAGTTAGATGCACATAACTCTGCGAACCCAATCATATGGCGTTGATCAATTGAACACAGAGATGAAATGACTCTGGTCCAGAAGATGTGCGACGAAGCGAGACGAATCTTTCGATTTCCGATGCCTTCCTCCCAGATGGTTCTGAGTTCGGAAGAAAAAGGAGTGCACTCGGCTTTTTCTCGTTTGTCGCTTCTCTCCGCACTCTTCTTTCTTTCCTTCCACACACTCAATTTACTAAATTGCGAGTGTATGTGTTGCTTATGTTGTCCCATTCCGGAGAGCCGACTCGGCTCCTTCTGCGCACGTCATCTGCTCATAATTGGAGAACGCATCACTGAGCACGGCAAGTGGAAAGGCTAAGTGGCGCGGCGACGCAAGGTCAGCAAAACACGTGGACCGGAGAGGGATCGTTGGTTTGTCACGAATCGGAAGCCATTCAGCTGTGAATTGTTGGCAGATGAGAAAAAAGTTGGGGAATCGGGAAAGGATTAGGGCAGGACTGTGCTCTTTTGATTCAGAGATATCAGGAGAATTCTACAAAAATGTGTTTATTCTGATGAATCGAGTTCAATTTTCAATCTCCTTCTGTTTATTTTTTCGAAAGTTCGTGGTTGTAGTTGTCTTCCTGACCTCCAGTTCTCTCGTTCAGCTGAAACAAGTTTGGTATTCCACGGAAAGTACTGATTCTAAACTTACACTTGCGATCAAAAGATCCCTCTGTCGAATGAGAACATCGCACTTGTCCGACAAGTTGGCATGATCCAGGTTGGAACAAGCACCCGGACCACTGAGTCCTCTGGTTGCAGCAGTCTAGAAACAAAAGTATATAGGTCAAGAGGTTCATTCGGAAAGCAAAGAGTTCAGTTCGCATCGTCACTCACCATCTCCTGCAACTTGTCCTGCAGAGCCTTCCGCTCGCTGCGTTCCGTCAGATGCTCCACTTCCTTCTCCTTTCTCATCTGCCGTTCCTCTTCGAACGCCGTCTTGATCAACAGGTTCGCCTGTTCCATCTCCTCTTCATTTCTCTTCCTGTACTTCCGCTCCTTCGCCAGCTTCTCCTCCAGCTCCTTCCGTTCCTGTTCCTTCTTTTCCAACTCCTTCTCCAGTCTCTTCGTTTTCTCATCCTTACTCCCCAGCATCTCAAGTCCCCGTTTCTTCAGATCCGCGTACTTCTTCTCAATCGTCATCGCCTTCTCTTCCCACATTTTCGACTTTTCCTCCGCTTTTTCCAGACATTCTTCTATCTTCTTCGACTTTTCCTTTTCTTGAATCAGCGCCTTCTCATAAGCTTCGGCTCTCATCCGCAGGTTCTCCAGCTCTTCCGCCATCTTTCGGAACGGTCCCTCTCCACTCCTCCGGTTCTCCTTCCCCTCATCTTCTCTCCCGATCGGATTCTCATCCACTTGACTCTCTTCCACTATCATCTCCACGTCATTCTCGATCTCCTCCCCGATTCGGAACCGATCACTCCATTTCACCTCTGCCGACAGTCGCGGATGACGGTTCATTACTGACGAGTATCCTCCTCCGAATCCGAATGCTATCGAGTGTCTTCTCTTGGCAACTGGGACCAGTGCTTTCTTGATTTCAGGCTCCGAGTTGAGCACTTTCTTGAGCAGCTCTTCGAGTCTTAGTTTGTCCTGCTCGACCGTCTCCTTCTCTTTCTCTTCCAACTGCCGCTTGAGTTCACTGATCTGAGCGATGAGGGCTGGCAGGGCTGCTTCGCCTGTTTCCACGTTCTTCTTTGCGTGGTTCGGCATCTTTTTCGCTTTTTGTCCAAACTAAAACCGTTGATTTGAAAAATGAAACATTGCATCTGTTAGCTTACAGAAATAGTGCTGGCAGTTTCAGAGCTGGCAGTCTTCCGGATACAACAGAGCAACAGAAACTGCGAATTTCCACCAAGAACTGGTTTGAGGATTCGTGTGAGCAGAGAGTCGCGGAACGCGGAACTTCTGGAAAAACCAAATCTGAGGAAGTTGTGAACTTATGAACTTACTTGTTAGCTGGGTTCTCTGCAAGATCGGAAATGACACGGCTCAGCGCCAGAAGAGACAGGTTGATTTTGCGACTTTCGGAAGTCTGCGTGGCATTCGTCATCGTTCGAGCATTCTCACTGCCAGCCAGATCCAAGACAATGAGTTTAGAGACTGTAGTGGACGGTTTATTCGTCACAACATCTATTTGGCACGATTCGACGACCAGTTGGAATACAGCATGGGAGCGGGATGACTTCTGATTCAATTTGGTCTCTCCGACACTGCGACGCTCTGAAAGTTAGACATTGATTTGATCCTTTCTCCGCCTTTTTCACCTTGAGCGTTCTGACAGATTCTGAGAAAGTGATCGTATGACTCAACGATTTCTTCGACTCCGCCCACCACTTTCTCTCCGACGATTCTGCAGTTTTTCAAACTTTTTTCATCCAACAAATCAATCAGAATCTCGTTGTAGATCTCAAATGCGCTCATTTTGACCATATATTGAACAGATAATCGCTGGAATTTCATACGGTTCAGTTGAAAACAGATTGGCAGAATACTTCGTTGATGAGCTGTAACAAGTGGCTCACGGCCAGTTGCAGTACTCCTTGCTCGGTATCTGTGCCCAGCAGTGAATGTGTTTTCCCGGCTCCTGACTGTCCGTAGGCCGCAATCGTGCCGTTGTACCCGTCGACGACTCGCTCCACGATCAGACGAGAAGAAGCATTGTAGACCTCGACGTTGTTGTGTGCCGAGAACACGTGGTCTGGAGAGATGATTCCTCCCCCTGGAATGACAAGTTTCGCTTACCAAACACATGCTCTTTGTTCTCTAGAGCGATTGTTTTGGAACTAGTAGCCACCCAATCATTCGTTGATTCCTCTGTTGGAAGAAGCCGAATTGCAGTGAACACAGACATCTGAAAACATCTGAGGATCTGCCGGAAGATAGGTCTCGTTGAAATTGTTTTTGTGGTATAATAGCAACCTTCCCCCACGTTCATCTGTTCATCATCGTGAGAATGTTTGTCGAGAAACAGAGCAACAAGAACAGAAAGTATGCAAAACTATTCACTTACGGTATTTTGTTATACCCCGTAGCAGCCGTTCTTTTTTTACGAATAAGACTGGGCGGATCAGTCAGAATGAAGTATACTAGAAGTGAATTAGAAATTCGAAGACAATAGTACTGAACGAATAGGACAGATCACGTGTTTATAGTTTGTTTAATAACTTTCCGTATTTGAAATCACGGCCTCCTGCGCTGAAAATCCGGAATTCGCGCCCGGGCGATAGGTCGTCGTCGCTTTTCTCGTGCCCCTTGGCGCGTTTCGCGATACTCAAAATTTTTTGACATGATAATCAAAATCTATGGAATTTCTCGAAGAATAAGGAATTTTGTTGCGCCCCAGGTAGAAAATATCAAAAAGAAAGGATCAGAGAAGATAAAAACAAAGCGAAATTCAATATTGTTCAAAATTGAACGCGAAATTCATGTTTCAACCGAGATCATTGAAAATCGCTATTTCTCAGCCGATTCTGAATATTTTTTGACACTTGATGGCTCAAAAGGTGTGTCTCGTCGTAATTGAAGTTTTTACAGCCTCGGATTTTCACAAATTTCCCCTTGGTCCGCGTATTCGCAAGAAAATTCAATTTTTCTCGAAAATTTGGAGATTAAAAAATTGGAAATTTTCAAAACAAAAATCAGAGGCTGTAGAAACTTTAACTACTTCAAGACGCAATTTTTAACTCATCAAGTGTCAAAAAATATTCAGAACCGGCTGAGAAATAGCGAATTTTCAAATGTTGGCATGTTGAGTTGGGTGAAATCGCATCGTGCCTATCAGTTTATTGTAATGCTAGTGTTTTTATAAGTTTTTATGTCATTCTGTTCCACATGCAGCTCGAAATCACCGTTTTTCCCAGGAAAAACTTCCGGAAATGAGAAATTTGAAAAATCACACCCGCAATTTGCAAGCGCGCCAGCAGGCACGAGAAAAGCGACGGGAGCTGGCGCATTTCCTGTTCAGGAGACCGTGGAAATACAGATTTTCAGTTAAGTTAACCGAGGTTTACAATCTTCCGTTGTTTTTTGAATTACCGCAGAGCGAGATGTTTGCGGACTGTCGTCATTCGTGTTGTTTGTGTACCTTTCTCACCGTAGTCGTTATAGAGCGCCGGGAATTTCAGCTTTTTTGAAGCCATAGTCTTATGTAAAAAAGACATTCCGTTTCTCTGTTTGCTTTGTCAATTCAGTTGCAAAACGGCCGATCCTATCTTATCATCTTCTTTGTTCCAATACGCTTTGTGCCCCGCTCCGATTCAAAACTTGTTATCGCATTTCTGCAGTTGGTTCTCTTTGTCTGTATAGTAGCTGCTGCTATCTGACGCTTATCTTATCTATCTTCGACTTCTTCGCTTATTTGTGAAAGTTTCTCCTACGAAAATCGTACTAGTACTACTTTTTCACTCTCCTTACTTGTGTGCTCACATCTGAATTTTTACAGAGCATGAGCACCCTCACTGACAACACTCGGAATGGAGCGCTTAAAAGGAACTTACTCCGACAAATGCTCCGAGCTAATGTCTTCAAATTCGGAGAGTTCCAACTGAAGTCTGGCCAAATCTCGCCGATTTACATCGATCTTCGCGAATGTTTTGGACATCCCGGACTTCTGGTAATTCTTGTAATTTTGAAAAAAAACCCGAAAATATTTGTTCAGATGTTGATTTCCGAAGCTCTCGCGAAACAAGTCGAGAGCAGTGGAGCAAAGTACAGCGGAGTGCTCGGAGTACCGTATGCTGCCTTGCCATACGCTTCTGTTGCTGCTGGTCAATATCTCAAAAAGCCGCTGTTGATCGTCAGAAAGGAAGCCAAGTCCTACGGAACGAAAAAGTTGATCGAAGGACTGTACCAACCTGGCGACCGACTCGTGCTCATCGAAGATGTCGTCACGACTGGCGGAAGCATTCTCGATGTGACCAAAGTTCTGACAGCTGAGAATTTAGTTGCTTCGGACGTTTTCTGTATTTTGGACAGAGAACAAGGTGGTGAGCAGAAGCTGAAAGACGCTGGCGTCACGTTGCATAGTCTCCTCGACATGAACACAGTTCTCACTTTCCTCTTCTCGACTGGAGCGATCTCTGAGGAGCAGTGGCACGGGATTGTAAAAGTCAGTTCAAATACAAGTAATATAAATACAAAACTTTATTCTGCAGGCCCTCAATCTGAGCTATGTTTCCCCGACAAAGTTGGAAATCAACAACGAGATTGAAGATTTAAACAAGCTGCCCTTCGTCGACTCCGTGCGGACCCCTCTGGAAGATCGGGACTCACTGACCGTGTCCCCGCTGAACAAGAAGATTCTCTCTGTGATGCGGAAGAAAAAGTCCAATTTGTGTCTCGCCATTGACTATACTACCGCCGAGGAAGTGCTTCAAATGGCTGAACGGGCCGGTCCGTTCGTGATGGCGGTCAAAGTGCACGCAGATGCTATAACCGACTTCAGTGAAGAATTCACGAAAAAACTGACGACGTTGGCTAATGATATGGACTTTATCATTTTCGAAGACAAGAAGTTCGCTGACACTGGAAACACGACACTTCTCCAGCTGAAGGGATATCAAAAGATTGCCAGCTGGGCCGATGTGGTCACTGTACATGCAGTGCAAGGAAGCGAAAGCATCTCGACAGTTTTCCGCCAGCTGATCCAAGATCCCGCTTATCGGCTCAGTGGAGTTCTGCTGATTGCACAACTGAGCACCAAGGGTTCATTAACTGCTCTCGAAGGATACACTCAAACCGCCGCCGAAATCGCCAATCAGAATCGAGATGTAGTCTCCGGATTCATCGCTCAGACACGAGTCTCCAGCTTCTCCGACTTGCTCAACTGGACTCCTGGAGTTAACCTCGACGCGAAATCCGACTCTGCTGGGCAGCAGTGGAGAGGTGTCGACGAGGCGATCGATGTGCAGCAGAACGATATTGTCATCGTCGGAAGAGGAGTCACCTCGTCCAACGAGCCTGTCCAGCAACTGAAACGGTAAGACAACAGTAGTTTTCACAAAAACTATATTGATGCTTGAAGGTATCGTCAAATCGCCTGGGATGCACTCACCAAAAACGACGGGTCCGCCAACTGAACCGACGAACCGTCAAAATAATTATCTGTTGTTTGTATGATTTGAATAGTGCCTTTCGTGATCGACGTTTTTATTATATGTTGACTACAGATTTCTCGAGTTTTATCCGTGTTGAATGAATTATCTCTGTTTATTAAACTATGTTTCGTGACATTTTATCACGGAGAGCAAGAGCGAATCAAGAAATCAGCGCCCTCGTGCTCACGTGGTTTTCACTGATAACTCGGAGCATCAATCAACTCGCTTCAATTCCATTTCGATGAAAAACTGTCATTTGATGAACGTATTTTGCTCTTTCCGCTCACTAAACATCGGAATCAAATCGGAAAATGCTATCAGTGATAAGGAGGTTCTTGATAATGCGCACGACGTCTTCCCATTCGTTTCCCTTTCCTTTTCCAATTCTTTCTTCGTTCCAGAATGTCTCGTCTCGTTCCGATTCTCCTGCTCGTCCTGCTCGCTTCGACCCATCTTCTCGCCTCGCCGGCCAATCCGCTCAACCTGAAGAAGCACCACGGAGCCATGTGCGGAGTCTGCAAGGCACTCGTCGAGGTTTGTATTTTTCGGTTGTCGTTGAAAAGAAGAAGACCGTGTTCATGTCGTTGCTACAGGGAGGAGAGAAGGTCGGAGACGACGACCTGGATGCGTGGCTCGACGTGAACATCGGAACTCTGTGCTGGACGATGCTGCTGCCCCTGCACCACGAGTGCGAGGAGGAACTGAAGAAGGTGAAGAAAGAGCTGAAGAAGGACATCGAGAACAAGGAAGCACCCGAGAAGGCTTGCGAAGACGTCGATTTGTGTTGATCGCTTTATTAATTTCATCTTTCTTCGATTTGACAAAAACAGAACATAACAATTTGTGGTTGGGCGTGGCGGAGTTGTGAAACAGATTAAGAGGGACACTTGGGATCGGACGGGCGGCGGGCAGTTCGGTTTCTAGTTGTACCATTCTCAGCTATCCTGAGAACATCTGGGAGCAAACTAGAGGGAGAAACGACTGTCGGGGCATGGCTAGTGAAACCGGTCGACTGAAAGTGTGGGAAAGCGTTAGGATAGATTCATAAGGAATCGGGTCAAATATAAAAGTATAAAAGAAATCAAGCCACCTTCGAGTACGAAAGGAGAAATTAATTGGATAAAATTAGTGCGATGGGTAATAATGTCATTTACAGGGAGGGTTCAAAGCAAAGAGAGCACCATTGAGCACTGACACGTGTCGGAGATGAGGAGAGTGTATGGCGGAATTGAGATGGAGGAGTGATTACTGAACCACGCAGCATCCACGCATGAATCTGACCTGACGACGTCTCATCGAGCCGTCCGAAGTCTGCAAGTAGGATTAAACAACAAAACTGGAATCTGATTGCTCACCGATTGTGGTTTGACTTCAAGCGGAGTTTGCTCAAGTTCTTCGCTTTTGTTGAGAACTTGGACCTCTTCTTTCTCGTCGATGCTGTCAACCTTGGCTATCGGGACTTGGTGCTTGACAACAGCGGCCTGCAGCGCGGCGATGCGCTCTTTAATAGAAGAGTTGACGTCGACAGCTACTTCCCGCTTCGCTTTGGCGTCCAGCTCCACATTGACAACAACGGTTTTCGCTTTTTCTTCTTTCGGTGGCGACAGCTGCTCGGCACTCACCGACACTTTCATAGACTTTTCGATCATTGTCATTGGTTCAGCTTCGTCTTCGCTGCACAAAGAGTAAGGAACGTCGGCATCGCTCTGAAAAATATGTGGTAAATCGGCTTGATCAACATATGAATACTTCGAAAGATTCCTTTCGAGTTCTCAAATCGTCACCAGATTCTGTAGAATTCTTCTCGATGACAGTGATCAAATTCAGAGATGCTGGGCCACTATCGTTGCTTGCCGACTTTTGAGCACTGACGGCAGAGGAGTTCTTTGATCCTGATTTCAGCTGGAAACCATCAGCATCTTGAACTCCAAGCTGAAACATTAAACAATCTGGTCATACCTGTCTACTTGGTACTCACCTCTGCAAACAAATCTTCATTCTTAACCATTTTCGAGTCGAAATACTCTCTATCCAACGAGGACATGGACGATTGCTCCTTGACGCCAAAAGCTGCTTCCGTCTCATCGGTAGTCGTGTCGGCTGGCTTCTCCGGCTTGTCTCGGTTCTTGGCCTCAACTTCGGCGGTGAACTTTGCCAGTTGCTCCTGCTCCTGAGCAATGATGCTGCTGTGCGTGGAAGCGCTGCGGAAGATGACATTGGTGATTTCGGTCTCTTCGTGTTCCTCCTTTTTCGGCAGAATAAATAGTTCATCCGTCTTCTTTGCAGTTTCTCCGATCTCTTCGAGCACTTGCGCATAGATCGACTTAGTGTGTGCTTCCTCGTCTTTCGACTTATGGTCAGCGAAGTTGACGCCAGTGTCAAATTTTTCGATCAGATGCTTGATGGGTGGCCCAGAGGCCAGTTCGTCCACAAGTGTCGATCTCTCGGCGGGCACTGGCGCTCTCACTTTCCGCGGCGTCGCGTGCACTTTTGCCTGTTCCGACACGTTTCTGAAGTAGCGAAAGTGTTTAGATTATAAATCAAGATATAGCTGAACAACCAGAACTAACACTCACAGTTCGACAGAATAAAGTAACGGAACTCACGTTGTTTCCGGAATGGTAGTGCTCGCCGAATCGGAGAACGATTGGTCTTGAATAGCTTGGAAAGCAGCTTCAACCGATTCCGTGACGAGGAGCGGAGATGCGAGGGACATCTCGACTGGCTTGAAAACATCCTCCGATTTCACTTCTTCGACAATCATCACGTCGCTGATGACAGCACCGTCAATTTGATCGCTTCCAGCAGCAATTCTTTGCTCCACTTCAAAGACTTCGTCATCTAAGTCTGGGCACTTTTTAGCTTGTCCGTCAATTTCGTCGACAGCAACCGGAGAAGAGTTTTCTGATCGTGCCTGTAATCGGTAGATTATACTTTCAGAAGCCGAACGATGCCACGTACATCTTTTCCAGAAACCCAGCCTTCATCATCAGTCATCGATGATTGAACAGATGATTGGTGAGTGAGAGAGATTTGCGATGGCGACACCTCCGACTTGCTCAAATCGGAAGTTGGTCCTACTTTGATCTCAGAATCCGTGGAGATGGCGATCGATTCGTGATTGGATTGAGACGGCGACCCATCTTGAGACGAGGTAACTGGAGAAGCAGACGAACGGGTGATGACTGGAAAAAAAACCGATTGAGGGAATACCACTGCATTGACTGACCATCGCTATCAGAAGATTCGGTCATGAGTGGTGGGATATCATCATATCTGTATTCCTCAGGATTGGCAATGAGTCGGAATCTGCACATCATACTGCCGTCCATTGAAACGATGAATCTCTTCACTTTCGGAAGCTCGAAAATTTCTCTCCTGAATTACAGTTGATTCGTCTTTTCTATGCCTTCATACTCACTTAGTCAGTCCTTTGGCACAGAAGATTGCGTTGAGCTCCTCGACGTTTAGCACTCTTTGAGTTTCTCTGTGGTAAATCTTTCTGATGTCGTGCCATGTGAACTCTTGGCCTTGCTTTCCGAGTCTCGAAACAACGACCAAGAAGGCGGTAAATCCATCCTAAAACATAAGTTAATAGAAATCAGGGTTGGACACTAAGAACTTACGGAATTCGGTTGAAACTTGATTGTTGAGGTGGATGCCGTACGTCCCTTGCTCCCGACCGATGCAGTGCTCTTGTTTCTTCGAGCGTTTTTACCGCGGCCCATTTGGGTGCTGGAAACAGAAATGGATGAAATGTGCAGTCGAATAGACGGAAGACAGGTGTTGGCCAGCTGGTACTGGTACTAGGGCGAACTTTGAACGGGGAGTTTTTGAGTAGGCTAGTCTCGAGTTTTTTGCGACGCCGGACATCTGGCATCACCATTTTGAAGCAAAGCAAATAAATGGGAAATAGAATTCATCTCGGTTCCCTTATCTTCCCACACAATCAAAACCACGGCGAGAAATAATTCAATCAGGCAGCAGGAGAGGAGCTTACAGAAACCAATAATACAGAGAATCATGCTTCATACCTTTGTGTGTCTGTCATTTTCGTTCTACTCGTGACTGAGCTATTGAAGTCGCCGAATTCGTTCACAAATCTGAAAAGAAGCGAAAAATAAACAATGCAAAACAGCTAGAGCGGGAACCAAAGGAAACACAGAATCTGAAGGTATCTGATTACAACAGAGCATTTCAAGGCAACGAAAGTAGTATAATCTCTGAGGTTTTTTCAATAGAAGACATGCGAGAAGCGAGCGATCTCTCAAAAGAGTGGCTAGATTCTGTGGTGCAGATAGCCCGAAATGTGGAACAGTGTGCGAAAAACAGGCGCGTGTTTCGGTCGCCAGTCTTTACCAACAGCTGTTGCAAATACGCAAAACGTTTTCTCTGAAAACTTTGCGAAAATACAGAAAATTTTATAATTTAGGGGCGAAATTACGAGATAAACTGTGCGAATTGAGGGGAAAAGTTTGAACGCGCGGTGCTACGCGCCAAAGACGCAATCAGCATGACGCAAAAATGCAGAAGAAAGCGACTACCGTAGTTTTCTGAAAATACTTAGTTGGACCAATTGAAAATGACAAAAAGTGATTACACATCAGGGAAATAACGGTTTCGTAACGAATCGTTCGTAAAATCTCAGAAACACGCTTGAACTTCATAAACCCACTGTTAACCGGGAACGAACAAATAATTGGGAAAGGCGTGATCCGCTGAGCAAACACGGTCGCTGAACAAGCATGAACATCGTTACTTTACTGATTGGGTTCCGCCAATTTCACACACTAGTACTCTCTTGCAAGAGCAAAGCATCAGGAAGCGCAGTAGAATCAGGAACTGCGAAACGGAGGGTTCGAGTCAGTGAACGAGAGCAAAGTTTTCCGAGATAAGTCTACTCGTCATCAGACTTCAGCGTTGTTCAAAACATGTCACGGGGCGGCCGGCGGGCCCAGAGTTTCAAGCGGCAGTGGGACTGCCTGCGTCTCTCTTTTCGGCACACTCTCTTGTCGCCGCTCTCGGGCGCCAAAATTGAAGCGTTCGCTTTTCGAGTAATTTGACGATATCCGGTTGATAAATTGTTTCCAAAGACTCAAATGAGATGTAAGAAACATATTTGGAAAGAAAAAAGGATTGTAGAGTGGGAAAATGCGTATTATTTTCGTACTCTCGATGATTTTGACTCTGCCGGAAAACGGTTATAACTTGGTCGAAAGTAAGAATTTTGAAAAATCCTCGAGTAAATATCTTCATAAGGTACTTATCTAAAAAATTACTGGAGGATTTTTTGAAATTTTTATTTTGAGCCAAGATATAATCCCCAGCCGATCGCCACTTTTCGCCGTTGATTTTTCAGCGGTCGGATTCTAGGCCACGCCCATTTTTTTTCTAGGCCATGGACATTTGGCCGCCCCGTGCATGTATCTCTGGAGTAGAAACGAGATATGCAAATGACGAACATGAAAGTTCAACAGGTACGAAAACATTAGCAGAAAGTGTGAAGCATGGTCTATGCTAGCTGCTCACAAAACCGACTCGAAATAACTGCAGTGTCTGTGCGCGTTTGTTCACTCATTACTCTGGCACGTATCTCAAGTGGGACGAGCACTTCGAAACAAGTGAACTAACTGATCGAACATGATGAAGAGTCGGGCCGACTATACGAGGTAGTGTCTAGGCGGCTACCCTTCAAGCACTGTGTTATGCAAATCCGCATACACTTCAACCGCCTCTGACCATAAACACACTGATGATCGGACGGAGCAGAGCGTTGGAAACATTCAGTTGGTGGGTCGTAGCGGCTGGGTTCTACGACTGGCGACAGTGACACATCACTCGTCAGTACTGTGTAACCAACTGACACGTCATCGCTAAGAAAACTTTATTGAAAGCGTAAGATACAATGGAAAAGTGAATGAAGGCGGAATTGGAGAACTGTCGATCGAGATGTTCTGTGATTATCACTGAAGTTTTCTGGATATCCGGGTGTTTCCGTAACAAGGAATATGGCTATTGTCGTTCCCCACCCATACATTGTTCTTCAGCTGGCTGCACCGAAGAGCATTCAGTCTGTCTCAACTCCCCGTTATTTCCCGTCCCCGGAACGTCTACTGCTCGAATATCCGTATCCGGGAATCGACAGGAAAGGCCCCGATTCTTTATCAAAACACGCCTCTCCGATAGCATCTCCGCTGACAAGTCCATGCGTCTTTCCACGCAATCCAGTCGACCGGACACACTCTCTCTTGGAATACAAATCAGCGAGGAGAGGACGGCTAATTGATGAGAGGTGATAAGTTGATAGAAGAGTTCGAGAGAGATCCGCGGGTTGCTGACAGTTCTTTCACATCTAGCCGCCGTGTTCAAAGGCCGGACGACCTGAAAGGAATAGTGTACTTTACTGTAAAGAAAGTCTTTACAGTATCCCACTGTGTTTTCCCCGACAACAAAAACAGAGATAAGCGGGTCGGAAGTGCCTAAAGAGCTCATCAACCGGGGCTGACAAGCGGGATGATCTTGTAACAGCGGGGGACCATGTAATCGTGTTGCGTCAAGCCGCGAAAGGCAAACAAGATGGAAGACACGCAGATGCTCTTGCTGATAGTCAGCCATCAGTTCCGGAATGACAGATTGCATGCTACTCGATTTACGTCAGCCTTTCACCTTTTGAAACTTCTCGGATAGTGATATTGTGCTGAAAAAGGACATCATTGATTCCGCTGACGATGAGAAGATAGCTATTTGTCAAGATATACTCCTTGTATTCTGGTTAAGCGCTCAAGGATATCATTATACAAAGGATCTTCATAAAATGTTAGTGTAGCGATAACCTCTCTCGACCAGATGACGTTTTCCCTTTGATATCAGTCTCCTTGGACCAACACAGCTGATGTGTCCTAATTGTAATACGGCAGTGCCTGCATGCCGTCGATCATCCACCTCATATACTCTGCTCGCTGTTGCATAACTACATGAAAAGTGCCGCCCGTGCCGGTGCGCCAGATCGGCTCTCTCTCGCATTTACAGCGGTGCTGCCGGCGAACGGCATACCGTTCGGTGACGTAACGATCGGTTCACTTTCAGAAAGAATTTCGGTTTCGGAGGCTCGGAACGGTTCACGCAATCGTCGGCACTGTTTCTGCGAGAATTGGATAGCAGCACGAATATATTTTTGCTCGGGTGTTGTATGGAAAACAAAACCAAATTAGAGGTAGATAACGATGAGTTGACGAGGTGCGAACTGTTTTCATAGAGCCGACGCAGCAAAACAAGAGGCCATGTGTCAATGAAAATCACACCTAACACGTGGCGAAGGGGGCACACTCTCGATGTGGCGATAGGATCCACATGGACAAAGACTGTCACTCGAATCTCTTTTGTTCTTCATCTTATCTCCTTTTTTGTTGTCTTCGAATTTTCAGAGACAAGATAAGCGAGAGCTGAAACGGGGGAAACCTGGGTAACCCATTGAATGTTCTGCTAACCATTGAATCACAAAGCCCTCGTTTACTTACCCGTTTCCTGCCTACAGATGAACTGATAAGTAATCCTTCTTCTCTCATAAATCCGCTGATTGTAAATCGTATCAACATTATCGGATCGCCTTGACGCCAATCACATACAGTTTCCCCCCACTCCGCCGTAAATCCGAATGAGCAGTGTCTGCCCTAAATCATTTGGCTATCATAAACATTGACTCCCTAAAGGCTCCCTATCTAGAAACCGACTGAAACTGCCTGGGAATCGTTTTATTACGATTTACAACTATTTACAAGTCTTATTGTGTTCAGGTCTCTCATGGAACTCAACGAACAAGTGGTTGTGTTTTTGTTCCGGCAGCCTCCCGAAACAGTTCCTCAGACCCTCCTGTAGCTTTTCTCGATTCATCCAGATCTCAAAATCCCAATTCGCTGATATCAATCCAATCCGATCCTTCCACATTATGGCTATAAAATGATACACTTGATTTGTGTATAAAGTGCATAAAACGATTTAACGACATTTCGATGACCGCCTACCGTACCGGGTGGTCGACTGATAAGGGAAACGACACGAGAACATAAATCAGTTCGGACTACTTTTCACACCTGAAGGGCATCTTTTCTCTTCCCAAACAATCCCTCACAAAGTATATTTTACCTATCCGTTCCGTTTCCATCTGGCATCATTTTCCTTTTGAAACCGCCGGATTCCTTTGGTCTCACCGTCTCATTTCAGACCTGCACAGTTCCAAATCCCGCCCTTCGCGTAGTTCATCTTCAGCTGAGCGCCAGACTTCACACGCAGACGCTCCACCGTACCCCTCGTCTCCGCCCTCCCGTCAAGGAGGCGTGGTCTGCCGTACGCGGGCGATATCGTGTCGTCGCTACGAGCAGTCAATCCATCCATTCATCTTTCTGTTTCAATTCCATTCTCTCCATCTTATTCCCGCTCCAGGCTCTTTCGAATACCTTTCCCAATCTAATCTCTTTTCAGAAGTAATGAGCGATCAAGTTGAAGTGTCTCTGGCTAAAAGGCAGGACGATCTGTGGTTTCGGTTTCACGGACAAACAAACGAGATGATCGTGACCAAGTCTGGGAGAAAGATGTTCCCGAAACTGGAGTACGTCATAAAGGGACTGGTCCCAGAGAAGTTGTACTACCTGATGCTGCACATCGAGCCCGTCGACGAGTCCAGGTACAAGTTCAGCACCGGAGAGTGGGTCAAGTCGGGCAAAGCTGAGAAGCACGGAGAGCCAAAGAAGGTGTGGCACGCGGACGGAGTGATGACCGGAAAGTAAGTTGAAAGGGTTCAGAGGAACTTGGTCTTATTCTCTTCTTTCCAGGCAATGGATGTTGAACTCAGTGTGCTTTGATCGAGTCAAGATAACCAACAACTCGGACGCGGCAAACGCCTCCCTGGTCAGTTCCCCTCTTCCCACGGTTCGATTCAACCTGTTCTTTTCCAGATCTTTCTTCACTCGATGCACAAGTACATCCCTGTGCTCTCGATCTACGAATCGCTCTCCGAGAGCCCCATCAACCACCCGCAATCGTCGACCCGTCTCGTAGTCTCCACAAGACTCCCCTACACCGAATTCATCGCCGTCACCGCCTACCAGGTATGTGAGGAATCCGAGATACGCTCCGATAACTTCTTCGTCGCATTAGCACCTGTATTAGCACGTGTGCTCTGTGTCCAAACTTATCTCGATCCCATCAAAACTGTCACCTACTCCCCTTCTCTCATTGCATCCCTATTACAGAACGATGCCGTCATCAAACTCAAGATTGAGTACAACCCATTCGCCAAGGGATTCCGCGAGGGAAGCCAGTCGGATCGCAAGCGAGGATCGCCCTTCAGAGACGACTCGACTCCAGAAGACGGCTGCTCTCAGGTGTCGTCTCCGCAGCCTAAGAAGTCGCGGATGTCGACCTCTCCACCCACGGCGCCCCACTTCCCACCTTCCATGTTTCCCCCATCCCCAGTCATCAATCCGATGTTGTTCAACCCACTCATCTACCAGATGTTCTCTCCAAACCTTCCTCCATTCCCATTCGCGTTCCCCTTCTACTCGCCAATGTCCTTTCCACGTCCCCCAATGACCAATCTGGAGATGGAAAACAAAGAAGTCAAAGAAGAAGAAGTCGAGCCAGAGCTCAACGTCGTCTGAATTCCCCCAATCGCCTATCGGCCACAATACTGTCTCTAGTTCGCTACCTCGGGTTCTAAGCAGGTTCAACGCAGCATAATTCAAATTCTCTTGTCTTTTTCCAAATTTTTCTATATTTTCATGCTTGTATTTTTCGGTGTCCAAAGAGGTGTTTAATAAATCGTTTATTGAGTCATCACCTTTTCTCTGATTCGTCTTTTGTGAAACGAGTGATCTTCCGATCAAAATAGAGCGTGAAGCAGAAACAAACGAAAGTTGAGATAACGGAGAAAATGAAGAGAGAGTACGCCTTCTCCGAACCCATCGCCCCCGGCAACACTGCGAACGGGTTCATCATGCACTCCCCGTACTCGTACTTGGAATCCCAGACGCAAACTGTTGTGTCATTCAACGGACAGTCGCTGCAAGTGAGAACATTCCTCTGGTTTCAACTGGCTAAACTCACAAGTTTGATCTGCACTGAGCTCTATTCGACACCGCATTCCTCTGCTTCTCATAGAGATCTCGTTGCAGAATGACGATGAACCGTGTCAAAGGATCACAAAAAGCCCACTGCATCCGACGAAGAGGCTCATTCAGAGCACACGGGATTCCCGTTTCGAGCGTCGTGTTGTACTCCACGAACTCTCCTTCATCAAACGAACCGTGCGGACAGCAGTGACCGAAGAGGCACGAAGCATTCGTGTCTTCGAGAGAGCAGTTGCCAGAAGTGGGGATGCTGTCGTCGTAGTCGTGGCAGACAGCTTCGACGAAAGGGTACATCAGACCGTCCGGGCACCTGAGAGTTTTGTTCTGCGAAGCGTCGTTGCAGCAGAAATTGGTGATCTCGTCGCACCACTCCGTCGGCTCGTGAGCCACCGTGAAGCAGTCCTTGTTGCGAACGCACTTCCTCGCCGGCTTCATTAGGTCTCCGTGCTTGCACAATCCAGGTTCCCGTTCCAGACAACACGCACTGATGGTTCGATTGATTTGCAAGACAGAAGTGGAATGCAGGAAACGGAAGTCGTCGGAAGTGGTGTAGTTTACACAGTGCCATCTGGGAAGATATCGATGAATTATGGCATGTATTGCGGTGCTCACTTGTGTCCAAAGTGTCTCTTGAAATGCTCCGTACACAAATTTCCTTCGCATGGAACATAGCCTTGAACCAGAGAAGATCGCCTGTTGTTTGAGCAAAAGTTCACTGAAATTCACTTTTTCATTTTTTTTTCAGACTCTTTCAAATCCTCACATTTGACGCAGAATCCATCCATCTGTCTCTCTCCATTCACTGCCAGACACGACTCGTCGTACTCGCAGAAGAAGTTGTTCTGACACCTTCGGATTCCGATTCCCGAAGAGTTCAGCGCCAACTCAGTGTGAGGTTCGAGGGTGGGTTCTGCAGAAGATTTGTTCGAAGTCTCTCATTTCTGTGTTGCTCACTTTCAATGCAGAACGAGGCTTCGTATTTGTAGGTATTAGTGGAATTGTCGACCAATGAGAAGAAGCGGTCACAAAACGAGTTTACTCTTTTGCATTCAGAGTTCTGTTCGCAACGATCGAATTCTGAAAAGGACGTCTTCAAGGAAACTTTTGTGGTCCTCACCAGTCGGTTGTTCTGGGAACCTCTTTCCAACACCTTTCAAGAGAGTATTTATTTCAAAGTATGTTTCACTGAACATCTTATTGACATCCACTTTGGATGAGCTCACAGTTACGAGCCAGAGAAGAAGAACTTGTATGTTTACCATCGGTAGGAATACGGAAATCTCCAGATACCAATCCACATGGCTTATAAGAGAAAACGGTTATCTTTCAGTTGGTCACGTGAGAATCTTACCAGGTTCCGCAGTTTTAAAAGAGTTCCCGGAAGAGAATCACAGGGAACTTTCAGAACTTGCCCTGAAGTTTGCAAACTTACTTCAGGACTGCTGCTTCCTGATCTGATAACTGTTATTTTTTTTATGGGTATCACAACAAGTCCAAAAATCAAGGTTTTTTGAAATATTTATTGAAAAGCGATTGTGTTTCTGCGGTGGAATCTAGCACTTCTCCTTGTCCTTGGCGGAGAGAATGTCGAGAGTCACGTAGGTCATGTCGTACGTTCCGCCGATCTTTTCCTTTGGAATCACGAACTCGGAGATTCTTTTGCATCCCGGCTTCTTGACGTTGCAGTTGTGGGTGATGATGAGGTATGGAGAGATGGAAGTGATCTCATCGTCGGCTCCGGTCAGATTGAACTCTCCTTCCTTGGTGGATTGCACCGTGGCGAGTTTGTCATCAGGGTCGACTGAAAAATTGGATTGATAACCGAGTTATTTAAATGAAATCTGGATCAAATTTAGAACGACGTGTATGTTGAGAACTTTCGTAGTCGGGATAACTCACGGGTGTCCTTCTCCCAGAGGGTTACTTCAGCCTGGATTCTCTTCTTGTTGCAGATTGTCGTTCCCTTGACAGTGATTGTTTGCTTCTTGGCTTCAACGAAGGCAAGAGCCAGAAGGACGGCAGAAGCGAAGAGAAGAGCTCGCATGTTGACGACTAGACGACCGGTCGATTCAGATTCGTTTTATACTCGAGACTGTACAAAAAGGGGCGGGGCATCGAGAGAGAAATGGAGAAGACGGCATTTTACACTCGAAACAAAACAATCGAAGCGACAACAAGGTCATCTTCTCAAAACGAAAAGACCATTGATTGTGCGTCTCGATAGCCGAATCAAACTGCCACGTCATTGTGTCTTGTTTGGGACGAGAGTTTCAATTGAAACGCAATGAATCAGCACGTCTCCATAAATAAAAGGTGACGTGAGGGGAGAAACGGGAACCGGACACTACCATTCGGTTCAATTGTCGTCGTCCCGTCTATTATAGAAACGATCTCCAGCATTTTGGGCGTTGTGGATTTCACAAAACAACTTTAGATTTTATACAAACAAAAAATGATCGACCAAATAGCTGATTTGCGAGTACATAGAGACCAAAGGGAACACGAAAAAATGAAATTGTTATGTCGAAATGAGGATCGTAGAGAGGATGGGGAGATTCCAGAATACTGATGGGGAATGAGAGAATGATAGAGAAAAAGATGAATTGAAACAGAAAAGCCAGGTTGAGAGTGTAGGTGAGATACGTACAGTTCATATTTACAGAGAAACGGACGGGTGTCTACTTGAAGCCGAACATCATCCTTCCACAGACGACTATCCCCACGATCCCGATGGCGCTGGCGGTGACCCCGAACATCGACCAGCGGCGACTCTCTCTTCTTCGTTCTGCGGCCACTTCTTGTTCGTATTGAGCCTTCATGTTCTCACCGAGTTGCATGAAGTCTTCCTGAAACATTCAATCGTACAGTATGTCACTTTCCCATGCCGGATGTTTCTGTATGTATTGCATCTTTGCATACAAACATCTTCAAATCCGTCTTTCTACATCTTCCAGCTGTCTTCTGACACCTCTTCTTCTCACTAACCCTACAATTATCGGATCACGGACACCCTTACGGAGACGTATCCCGTTGAGTCAAGAGCCCTTTGGTCGACCGTCATCGTCTGCTAATGTCTATGCAAATAAGCCCTTACCCAGCTCTTATTGTGTTCTTTCCAAAACTGTCGGATTCTCGTTTTGATGAACAAGGAGGTGTACATTAGAAGATTTCGCACTTGTCCTCGCAACTCCACGGACTCCATCATTTTTGCAGCGACCAATCCACCAAAGGAGATCAGCCCTATCTGAAACAAATATGCTCCGGTTATAGTAAGAACTGTCATTGACTTACCAATCGTCCGTATGACATGGGGCAGAGTGTGCCTTGTGAATATCCAACAGTCTGCACTACATCCTGATACAGGGAAAATGAAATTCGGGGAACTGCTAGAAGTTGTTCCGAGAAATTCTCGAATGCTTCAGCGTGTTTTGTCTCAAAAATCGTTCCGAGAACTCGCATCATTTTGTGTTCCGGCTGAATTCCGGATGGCAGACGCGGCGCATCGCTCCATTCGAGACCTTTCTTTTGAATTCGATAACAGAAGTAATCAACCTGCAAACGTTTCGTTCCGGTTTTGCATGCTTCGGGTTTAACTCACCACAAATCCTTCAATGTCGAGCCGTGGTTGTTCCCAATCATAGATTTTCGACTGGGTTGCTCCACCGATGGACATTCTTCTTGTGTAGGTTCGGGCAGCTGGCGCGACAACATCCGCAGAGACGTGGTCGAGTCCGAAGTTGATAGCTTCTGTGCCTTTCGTTGACAGGAACTCCTTCATCTCGCCAGTGGCCATTGTCCTTCTCCGAAACGAGCTCTGCGGATGTGCCATGTCCGTTGCATCAAGCATCGTGTCGTGGGTCATTGATCTAAAATTTTTTATTTTTTTTCCATAATATACATTCTAAGAAGACACGATTAATCTACGAAGAATAAAAAGAGACAGCGGTGAAGAAATCGACGGGAAGAAGGTGGAACGAATCGGGAGACGTGGATTTACGGACACCTAAGAATAAGAGGAGGAAGGTCGCGCGCGAATGGGTGTATTGGGTGGGCAAATGGTAAAGGAAGGGCGGAGCTCTCGGTGCTTAGGCAGTCTTGACAGCCTTGTTCTTGTTCTGGCACGAATTGATGACGATGGCGAGAGCAATGACGGCCGAGACTCCGAAGACGAGCCATCCGGACTTGTAGACCTGATAATTTAGTTTTAATAGGTGGAACTTGAAGCAAACAACTAACCTGTCCGATGTTGTCGACTCCCTTAGCCAAGTCGAATCCGAGGAAACGGATTCCGTTGAGGGTGTGGAAGATGATTGGGAAAGCGATGATGTACTGAAACCTTCGAATTACATTTTAAAAATTTCAATGATAACTTTGCTACCTTGAAGACAGCAGTCACTGCACATGGCAGGTTCCATCCACGGATGAATTCAACGAAGCTGGTGAAGTCAAGTGGGAGAACGGCAAATCCGACTCCTCCAACAAGAAGAGTTCCGGCCATGACACATCCACTGATTCTGTGGAATCCAGAAAGCATCCAGGTCAGCTGTGGCTGGTAAATGGTGAGATGCGGGGCGATTGGGCGGTTCTTGGCACGCTGCTTCATCAGGTATTCCCATCCAAACTTTTGAATCGGGGTCTTGGTTTCGGACTGCAAACAAATCGATTTCAATTCAAAAAGTGATTGTTTTGAGAACGTCTGGTACATAATTGTTTCAAAATGAATGCAACACTCTTTTCTAAGAAAGATTAGGACAAACACATGAATGTGATAATTCTCAGAATGAGTATAACCACTGTTATTTGTGTGGAAAAGGTAAACACTCACCTTGGTGACGACCGATGTCCCGAAGCTGCGCGAGATCGATGATCTAGCTGCCATTCGGCAAAGAATTGAGCTCGGAATGTTAATCATCCTGAAAAAATTTCCGGTGATTATGAGAATTTCTACTGATAAACAGGGCGGCGCACAACAAAAGCAACAGATAAAAATTCGTTGAAAAATGCACGCACCGCACTCGAAGTGCGTCAAGAGCGCGCGTTTGAAGAAACGCGCAAGCAACCGTCCCTGACGCATTTCGCATTTCTCGCAAAAAAAGTTTTCCTGTGTGTTTTCTCTTCTTGATTTCTTCGTGTACATTTTTTGTGTTTATGTTTTGACTCTTAATAACTAACAATCTCCCACTTTTTAATCATAGAATAAAAATAGTGTTTTCTGCAGACTGCAGTCCAAAAAACTATTTATCGCTTTCCTATTTTTATCCCAATCCTATTCTTACTAAAAATTGAAATAAATATATATTCAATTAATAAAACAAAAATTTAAAGATGAATCGAAAAATTTCTCACATAACCGATTCAACAACTCCCTGGTTATATCTTTTGGTTGAGTTCGGTTTCCAAAACAAACCCTTCATTCTCGCCGAATGGAGTACTTCGACTTGGCCCGCTAGGAAGAGCTGGGTCAGCAAAGACGGAACTCCGAACACTTCTTTTTTAGAAGAAAACTACGGTTTCTTCACTTTTCAAACACCTTAACTCGATTTCGTTTAGGAGAGTCCATAGTTCCCCTTCTAGTAGCGGGCTCCACCTATGACTCATCTGTGTTGCGGGAATATCTCAAAAAACGACATGATCCAGAAGTGTATTTGAAAGACTGGCACTTTCAAAATGAGTAAGGCACAAACGAAAAACAAAACTGAATGAATCACACAGATTCGGAACTGCCATGTACTCTCTTCATCCATTTTTCTCTCGGGATTTTGTAAACTGTGAACCTTGGACATCGGAAAAGACAGTGAACCCATTTGGAGACGATTACCGCTTTGTGTATTTCGGAACTGCCGGTTCATGGTAAATGTGCCTATCCAAATTAAGTGTTTGATTTTTAATTATAGGACGAAGTTCCATTCTGACGTTGTCTCTTCGCATAGTTGGTCCGCAAACATTTGTGGACGAAAGAAGTGGTTCATAATGCCTCCGGGCAGTGAGCAGCACTTTAGAGACCGTTCCACCGAGTCGGGTTTCGTAGAAGACATCAGAGAGCATTCTGAACTTTTCGAAAATGCTCAAGTGATCATTTTTGTCCAGGAGCCCGGAGAAATTGTATTTGTACCATCAAACTGGTATCATCAAGTGCACAATCTGGTACCAATTGGCGAAAAATACCAAAAGCGAATGTTAAATTCCAGACGGACACAATATCGATTAATCATAACTGGGTAAACAGCACGAACCTCCGATTGGTTTGTGAGTTTCTTGATCGTAGAGTAAAAGATGTTCGAGATGAGCTCAGCGACTGTGTCAATTTATTCTCAAAAGAAGAGTTCGAAGAAAAAGTCGAGTTAGTTCTGTTCGCAGACGCCAGACTTAACAAAACTCGGTTCGAAAAGCTGTGTGAGCTCGTGAAAAGTTCTAGAAAAACCACGGAAACGCATTTTCTCTGTGAAAAGCATGGTGCTGACCTGTAAGAACTACTCTCTCTTCCTTTGTTAATTTCTTTTTATTACAGTTCCGAGTGCCTATCCACTCCGTCTTGTCACCCTCCCATCCTTTCCATTTGTTCTTGCTCTACCGAAATGTGTTCCAAGTGTCTCAATTTCATTCAACAACTCGAATTCTCAGTCGCTTCTCGTTTTTTATAGGTTCAGATCTTTCCTCACTCGTATTTATTTTTTATTTCCAGATGCTCACCGACTCTGATCTTTCGACATTATACGACTGCGCCACATCTTCGAAGAAGTTACCATCAGATGTTGCCGATTCTCTGAAAGACGCTTTGATGATTGAGAGGTATGGTAAGTGTTCATGTACTGATTGAAAAAGACATGTTTTCATTCAGGTGAACTCTTTAAAGCCTGTCACTCAATCGGATCATCCGAATACATTGACAAATCGGAATGTCTGAACGATATGGAGAAATCTCATCTGAAAAAGATTGTCACTGCGAAGTTGAACAAGTTGAAAAGACAAGCGAACGAGAATGACGTGGAATGGAATGTGAATATAGGTTGGCGATATTGAAATCTTGAATGACCTATTATTCTTATTCTTTCAGTCATCGGAAACTCTCACGTGACGAAAAGTCTCCGTCCAGTCATCAACCTCAAAATGCCAAATACCGATGGAAAGACGTTTGAGTTCGATCTCGACGCATTCGCACAGTTCCGGCAACAAATCGCCAAGGCGGTTCTCGCAGTCAACCCGCAAGAGTAACATCAAATTGATTGTTCATTTAAAAATAATAAAGCGTTTGTATATATTCCAACCTCAAAAAACTTCTCATAGTGAACGCATCTTGCCAGTATTTTCTGCCACTTCGAATCAAGTCACATGCCAAACCCAGACTCCGCCCCATTTCCCGAACAAATTGACCCGAACCAGTCACCTTTTGCCCCCGATCTCATATTTGTTCTTCATTTTTTGCTGCACGGTTTCACAAGATTCTCCAGTTTCTTCTTTCCTTTTGTTTCGCAACTCATCCCCGATGATTCATGTTTTCCCCCATCTCTCCGCCTCTCGATCCCTCTCTCCACTCAAAACAGTGCGTATTTAACCGAACAAACGAGAGATGCTGACATGAGCGGCGCACTGATTTATCCCTCAAAACGCAATCAATACTCCTCAACTTTCTGTATTTTGCCTGTTTTCAACACCCCGATTACTCATCGTCCGTCACAACAAAACCATCTTTTCGATTGTCCCGGGCGTGTTTTCTCTTCTCACCGATCATTGCAGAATTGCATCGCTTTCTCTCTTCTAACAAAGTTCTTTTTTCAGACTAACTCGGAAAATGTCGCTTCGCAAATTCGTCATGTCTGGAATTCAAGACGTTCTGGTAAGCTACAGAAAAACATTTAGGAGTTGAATTGTGAAAGTAAAAGATAAACTTTTGAAGTTCAGCGGGCGATCGTTCTCACAATGTGTAATCTTTAGAAAAGAAATGATTTGATAACGGCTTTCAGTCATCAACCAGTCATCATTGTACTATTGTAGTCTTATCACTTAATCCAATATTTTTCTCACTGATGTTATCATTTCCGGAAACTTCGAGAAAAGTGAATAAGAAAAAGCAATTTTTTGGTTATCGAATTCCAAATTCAAAACATGCGTCCGCCGGAAACCGCGGCCGCTATCATTTTATATTTCTGAGTCAGTGCCAGCGGCTGTTTGTTCAGGCAGGCGATGCTCTCAAACACATCTATGCGCCCTTTCGCTTTGCGCCATTGAACACGTGTCCGCTGAGTGCCACGGCTCATCCCAATTCCTCTGCACGTCTGAGTTTATCAACTTCTTTGTTCTGACTTTCGCTGAGCAGAGAACGAACTCTCAACGTTTTATTTGCTCTTTTTTCATTCAAAACCTCGTTTTTCAGGACAACAAACTCGGCGGTCTGGCCGGTAATAACCAGCAAAAGAACGGTCAGCAGCAAGGAAACTTGACGTCTTCCCAGCAGCCACAGCAAGATTACAACATGAATCCAGGAGGTAACTATTGCTAACTTCTTCTTCTGTTAAAATGCCGGTGCTAGCCCATTTGCTAACCCATTTGAACATTCAACAAAAACTCTTTATGTTCAGGCTATCCAACTCAACAACCGTCTTACGGGAATGCCGGATACGGAGCGCCTCAACAACCCGGTTATGGAAACGCTGGCTACGATCCGTACGGTCAACCGCAACAGCAACCGTACCCCGGAGGACAAGCCCCATATCCAGGAGGACAGGGAGGTTATCCGGGTCAGGGAACACCGTATCCTGGAGGAGGTGGAAGTGCCGGATACCCACAGCCACCACAGTACGGATTCAATTCGGGGCCACAGCCAGGAGGCTATCCACCGCAGCAGCAACAAGGAGGCTATCCACCGCAGCAGCAACAAGGAGGATATCCCCAACAGCAGTACCCTCAACAGGGACCTCCGATGGGCGGAAACAGCGGATTCTTCCCGAATCAAGGATATGGACAGCCTAGTACGTCACGATAAGTCATCACTACTCAGCATTGTTGTGAAATGACGGCTATTCCGGGGGAGGGGCGGGGCGAAAAGAGAGAAGAGACGTGCGCGTAAATATAACAAACCTGTCCGCATCATCCCTGCCATACTCTCTTATTCCCACTGCAATCGTTCATTTTTATGCGTTTTCTCTTAAAGTTATTTGCGCGTGTGATAACTTTTCTCTTGTCAGTTCCTAAAAACTAGCTGGTCTCTTTTGGATTTCACAGTGATCATCTACCGAGTAATGTTCTGGTCACATCTCAAATAAGCCAACTTTCTCTCTCAAAGTCTCTAAACTCTGTTCCTATAGGTCACGTAGCCGCGTGTTAATCCCGACCCTCTCGATCTCTACAGTCTACTTCGTCTGCTCTTTTCGACCACTTCATGTTCTCTGCATTCTCTCTGCCCATCTCACTCTCTCGCATTAATCAAACACTTTTACATTCCGCCATTTTCCATTTCTTTTCTGCGAACATGATCAAGGTCGTCAATCATTGACCGGGACTCGTAGAAACATTCGGAATCCCCCGCTCTCAACCAATCTCCTCTTTTCCAGTAATGATCGGCAACCCGTCGCTCGTCGCTCTGCCCGGATTCAACGCCAACACCGATGCTGAGGTGCTCCGAAAAGCCATGAAAGGCCTCGGATGCAACAATTCGAAGGTGATCAGCGTGCTGTGCCAACGCACCAATTACCAGCGCCAAGAGATCTCCCGCGCCTTCAAAGTGATGTACGGAAAGGACCTGATCAAGGAGTTGAAGGGCGAGTTGCACGGTGACTTCGAGGATCTGATCCTCGCTCTTATGGATGCCCCGGCCGTCTATGATGCCAAGCAGCTGCATAAGGCCATGGAAGGACTCGGAACCAAAGAATCCGTGCTCATCGAGATCATGACTTCCAGAACAAACGCTCAGGTCCAACAGGTCCGAGATGCATACAAGGCACTGTACAAGAAGGATCTCGAAAAGGATCTGATCGGAGAGACCAGTGGTCACTTCAAGGTAACGACTCCATCGTAATTCGTTTCCCACCCTCAACATTTCCAGCGTCTTCTCGTTTCGCTCTGCGCTGGTGGCCGTGACGAATCCACGCAGACGGATGCTCTCCGTGCCAATCAAGATGCCCGTCGGCTGTATCAAGCCGGAGAAAAACGACTCGGAACCGACGAATCAACGTTCAACGCCATCCTGGCCAGCCAGAACTTTGCTCAGCTCCGAATGGTCTTTGAAGAGTACCAGAAGGTGTCGAACCATCCCATCGAAAAGGCCATTGACGCCGAGTTCAGTGGAGACGTCCGCGACGGTCTGCTGGCCGTCATTGCCGTCGTCCGCAATCGCCCAGCTTACTTCGCAAAGTTGCTCCATGACAGCATGAAAGGTGAGTTGAAACTTTCGAAACCAAACGTGGCCAATTGGGTTCTTTACAGGTCTCGGAACACGCGACAACGACCTGATCCGTCTGTGTGTGACCCGTGCCGAGTATGACATGGCAGACATCCGCAACATGTTCCAGCAGCTGTACCGTACCACGCTTGAAAACATGATCAAGGGCGACTGTTCGGGAGCCTACAAGGAAGGACTCATCGCGCTGGTCAACGGAAACCGCGGCGGACAATAGGCACCCCGGCACACTTCACTTCTCTTTTCTCTGTCGCTTCAACTTTACAATCTCGGTAAAAATGAAAAAGTATTTGTGTAGAGTTATGAACACTTTGTGTAGACTTGTGAACACTCCAGAAAGCCCCCGAAAAAAAGTTCACAAGTCTACACAAAGTGTTCACAACTCTTCACAAAGTGTTCACAACTCTACACAAATACTTTTTCATTTTTACCGAGTTGTTCGAATTAGTTAGTTTCTCGGCAAATGCGCGCAACTTCTTCGCGCTTCTCTAGCAAAATATGAGACGAAGTTGCGTAAAGTTTACAAAAAATTTGTGCGAAGAAGTTGCGCAAGGGGTGCGAGGAGAATGCGAAAGAGTTGTGCATTGTTTGCGAAGGAGTTATGACGAAGTTACGCAAACTTTCGGGAACAATAGGAGAAAAATTTTAGTCACAACTTCTTAGCAACCCTTTCGCAACCTCTTCGCACTCCTTGTGCGACTTCTTCGCACAAACTTCGCAAAGTTTACGCAACTTCGTCTAAGAAGTTGCGCGCATTTTCCGAGTTGGCTAAATACCATCTGATGGTACTGGACCAGTCGTTTCCGGAGGCTGTCTTCGTTGATGTCGGAATGGCGGATCAGTACTTCTGCAGTGATTTCATCTATCAGCTTATTGGCAAGATCAATCCGTTCTTGCACTCGGGCTTTTCGAGCTTCTTCTTGATCAAATTGCAGGACTTCATCACTGACCAGCTTTCCAGCGTCCAATGTAGCCTTGATTTTCTTTCTAAACTCGGAGCCGGAGGCAAATTCGACGCGGAGCAAGTCCCCTGGAAAATAAAAGGATTTCCCAAAACAAAAAAAAAAACAAAAATTCACCGATGTCCAAATGGCACGAGAAGTATTATGAGTTCGCGGTACGTAGTCAGTCGGCGGCGTTGTTCTCTTTACGTCTGCGTCTCGCTCTGCGCCTGCGTCTCTCTAGGCGCCCACACTGTTTCTCCAATTTCGTGGCGAGACCTATTCCGAATGTTCACCGTCGACTGACAACGTACTGCGAACCCATAATATTTGTTAGCTTGCGCTCCATTTCAGAATCCTGGAGGTGCGATAACACGGATTCGATGAGCCACTGTCACGGTGGAATTAGAGGATAGAAGTGAGCTGGCTATCGAGTCGTACGTTATAAATGTGAAGCCGACGTCGAGGCACACTCGCAAGAGCGATCGTACTGTTCCTTTGTATAAACTGAAAACCAAATATGAAGGGGAAGGCACAAAGTTCTTACGTCTTCAACGCGAGACTTTCGGACAGACTTTGCAGTGACCTTTAGAGTCTCAGGTTCCTTATCGTCGTCATCAGAAGAATCGGCACGAGCCTTCTTCTTGCCCTTCGATTTCTGAGTCTTCTTCTGTGGGGTCTTCTTAAGAGCCGGCTCCTCGTCCTCCTCCTCATCATCGGAAGAAACGGCTGTGCGAGTCTTTTTTTCAGACTTCTTGATGACCTTCTTCGCCGGAACATTGTCCTCATCGTCGTCATCAGACCCTGGACAGATTCGTGATGTGGCCCTTTTCCAAGAAAAAAAATTAGCTTTGGCTGTTTGAAGAAAATCTGAATAAGAACCTCATTGTGTTTATTGGATTGGCTGAAGAAGCTGGACCAGTTAAGAGAAAAATGTGGAAAAGTGAAAAAGAATGGGGAGTTTACAATTAATAAATAACTTTGGCTTATCGGAAAGGGACATTGAGAAGGGACTATCATATCACAGAAAAAGCGGCGAATCGGGGAGGGAGAGGTTAATATTTACATCTATTACTTTTACAGAAACGGGGGCAACATATATCCTAGGAAACTAGAAAACTAGAAGGACGAATAGACACGTCTGACGGGCGGCGGAATGTATTCCGGGGGATATTGTGATGGATTTACTGCTGCTTCTTCCAGTAGACGTCGAGGAACTCGATGATCGAATCGTAGATCATGAACGTGATACCGACGTCGAGGCACACTCGCGAGAGACGTGGCACTGTTCCCTTGTAGTAGCTGAAAATTTTAGATGAATTGGGGAAAGACATTGGGGGTCTTACGCAAAGAATCCTTCGTTTCTCCAGATTTGCATTGCGCAGTCCTACGTGTTCTTGTACTTCTTCGATTCGAGACCTTGCATACGTGTCTTGACGACATCGATCGGCGTGTTTCCGTAAACCGTGGCTGCTCCTGCGATGGCTCCCATCAGTCCGACCAGCGGCTTCGAGATCGGCTTCGTGTTGTCTCCGCCACGGTACCAATCCTTAAGGATCTCCATCACGAAGAAGCGAATCGCCTGGTTGGATCCCTGCTTCGCCATCGTCGCTGTCACTCCTTTGTAGATGCCTCCGAGTCCTTCCGACTTGACGATGCAGCCGACTCCGTGCAAGAATCCCTTGTACTTTGGCTGGGGAAGTCCTTGGTCGTGAATGAACTTCACCTTGACTGTCTCCCTCGGAGTGACAGCAAACACGGCTTCCGAGAGACCGGCTCCGAGACCGCAGAGTAGTCGCATCACTGGAGTCAGGTTGCCACGATCGTCAGCTGCCTTCGACTTGAGATACTCGAAGGTTCCGAATCTGGAAAATGCGGGAATGAGAATGAGGTGGTTATGAACTAGATGCTTGCCTGAAGGAAGATTTCGGGATAGATCCGTAGAGGAGCACGGAGAGTCATCTGTAGAGGCCGAAGAATCCGTGGCCCTTGACGGTTTTTGGTCGTGAATGAGCTTCACCCTGACGGTATCCATCGTAGTGACAGCAATCACGGTTTCCGGGTGCATCCGGACTGAACTGCCGGAATGATGGAGGTCAGGGTTTTGCAGATGATGCAGAATCTCACGGTGTCAGTGTGCTTTTTGACGACTCTGAAGCCAATCGTTTTCGAGGGGTTTCCAGAATTCTCACCTTCTCGGCGCATTCTGAGCGTCTTTCGTCATCGCGATGGCTGGTTCGAGAATCACCAATTTGAACGGAACACTGGCGCTGGCGGGATTCACGAACCCTTGCAGGCCTTTTGTCGGAGAATCCAACTTTAGAAATCTGAAAAATAGGACATTACAGTATTAGAAAGTCTTAGAAGAAGAACAGATTTGATCAGAATAAAGATTTAGAAAAGAACCAGAAAAAGAAACCGTAAGGAAACAGAGGCATACAGAGAGATAGTCGTGAAGAAAAATTACAGCTAGGTAGAATCTGGAAAAGCCAAATTTTGTGAAATTGTGCTTTTAATACGAGTTTTTTACAGAACTATGTGAACCTTCTGCACCAACATCAGATGTCAACAGAAGAAAGTGCTAAGCACGAAAAGGTGTGCATAAAAATCATTTTGTAGTGTTCACAAGAAATATTCCAGGAAAGCAGTGTGGAAAAAGACCACTTGCAGCTGGAAGTGCAACGGTTGACTGGAGAGGTGGCGGCTCTGAGCACAGAAGTTGACGCTCTCAAACGACTGAATCTCTTGACTGTCATCACACAGAGCAAGAACGAGAAAACTCCTGAGTCTGGTCGTAAACGTGTCGGTAGTGAATCTCGCACGGATGAAGTTATCGCTGGAGATCCACAGCAGAAAGCGATAACAACTGTTCCTGCTATGATGCAGTACTCCAAGAAAATGTCGAGATACCTTCAAGGAAAGGCCGTGACTCAGGTGGTCACTTATATGAAGCATGGCGCCAAGACTTCCAACGACTACGAACACCTTCTTCGGGGATTAATTCGACAATCCGCCGAGAAGTACGAGTTCAAGGATTCATTGAATCCGAGAGAAACGTTTGTCCTTCGATCCTTGCTGCACTTAACTGATGGTGAACTGAAAGAGATGAAGCGATTTCTCAACGCCCAGATCGGCAGAGACGTGTTCTCGAGTAGAGAAAGCGTTGGAAAGTGGCGTAAAGCGATCGCGGAAACTTCAAATTATGCCGTGAAAAGCGAAATCCGCACAAAACAATTGAAAAACGGGAAAGAGACTATAGTCAGAACAGTTCAAGTACAAATTGTTGATATGGTGAAAGCTCTTAGTACTCGGCTCACTGATTTAAGTGATAACGAACGATTGATTTTCGATGACTCAACGAAAGGTAAATTTGTCTCCATTCACACGGGTTTATTCGACTGTTCAGATGACATCGTCGTCAGCCTCCTTGGTGATAAGGGGTCGGATGAGACCAAGCTCGCGATTTCTATCCAGAATACGGAACATCCGAATAGTCCGTATGGACTTCTGGTCGTCGCTGTCTACGAGGGTCAGGATTCTGCCAAAGAGCTCGAAGCCAACGCATTTGACGTGTTTCGCCAGTGGAATGCGCTCCACTCCATCAAGTTCATGACAAAGAATGGTCCGGTTCAAAAGAACGTCCGAAAGCAGCTGATCGGAGATATGAAATATCTGTCAGGAGTGCTAGGACACCAGGGCCAAGGATGTGCATATCCCTGTTACGTGTGCCCTCTGCGTTGGCCAACTCAAGGAGAAGGCCGATGTACTCTCGGATCAGCAGATTTCAGTCAAACTGTTGTAAACAGAACGTTGGCTGATTATCAGAAACACGCAGAGACTGGCGAATTTGGAGTTATTCACCAGTCGCACAACCTCGTCAGCATCGAGCCGGAAGATATTGTCATTCCGACCATTCACGTAGTAATGGGCATCGAAACTCATTACTTCGACAACTATCTGAACGGTTATGCGAACAAGTTAGATCTCAAGAACGATGCAATCGAGGAAACGGTAAAGAAGCAGAGGAAGGAGTTCAATGCGCTGACAAAAAGGGAGAAGCAGGAGAAGGAGATACTGGATGAGTATTCTGCCGCATCAGAGGATGCGTATACAAGTGTTGCCGCTTACCAGCTGATCGGAAGAAGTCACTTGCTTCACCTGAAGAAGCCGTTCCGACTATGCGACGCACAGCTGTGCATTGTCAACCACCAACCGAAGAGCCGGAAGATGGACGAGTGGATCCAGTGTTATACGTGCAACAGAGACTATCACTTCGTCTGTAGCTCTATCTTCGCCCCTGAAGAGAAACACCGCCTCCGCCAGTTCTCGGCACACTGGGAATGCAAAGAATGTGCAGGATTCAGTGTCGAAGATTACAAGAATGAAGCGAGAAAGATCATGCTCAAACTTCAAGAGGAAGTGCAGAAAAGAACGAGAATTATGTATGAATTGAGTGAAGAGAGAAGAAATCTCGAGAACGCGCTCTTAAAGTCTACCGGCAAGAAGAAGAAAGAACTGGAAATGTGCCTGATCGAGATTGGCTGTGATCCGAGAACGTTGTTCCAGAAGCACACGGGCAACCAGATTCGGAAAATCCTGCGAATCGAGAACATGAACAAGCTCATGGACTTGTTCCCGAACAATCCTCGACATGCGACAGTCAGACGTGCAATGATCGGGTTGTCAACTATTATGAGCTTATCAAGTAACGCAGTCTTCACTGAACCGGAAAGCGATGAAATCGAAAAATCAATTTTGCAATTTCTCGATGACATGAAGATGGCCTTTCCGGACGAGTCGCTGACGCCGAAGCTTCATTTGTTGGCAAACCATCTGATTCCGTACTTGCGAAAGCATCATTCTTGGGGACGGACGTCAGAGCAGGGAATCGAGCATCTGCATGTCGTTTACAACGAGCACAAGAGGACGTTCCAGGCAGTGAAGAATGACGAAGAACGAACAAGACATATTCTCGGAGAGTTGATGATTCAGAACTGGCTATTCGATAACGGATATCTTCTTTGAGCCGTATCTTTTTCTCTTCTTCTCCGCTCTTTGTCTTTATTACAATTCCGTCGTCACACCTTCCACGACTTCACCTTCACATCTTATAACTTGCGCCTGTCTCTCTCTCTCTCTCTCTCTCGCACTCTCTCTCCCTTCGGCGCACACTGCTAACTGTTTTAGACTAGTAT
Organism: Caenorhabditis becei; assembly: GCA_900536315.3. Lineage (NCBI taxonomy): Eukaryota > Metazoa > Nematoda > Chromadorea > Rhabditida > Rhabditidae > Caenorhabditis > Caenorhabditis becei. Next base: position 479,084 of record LR539712.1, on the reverse strand, counting down.
TTAACGCATCGTTTATATAAAGTAACTGTTACATAGCAAATTCTATTCGAATTGAAAAGAAATTTATCAATGGGGGATTTACTAGAAGCCGTCACGAGGCAAGCGGAAGAGGAAAGAAACAGTGAAAAAGAAGAGAAGCGGGCAAACAGCAAGGAGAAAATTAATGGAACAGTAAAGAAAAATGAGAAAATCTGGCACGGGGCAAGGAGAAGAAGAAAGAAACAGTAAAAAGGGAGAGAAGCGGGCAAGCAGCAAGCTGGGGAGAAAGGAAACACAAGAAAGAAAAAGGAAAAAGGAGAAAGAAATTGAAAAAAAAACTTGAAAATTGAAAGAATTTCTGAAAACAGAAAAAAAAACTGAAAATTCGATCAACTCTTCAAAAAGAAACTCGGCGGCGAGAGAAGCGAGCACACCGAAGAGACGGCAGAGAAGCTAGAGGACAACGAGAGTGGGCGCCGACGAAAGAGACGCGCGACGACGGGCGTAATTGCTGGCGCATTTCTCGACCAGAGTGTAGTGAATTTCGCGCCGTGTCGATTTTCTTTCTCTCGCTCGCTGTCCTATTTTCATGATTTTCTTTGTAAAATTGAGATATTTAACATAATTTTGATTGAAAAAATAAAACTTTTAGTAGTATAAATCAAAAGATGACAGAAAATTGTGTTTATATCCTGGGAAAAATCAATAATTAGTCCGATTCTGCGAGAACTGAACTTTCATGAGTTTTTGGGATTCAATCCGCTGATATCCGTACCGAACATTAAAAAAATATATGATTATTGATTTTTCAGGTAAAATGCTGTACCTTTTCGAGGTAGCGGCCGGATACGCGGTGTTCAAGCTGTCCAATGAGAAGAATTTGAAGAACGTCGATAACATCTGGGAGGAGTTCAACAATGCGGAGAAGGCGCAAGAGAAGTATTGATTTTCTGAATTTTAATGAATAATTAAACTTTTTTCAGCCTCCAATTGGTTTCGTTCAAGAAGTTCAAGACCACTGATGAAGCTGTCGAAGCTACCTCTGAGATCACCGAAGGAAAGCTCAGCGAGACTCTGAAGAAGCTCCTCAAGGCCAGCGTTGATGAGACTGAGAAGCTCGCTGTCGGAGACGCTAAGCTCGGAAACTTGATCAAGGAGAAGCTCTCTCTGAACTGCGTTCATGACAGCTCTATCAACAAGTTGATGAGAGGAGTGCGCGCTCACATCGAGGAATTGATCGCTGAGCACAAGGAAGAGATGAATGCCATGAACTTGGCTGTTGCTCACTCGCTTACCCACAACAAGGTCAAGTTCAACCCAGAAAAAATCGATACCATGATCGTGCAGGTACAAATCTATCTTCATGAAATTTAAAATAAGTATGTGTTTCTAGGCTGTATCTCTTCTTGACGATTATGACGAGGAGCTCAACAACTACGTTATGCGCACCAGAGATTGGTACGGATGGCACTTCCCAGAGCTTGGAAAGATCATCGAGGACCACCAAACTTACGCCAAGGTAAGCATGCCTTTTCAGTATTATCTTTGCAACTCAAAATCGGAGTGGGTAGATTTACGGAGTTGAGGCTCCCGCAACGCGCGAAAGCAAATCGTGCTGCGCCTTTAAAGCGGGGTACGGTAGTCGCGCGAGAATTATTTCGTATTTTTTCACTCATTTTCCTCGGTTTTTCAACCGATTTTCGCTATTTTCACAACTAAAAAATCATGAAAAGGGTATTTTTAATGTAAAAATAGCGAAAATTGGTTGAAAAACCGAGGAAAATGAGGAAAATGAGTGGAAAAATACGAAATAATTCTCGCGCGACTACCGTACCCCGCTTTAAAGGCGCAGCACGATTTGCTTTCGCGCGTTGCGGGAGCCCACGATTTGCTTTCGCGCGTTGCGGGAGCCTCAACTCCGTAAATCTACCCACTCCGATTTTGAGTTGCAACGATAATATTTTCAAAATGCAATGTTTTCAGATTATCAAGGCCATTGGAATGCGCCAAAACGCTATCAACACTGACTTGTCTTCGATCCTCCCAGAAGAACTCGAGGAGAAGGTCAAGGAAGACGCTGAGATCTCTATGGGAACGGACATCTCTGACATCGATCTCATTCACATCAAGGGACTCTGCGAGCAAGTGCTTGAGCTTTCGGCGCACCGGTTAGTTTGTCAAAAGAAAATCTCAGTGATTGTTATTTTTAGTGCCCAGCTTTTCGATGACCTCAACAAACGCATGACCGCTCTCGCTCCAAATCTCACAGTTCTTCTCGGGGAGCTCGTCGGAGCCCGTTTGATCTCTCACGCTGGATCGCTTGAGTCGTTGGCTAAAGCCCCAGCATCGACTATCGAGAAGGCCCTCTTCCGTGCTCTCAAAACCAAGAAGGATACTCCAAAGTACGGATTGATCTACCACGCGCAACTCATTACACAAGCTCCACCAAAGGTCAAGAGAAAGGTAGAATCGTTCTAAATGTTTATCACTACTATTATCTTTCAGATGGCTCGTAAGCTTGCTGCCAAGTGCTCCTTGGCCGCTCGCATTGACGCTTTCTCTGACGAGACTCCCAACAACGAGATCGGAACCCAGTGCCGTGCTGTTCTCGAAAACGTCCTCAGAACCGAGTCGGAACGCGGACCTTCCAAGAGAAAGAACGTTGGACCGCACAGACACGACAATGACGAGTACGAGTGTACGATCGCTATAAAGAGGATGAAGATAGAAGGAATATGAGACGACGAAGAGGAGAACAAGCAACAAAATTGATAATTTTTCTTAATAATTAAAAAAAAATTTGTTTGTATTTCGAAATGTCAGTGCGGCGCACTTTTTCTCGAACGACACTCCGCGATATCTCGCCACGAGCGAAAAGTTTTCGGCGCAAAACGT
>LR539712.1:288344-476166 GCA_900536315.3 Caenorhabditis becei | reverse complement strand
GCTCTATATCATGTTCGAGAAGACCAAAGTCAATCAGACAGACTACAAGCAGATGCTGTTTGATGTGAATCGTCTGGCAAGCATCGTGTTTCAGATGAGAAATTCCAAAGGAGTCATCAATACGCCCAGCATCTATATGGAAGTCATCCGAAAACTTCCGACGAACCTTCGACTGAAGATGTTGGAAAAGATTCAGGATAAGAACTCCAAAGGAGACTTTGAGATGATGCATCACTGGTTGAGCTGCATGATTCAAACCAAAATCAGGGCTCAAAAGATGTCACAGACTGACACCAACACAGGCAAAGGAAAGTACTTTCCAGCCGAGGACGACCAGTCCGAATAATATGGCCCAAGAAAGACACCGCCAGTTCCAAGAGGAACGAACCAACTCATAAGTCTAATGATTTCCATAACCCTCTCTGTGTTCTTGGTTCTCTTCTCCTCTCTCTAGTCAGTCTCACATGCATTTCCTAGCCACTGAACCACCCTTCGCGACATCCAAAGATCAACTCGAGACGCTCAAAATTAAAGGTGAACCATCGTCTCGGGTCAAAAGACCGACACAAGCGTCTATAAACAGAAAGGCATCAATGAAATCAGCCGATTGGACAACATATACTGTGACTTGCAGGAAGCAAAGTAGACGATCGTCAAAGTCTTGGCGACAGATAAATTCCACGGACACACTAACGTCAGTCCATGGCAGTGAATCCAACATGAAGTTGTGCGTGAACACAACCTCCCCTCCTGTCGCTGGCTCCTGGCAGTGTTGCGAATTCAAAGAACCCTGCGTTTTGTTTCCGCTATTGTTAGCGCGACAACTAATCGTCCTCTCAGCTCAACTGGTAGAGCGTTGGACTTCCATCCGAAAGGTCGGAGGTTCGATCCCCCCAATGACTAGAAGGTGGGCCTCTGATTTCATGATGAAATACGCCATCCTTCTGAGGGGGGTGGAGGGCGTAATTTTTTGTCTTTCAGTGGTTGATATATAAGAGGGGACCGATTTAAAAATTTTTTAAATAAGAACTATTTTCCCGAAATTGATTGAGAAACGTATATCCCAGTCTATTTCGAAAACTAAATTCATTAAGTTTGAATTCGTTGAAAAATACATAGCAATTGCTATCCAATCCTCCCAAAAATAAACAAGGTACGCGACTGCATCATAAAGAACAATTCATTTCTTCAAGACTGTATCGTCTCAAAAATGCCGCTTTGGAAGGGTTCAAAAACGCAAAATTGGGAAAAAAAGACACGTTTATTGAACTAGTAACGGAGCGTGGAATAAATTATAAATCAGTCTTTTTCGAAAGATTCAAAAAAGGAGGAAACAAGTAGAGGAATTCACATAAATACACGCTATTATATTTATCAAGCGAAGTGGCCGCTGTGTCGATTTACGACGGATGCGACTCCCGCCACGATTGTGGGTTACGGTGTCACTCGCTTCACATGTGCACTTAATTTTCAATGAAATTCAGACCCGCAATTAGGCGCACATGTGAAGCTAGTGACACCGTAACACACAATCGTGACGGGAGTCGCATCCGTCGTAAATCGACACAGCGGCCACTTCGCTTGATAAATATAATAGCATTTCAATCAGTTGATATTGGCGTTATGGCTTGATATGGACGATCTTCACATCACTCATCAACTTTTCACATACTTCTGAAAAAAATGGGTACGATGTTGAATTTCCAGAAAGTACCGCCAACCTTTCAAACAATCGTTAACTGACACATATCCGCAACTATAGCATCCCAAGAAATTAGAAGCTTGTTGAAGCGAGAAACAATGAGAAAATGGGGTGTTTGTAGCTATAAAGGTTTCCTTCAAATCAGATGTTGGCATGATCATTCCGTGATGGACCATATACAACGACACCGGGATAATATTCCGTGTCACTGTGAAAGAACATACAAATATGTCCTTTTGAACTTTTCACTCACTTCCATTCTCATCCTTTTCACTATTAGTGTCCGGAAGAAGGATAATGTGATTACTTGTCGAATCAACTTGCTCAACAGATAATAAACAGATCAGTGCGTTGACCATGCCGCCAACTTTTTCAAATACAACATCAGACTATAAAAACAGATAGAAAATGTTTGTTAGCCTTGTACGTACCGCATTATCTACCAAGAAAAGATCGCAAACACCCAGAAGATCCGTGACGTCTCCTTCATGGGAAAATTTTTCATTGCACTCAGGGCTAATACTGTGTTTGTTCTTCAGGAATGTCTTGTATCGACTGATTAGAGTGCTACATTTGCGTACTTTCTGAGACGCTCTTATCGAATCGCTTCTAAAAAGGAAAAATATCAGAAACAGTATTGAAAATACCTGACAAAAGCCGAGAAATGCGGTTCGTGGCCGAATTCATCCACGAACTTATCTATGACATCGTTAGGCAAGTTTTTCGATTTCAGCACGTGTCTACAATCCACCTCAAGCTTAAAAATGACATCGATTAGGAGTAATGGCTACGATTACCTTAGTCAGCGATTCCTTCTTTTCTGATTCACAATACGCATTCATCTTTTCGATAGTATCTTTCCCATTCAACTTATATTTCCTCAGAGCAAGAGAAATAGTGTGAGTGGTGATTGGCACGCCTTTTGTTTGAAGTTTGTTGAAGCACGCCGTTAGAGGTTCAGAGCAAGCTAATTTTATGTAGTCCAATCCAAATTTTTTCACGATTCCTTCAAATACGTACGACTTGACATCAGCGGACCACTCCGAAACTTCTTCTTTTGTTGCTCCGATGAATACGATACACTCAGAGACCACATTTACCTAGAATGCGAATCATTTACTCATCAGAGGTTCTATACTTACGACAGTCATTGGGCTAGAATTATCTACAGTCAGATCCATGATTTTTTGAGACAGTCTGTACACATTTGCATCTTTCTCGTCCACTCTTTTCACCAAAACAAGACGATTTGGATAACGTTGCAACACTTGGGCTCTTTTGGAACCGGAAATTACGTGGTACTCGTTGTCACTGAAAGCAAAAAATGTTTACATTATCGTTTGCGTATTCCTTACGATGATGCGAAACAAGTAATCATGTCTCGACTTAAGCTCTCATTACGCTCGATTTTTGCTGATAGTGTTGCTAAGGAATTGTTATCAATGGGATCATCGTTGACATAGAGGTATCTGCTGCTTATCTGGAAAGTTCTTTATTCTGACTAAACATTAAAACAAAACAACAAAACCTCCAATTCCGCGGAAGGAACGGCTGTACCATTGATGAGTTGATCGAAAGTTTCCTTATAACGTTGATAACGAACTCGCTCGCACAGCTTCTTGTCCAATGCAGTGAGCTTTATGGGTTCAATTGATTGCAAAGAGGTTTTGGCTCCACTCGAATCCTTATCACTGACTTCGGAGATACTTTCGGTTCCACTCGAATCCTTATCACTGACTTCGGAGATACTTTCGGTTTCAGTGCAGTTCACTGGTTCACTGGAGGACTTATCAGTCAGTTCAGGAAGGGTAGCAGGTTGACTGGAGGGCTTATCAGTAGATTCAGATTTTCGTTTTTTAACATTCTGAATATTTAGTTGGATTTTGTGCTGACGTAATGAATCACCTGTGTCACATCGTCCAACTGAGCCGGTCTTTTCAAGGACTCTGGCTCTTCACCGAGAAGTTGTTCATAAAAAGACAGAGATAAAAGTTTCTTTTGAACGCTTTCTTCCTCCACTACAAGAGTTTTGTTTTCAAAGAAAAACTTCATCGATTTCCCGGAGTAAACGATTCCTATTATCGGAGTTGTAACACATTCATCATCCGAGTCGATGTTTGTTAGATAAACTAAATTGTCAGAATCATCTTTGAATATGTCCAGTTCGTCACAATTTATTGTAATCTGCAACTTTGACTATCTAGTACAAAAAGCAAAGATTAACTCACTTCTTCGGGGTTTTTTAATTTGTAAAACCCGTCCTTCAACAATACTACGAATGTGGCTCCCCGCCAATACTTCAGCAGGCGAAGCGGTTTCCTAGTTACCCCCACAAAAGGTATTTCGCCAATTTTCGCCTTCCAACACATCCCTTGATGAGACTGAGACTGTGTAGTTGTAAACACAGACGTGGGAGTGGTTCAGGTGGCTACGTGTCTGTTTCACGTCAAATCAGATCAAAAGTGGATTTGTCCTTATTTCTTTCGGTCCACATGGAATTTACAGTCAAAGTAACGTGATTGTGATAAAAACAAAGAAAATCAATAAAAATTTAAGGATTTACTGAAATCAGAAAATGTATTCATCGAGTCGTGGGCGACGCCGTCACATGCACACTCGTCTAGTGAGATAGTTTCATCGGAGTGTTGCGAATCAACCTGTTATTTGTATATGCGACGGTTAGATGTTTCTTTTTTGTTTTGTTTTCACACAATGTTTTATTATCGTTTCAGAATCGATATTCTACAGGTCCGAAACGAATTTTTAGCTTACGCTAAGCAGATTCGGGACAAAGACAAGAATTGGGTAAGAAAAATCGGAAATTTTGTAAATTAGATCGTTTTCGAGTTTCTGTTTTTCAGATAAGAACTGAGTTTTTGACACGATTATCACCGATGTTTAGTGAATGTCGGGAAAATGTTTGCCCTTTAATAATTTCGAGGATACTCGGAATCAGTTTATACAGGTAAATTGCATTCATTTATGTGTTTCAATTGAATTCCATCAGCTATCACAAAATGAACAGGAATGGATCAAGTACGGAGAAGTTCAAGATGCGTCCTTGGTACAGAAACACTACCACAAAACTGGGACAAACTGCGGTCTCTATAAAGAAACATGTTCAATACTGTCCAACCGGTGGAATTATGCTGCCGGCTACCTTCTCTACGGGACATTCAGGCAGGGACAATTCGAGATTCAGTATCCCAAAGATTCGTAAAAGACTTGGATTGAAAATTAGGAGAAGAAAGGTATCGATACATCACCTTCTTTGTACATTAAACTGTTTCTTCACAGACTGATTCGTTAGTCCGCTGTAACTCATGCTGCGGTCTGCAGAAGTTATTGAATAGAAGTGTAACATCAAATGAAAAGAGCACAGTGATGAGACAAATGAGAAGCCACTTGGACACAATCTCGTTTGTTTAAATTTCATCAGCTGTAATTTTAAATCACTTTTCAGAAAAGAAAGGGTGATCCTGGAGGCAGGATCATCATTGAGCAGATCTAACATGGACGATCTGACCCTGATAAAAATGGACTCTATGAGTTCAAATCACACTAAACTTCCCATCATGTCATCTCGGCCAAAATCAATTGGATACAGTCTGCGGATTCCTATGGTCGTGACCACAGTTCAATTTGCTCAATCGAACGGTATCTCACCTATAACAACAAGATGTGATGTTCGGCTTTTTAGGTAGTCGTGATTTCGTGAACTTGGATTACCCTTGTCTTTCTTGGAAGTACCCAGCTAATACCTCCTATGTGGTTTCGATTCTCCTCGATGCTTTTTCCAAGGTGATTTTTTATCTTTCCAATTTGAATTGGATTTTAGGCTAGTGAACTCGCGAGTAACCTTTGGATCATATTGGATAATTGCCGGGCAAACAAGTCATACGAACTGCTTGGAGCTCTAGCACTACTTTTGACTCAGGTTCCTTCGGTGAAGAAGGTAACGAACACAAAACACAGCTTGAAACTTTTGGGATTCAGATTTATCTATTGTACAGCTCGGTCGGACACACACACAATTCATGCGATGCACACTTCGGAAACATTTCACAAAGCATAAAGGAGTTTACAGAAGATGTTATGGACCCGAACGGTAGCAGATGTCTTGCCTGTTCTCTCTAGAACTTGATCTTTTTTAGAATTCGGAAACTTCCTCAGTAACCTCTCATTTGTAGATAGTGTTCATAGATATCCGACGATTTACTCTTTCGAAACGCTTAAAAAGGAAGTAATTCAATATGATAATTTACTTTCTAATCATCAATTCTGCATTAGTCTGGATGAGAAAGGTTGTTTCTATAGCTGACAACTTGTTTCACTTGCTTTTAGGCATACCGAAGTGGTCCGTAGCAAATCATATAGAGTCTTCAATCATCTTTTCTTCTCAAGGCCGAGACACGTTTCCCATTTTCAAGGTAAATTTTTCCGAGAAGTCTAATTCAAAAGTTTGAAAATCAGGAAAACTCGAACTGGCGGAATTTCCATCCCACCATCATGAAACCTTCTTCGGACATTGCATATGAAAAAAAAAATCGACGCCAGATGCGCGAACGAAAGTCAGATGAACCTCAACGGAAAGACCGAAGTAGAATTTGAACTGAAGGGCTCAATTTTCACTGGTCCCTTATACGTCAGAGAAGAAGGAAACTTAATTGGACTCGATTGGTCGTACAGATCCGGAGAAATGCGCACGCTAATGGCCAAGATGGTACACAGCAATGAAACGTCAGTGCCAGCGAGTATTCGAGATGAATTCAAGCTCCGATTTCCCGACGTGTTCGAAGCCGGCCTGGGAAAATGCGTCAAGGAGAAGGCGACTCTGCATCTCAAGGACAGCACCAAGCCGAGCTTCCGAAAGGCGAGACCGGTACCGTACGGATCGCTATATGTCGTCAAACAGGAACTCGATCGATTGCTCAATCTCGGAGTGATCAGACCAGTACCACATGCCGATTGGGCGGCTCCGATCGTCGTGGTAAAAAAGAAGCAATGGAAAACCTCGTGTCTGTGCGGATTTCAAGAATTTCATTTTCAGATATATCAACCACTGAAAGACAAAAAATTACGCCCTCCACCCCCCTCAGAAGGATGGCGTATTTCATCATGAAATCAGAGGCCCACCTTCTAGTCATTGGGGGGATCGAACCTCCGACCTTTCGGATGGAAGTCCAACGCTCTACCAGTTGAGCTGAGAGGACGATTAGTTGTCGCGCTAGCAATAGCGGAAACAAAACGCAGGGTTCTTTGAATTCGCAACACTGCCAGGAGCCAGCGACAGCGACGTTAGTGTGTCTGTGGAATTTATCTGTCGCCAAGACTTTGACGATCGTCTACTTTGCTTCCTGCAAGTCACAGTATATGTTGTCCAATCGGCTGATTTCATTGATGCCTTTCTGTTTATAGACGCTTGTGTCGGTCTTTTGACCCGAGACGATGGTTCACCTTTAATTTTGAGCGTCTCGAGTTGATCCTTGGATGTCGCGAAGGGTGGTTCAGTGGTTAGGCAAATGCATGAGAGACTGACTAGAGAGAGGAGAAGAGAACCAAGAACACAGAGTTTATGATACAATCATTTATCTAGTACGGTAGACAAACAATCAGAGAACGGGAGTTCCCGAGTGAGTAGCGAGGGAGATATCGTGGTAGAGATCTCAACTCGAACTGAAGTTTTCTCTTCCTTCCGCATCGGATTGACATTGCCACGTAGTCGAGGAGCCAAGGTCGGGTCGTCCAGAGCAGGGCGGTCCAAGGGCAGCTTTCTCATCGACTCGGCAAGATAATCGATGTCGTCGTCGATGTCTTGGATGTTCGCTATGACAATATCTTCTTTTTCCACTGAAGATTCTCGTATCATACGAGATAGGGCGTCTACTTGACCGAACTTGTCGGTGGAAACATACGCAATGGAGAAGTCGTAACTGAGCAATGTGACCTCCCAGCGAACGAGTCGATTTTGAGAGTGGACTGGAAGATCTCGTTTCTCTCCGAAGATTGTAAGGAGCGGTTTGTGGTCGGTTTTGAGCTGGAAACGTCGACCCAACAGGTACTTGTGGAACTTTTTGATCGTCCACACGAGTATCTCTTTTTCGATTTGCGAGTATTGTTTCTCAGCGGCATTGAGAGATCGGGACATGTGTGCAATGGGCCTTTCTTTTCCGTCTTCCCAGACATGCGAGATGACACCTCCTAAACCATAATCACAAGCGTCCGCAGCCACGACGATAAGCAAGTTCGGGTTAAAGTTCACGATGTTTAAATCGGAAGCGAGGATTTCTTTGAGTTCTTCGAACTTCTCTTGCTCGCTGGTACCCCAAGTCCAATCCACATCAGTGTGCAGCAGCCGGTCTAGAGGTCCTCGAATGCTCTTCAATTTTGGTAAGAAGTTTCCATAATAAGACACCAAACCGAGGAAACTGTACAACTCCTTCTGATTCTTTGAGGGCAACATTTCTGTGATTGCCTCGGTTTTGGATGGATTTGGACGTCTTCCGTCTTTGTCGAGGATGAATCCAAGATACTCAATTTGAGTTTGAGCGAATGAACATTTTTCGAGTCGCAGCCGGAACCCATACTCCTGGATTCGATCGAAGTCTTTCACGAGTCTAGTCTGTTTCGAATGGATGCATACTATGGTCGAATAGAGTCGTGATTCCTGGAAGCTTGAGACGTGCGGTGTTGCTCAAACTACACCGAAACCATCCAGGCACGGATAGAATGAAGCGACTCGCTAGAACTGCAGTCTACTGGAGAGGAATCGACAAAGATTGTCACGAACTTGTCGATAAATGCCGAAGCTGCCTGTTGTGTCCGTGAAGTGATGAAGGTGATACATTATTTAGACAAGTGGATTGTCCAAATGAGGGAGCTGACGGGCAGCTGAGTGAGAGAACGCAAGACAGAATAAATAGAGTTCAGAGTTCTGTACTGATGGTTGCCATAGGTCACGTGGCTCGTGTCACGTGTACTCTCCAACATTTATGTGGTTCCTAGTGAATCCACAACACCTTCTTTTGTCCATGAAAAGCTGTTGTGATGCGGCTTGGCGTAGTTGTCGTGGTGCCGCCAGTAGTTGTGATGCGGCTTGACGGTGCTGGAGTCAGTGACTGGGGTGTCTGGAGCGGCGTCGGTGGAATGATGGTGACGGAGCTGACGAGGGAACCTTTTAAGTCAAGGTCCAAACTTTGAGAAAAAAATTATATAGCGTGAAAAAGGATGCTTTGGTGAGTACGAATCTACTTTCAGAATCTGCTGAGGAGACCTCTAAGTGGGTCAACTTCCAATCTGAAAGCTCGAAATTGCACTGAAAATGACGTGAAAACAGTGAAAAAGCCAAAAAACGTCATTTTCAATGCAATTTCGAGCTTTCAACTTGAAAGTTGACCCACTTAGAGGTCTCCTCAGCAGATTCTGAAAGTAGATTCGTACTCACCAAAGCATCTTCTTTCACCCTATATAATTTTTTTCTCAAAGTTTGGACCTTGACTTAAAAGGTTCCCTTGTGAGTGGTGCTTCTCGTTCAGACGAGGCCAGTAGAGCTGCTGACTTGGTAGACGTGTTGACTGATGCGTCGGATGACATGTCCAGTAGTCCATGATGTTGTTGACGGACTACTGAAACATTTGATAAGCACCTAATCATTTGGCTTGAAGTTGAGAGGCCGGATGCGGTGTTGCTTGCTGAGTTTGACTTGATTGACTGCTGGTGAGTGGCCGCTGCGGGTGGTTGATGGTGAGGCACTGATGTAGGCGAAGTCATGCGGGTTGAGAAGGTTGGCGGCGTGGATTTAATCCAATCCCAAAAGTGACTCTGTGTCGGCGACGTGGATGTGTCCCTTCTTGTCGAGACCGTTCAGCGAGAAAGTGCATGGGAGTCTTCCTTCAACTGAAACAGGTGAATCGTTTGTTGACCTGACATTGACTGAAAGTGGGAGCAGTGACGGCTTGTGCACCCTCTCCCAGTCGGCTATGCTGAGCAATGAGATGTCGGCGCCAGTTTCGAGTAGCATTTTGACACGGTAACTATTGATGACGACTTGGGTGAAGAGTCGGTTGCCCTTGCTGCGAGATGACGATGTGGCTGATGCGATGATGACATTCTTGACTGAGTGGCGGGAACTTCTGGTCGAGGCTGATGCTGGCTTCGAGTCGGCGGAGCGTTCTGCGTGGCGGCAGAATTTCTCCATGTGTCCTTTGCGACCACACGAGTTGCAGACGACGAACTTGTTGCAGGTGTTCACCCAGTGATTCTCTCCGCACTTTAAGCATGGTGTCGGCGGCGGGCGAGATGATGATGATGTGCTGCTGGTGGATTCTGCTTGCTTGTTGTTTGCATTGCTGACAGCGTTGACGTTGGCGCTGCTGTTGCTGAAAGAACGAGCAGAGTACCTGATCTTCTTGGCGTCGTCGCGAATGGAGAGAAGTCGTTGGATTTCGACTTCGAGGTCGCGTACGGTGATGTTCGGCCTGCTGTCCATGAGTTGCAAGGCCTTGGTGCGCATGTCGTCGAATTGTGGGTCTCGTAGGCCAGAAATCCAAATGATGCATTGTATTGCGTCGTCTGACACAATTTGATCTCAAACATGGAGTGCAAGACAGAACCTTATGTGAAGGAGATCGTGTACAAGTAAAAGTCGAACAAGGAAACTCGTGGAAGTGGTGTGATGGGATCGTACGCAAAACAATGGGAGAAGTGATGCTGAAGGTCGAGACAAATGGTAAACTCAAAAGATTCCACAAAAACCAGGTAATACTGCGTAAATCCAATGGTGGTGAGCTGGGCGATCGCAAGGCTTCCGACAAACTGTTGGACATTTTCATACTGCCAGCCTCAGACGCTCCTGGCGCATTCTCTACTGCAACTTCCGACATCGACAAACCTTCGCCAACTCCCGCAACCACTGAGGCCGCTACCGCTCCACCTACAGCTCTGTCCACCCAGCAACCGACTCCCACGCCGAAATCATCTACACTGCCACCCCGTCCTGTACCGAGTACCGCAAAACCGGCTCCAGCGACTGTTCCACCAAACACTCGAATCAGAGCTCTCCCGGCTCCATCGTCTAGGGTCCCCACCACATCTGCATCGTCAGCAGGACCTCAGAAAACACTCAGAAGATCGACGAGGATTACAAAGAAACCTAATTTCTACAATCCATCACCGGACCTGAAAACTCGTCGTAAACAATCTATCCAATAATTGTAGTTGTGATTCAGAGTTACTTTGAGCTTTGTTGATCCCTACCGCAATTGCTTCTACAACGTCATTTTCTTCCAATGGGGAAGGTGTTGGAGATGTTGGAGAGTGCACGTGACACAAGCCACGTGATCACCAGTACAGAACTCTGAACTTTCTATTCACTTCTACTTCTACCTTTCTCTCCCTATCCGCTCAATAAACCTGCTGCATCTCAACCTGTAACAAGGAAACTAATGAATTTTCGGAGGGTTTAAAAGATCGGAGAACGAGTTCCAAAGTTCCTGAGGAAGTGTTACTAACCTACATTTTCTCAGGGATCGTATCACATTCGAGTTCAGTGTGTACGGTACTTGCGTGGTGCTGAACCTGTTCCTGTGCATCTTCTTCGTCTGCCGGCCTCACATGCTCCGAACCTTCAAACTCACCATCTTCTTCGTCACCCTCGGCACGTTCGTCCTGTCCCTTCCGCTCTTCTTTCTCCAATTCTACCTCGTCTTGTCCCTATGGACCCTCATTGAACCCCGATACTCCATCGCCATCTGCACTTTCGTCAAATGCATCACCAGTTCGACGATTTCATGTGCCCAGGTGCTCCCTCTGGTTCGTAATTCCATCTCCGTGAGAGCCAACAATCCGATTTCAGCCCGTCGCCATCTACCGATACTTCATCGTCGTGCGCAACAAGAAGCTTTCTTCGTGGTTTGTAGTCGTTGTTCCCTCATTCATTTCGGTCGTCTTTCTGAGTTCTTCGGGGATGTTTCCCGAGGGAGCGGTCAAAAACCACTCGTTTTTCAGTTTGTGATTGTTTGTGACTTTAAACGCTTCTATTATCGTTGTATCTCAAAATCGGAGTGGGTAGATTTACGGAGTTACGGGTCTCGCATGGAATCCACGTGTTTTTCACGCGAAAAATAGAACTGGAGCTTCAAATACGTTCAAAATTAGTATCCGCGTGACCTAACACGTGGATTTGGCTCGCTCGCCGGAGATATCTCGTCGCCTCGTAAATCTACCCACTCCGATTTTGGGATACAACGATAATATTTTTCCTTTATTGATTATTGACTTTGTGTGATTGTAAAAACCAAAGTAACAGGTAAAACAAAAAAGGCAAAAAACTTGGGCGCACATGGGAGTCGAACTATTTACCATCCTTCGTGGTGGGCCAATCTCCTACCGACTGAGCCATGGAGGCGCCCTCTTTCCTTCGAGGAGGTTCTCGTATATGTACTCAGCGCGGCCTGGCAGAGACGCAGAGGAGACAACCAGCAGTGAGGAGAAAGAGAGAGAGAGTGTGTGAGCAATAATGTGTTGTTGACCTCTTCCTACATGCGACTGAGCGGAAGGTTTGTCCGTCGTTGGGTCTTTTGTAGTCGGGAAACCCGTCTTTCGTGACAGAAGAAGAATCGCGGAACGCCTTCGGGAAACCTTTGTCACAAACTCCTTTCCTCATGCTCGTTCTTGTCTGGGAGCTGAGTGAGTGTTCACCCAGTGATTCTCTCCGCACTTTAAGCATGGTGTCGGCGGCGGGCGAGATGATGATGATGTGCTGCTGGTGGATTCTGCTTGCTTGTTGTTCGCATTGTCCGAGTTGGTGAAACGACGAAGCAACGTTCCGGTGTAATTGGCGAGACCGGAGCCGTCGTACTCCGTGCGAAGCAAATCGAATCGTTTGATGAAGACCGATTTGTTTGACTTGAACACTGACTTGAGCTCCTTCACGAGGTCGTCCACGGTGAAATCTTTGTGAGATTTGGGCAGAATGCGGTCGATGAAGAAGTTGTAGTCGGTCTGCGAAAGCTTCTGTAGTAGGATGCTCCCGATTACCTTTTCATCAAGTTGAGATAAGTATGGGGTATGATGAATTCATTGCGTGCGTAGTAATCCGAGTAGGTAAGTCCATCGTCTGGTTGATAGATGAACATTGAAAGGCGGGTGCTGATTGAGGTGACGAGTGTAGGGTCGTTGTGCTGCGAAGCCGGCGACGGGGCCGGCGACGGGGCGGTTGGTGCGGCTTGCTGCGGAACTTGACGGAGCTGGACTTCGATGACTTTTTGCATCAAGGCCTGGAGAGCTCCGAGCTGCTGTGCTTGGTCGTCGGCCATTCCTTTATCCTGATCGCCAGTTGTTGTGTCCGTGAAGTGATGAAGGTGAATCTTTATTGAGACAAGTGGATTGTCCAAATGAGTTCAGAGTTCTGTACTGATGGTTGCCATATTTCACGTGGCTCGTGTCACGTGTACTCTCCAACATTTATGTGGTTCCTAGTGAATCCACAACACTGCCAATCCCAAAGGAAACTTCCGATGAAATTACCCCTCCAGCCGTGGCCACAGCCAACAAGAACGTGGGAACGGATCCATGTAGATTATGCAGGACCAACAAAAGGAAAATTTTTCCTAGTCATCGTTGATGCCAGAACCAAATGGCCAGAAGTAACGATGATGTCAACGACTACTGCTG
This sequence comes from Caenorhabditis becei, assembly GCA_900536315.3. NCBI lineage: Eukaryota > Metazoa > Nematoda > Chromadorea > Rhabditida > Rhabditidae > Caenorhabditis > Caenorhabditis becei. Next base: position 462,791 of record LR539712.1, on the reverse strand, counting down.
CAAACACAGTCATTGCTCTGCGGAAAATATTCAGCTCAAACGGTTTTCCGGAAGCAATAGTCAGCGACAATGGCACGCAATTCACTTCGGAATTATTCGAAGATATGTGCAAGGAGTACGGCAACCAGCACATTTTTACTCCACCGTACTATAGCTGGACACCGGTTCGAAAATCGAGTTTATTTCTGGAACGAGTTCCGACGGAAACCTTCATTTCTGGTTTCCACGGGGAACTGGTTCATTCATTTCAAGGGGTTTCGGCCGAACCGGTTCGAATTTGAGTTTTTCGGAACGAGTTCGAAACGTGAACGAGTTCATTCCAAACCGGTTAAACTCGAGTTCGAACAGGTTCGGAGGGAAAATTTGAGCATTTTGGGGGGAAAAACCGGGGTCACGAGGGTATTTTCATCACGTTATCAGCTGACTAGTGGAAAGGGCCGAACCGGTTCAGAAATGAGTTTAACCGGTTTGAAGGGAACTCGATTGGTTAGGTTCGCCGTGGAACTCGTTAATAGATGTTTGAAATGAACAAGTTAACCGGTTCGAATTTTGAACTCGAAAAAACCGGTTTCACGCTCGAAAAATCGAACCGGTGTCCAGCTATACACCGTACCATCCACAATCAAATGGTCAAGCCGAAAGGTTCGTGGACACGCTGAAGAGAGGCCTGAGAAAGTTACGTGGGACCGAAGAGGTCACGCAAGAAACTCTGGACGAGTTCCTACTGTGTTACAGAAGTTCCCCTTCCGAAGCTTGTGGAGGATTATCCCCGGCTGAACTCCACATGGGAAGACGACTCCGAACAAGGCTCTCATTCATTACACCAAATAAGGGAGCCAGTTGTGCTCTCGACGCGACGATATCTCGCATGAAGGCACAATTTGATCTCAAACATGGAGTGCAAGACAGAACTCTATGTGAAGGAGATCGTGTACAAGTGATGCTGAAGGTCGAGACAAATGGTAAACTCAAAAGATTCCACAAAAACCAGGTAATACTGCGTAGATCCAATGGTGGTGAGCTGGGCGATCGCAAGGCTTCCGACAAACTGTTGGACATTTTCATACTGCCAGCCTCAGACGCTCCTGGCGCATTCTCTACTGCAACTTCCGACATCGACAAACCTTCGCCAACTCCCGCAACCACTGAGGCCGCTACCGCTCCACCTACAGCTCTGTCCACCCAGCAACCGACTCCCACGCCGAAATCATCTACACTGCCACCCCGTCCTGTACCGAGTACCGCAAAACCGGCTCCAACGAACTGTGTGAACGTGCAAAACTGGGATATCTATCAGCCGATGACTGGAAAATGTTTTTATTTCTTAGGGGACTGGATGCTCCTGAAGATGCTGATCTGCGCCGACATATGCTCCAGTTCGCAGAAATACAGTCCATGGCCAACAAGAAAGTGACACTGAACGATTGTTACGCGAAATGGCTGCGACTGGAGACGGTCAAGAAAGACGTCATTGACATCGGAGGGCAGGCTCCCGTTCAAGCACAAGCGACCAATCAGATCAAGAAGAGTACGTGGAAGCGCAGGACCACGAAGAAAAACACGGATAACAAAAAGACTACTCCAGAAGGTGAAGGAAGTCGAGAAGAGCAAGCAGATTACAACACCAAGAAGAACAAAAGACCAGTGTGTTCTCACTGCAAGCGTGTCGGCCACACTCAGGAACGGTGTTGGAAGCTAATCGGCTACCCAGAAGACAAGAAACACCCTCGAATTACTCCCACTACTCAATCAGTAGAGGCATCGTGTGAAGCCGTGTCGGCACAAAAATATATCACGATTCAAGTCAATAAGACCCCAATCCCATTTCAGTTGGATACGGGTAGTGATATCACATTGATCGGCAAATCCGAATGGAGAAAGCTAGGAAGTCCGGCACTACGTCCAGCTGAAATCGACGCCAGATGCGCGAACGAAAGTCAGATGAACCTCAACGGAAAGACCGAAGTAGAATTTGAACTGAAGGGCTCAATTTTCACTGGTCCCTTATACGTCAGAGAAGAAGGAAACTTAATTGGACTCGATTGGTCGTACAGATCCGGAGAAATGCGCACGCTAATGGCCAAGATGGTACACAGCAATGAAACGTCAGTGCCAGCGAGTATTCGAGATGAATTCAAGCTCCGATTTCCCGACGTGTTCGAAGCCGGCCTGGGAAAATGCGTCAAGGAGAAGGCGACTCTGCATCTCAAGGACAGCACCAAGCCGAGCTTCCGAAAGGCGAGACCGGTACCGTACGGATCGCTATATGTCGTCAAACAGGAACTCGATCGATTGCTCAATCTCGGAGTGATCAGACCAGTACCACATGCCGATTGGGCGGCTCCGATCGTCGTGGTAAAAAAGAAGCAATGGAAAACCTCGTGTCTGTGCGGATTTCAAGAATTTCATTTTCAGATATATCAACCACTGAAAGACAAAAAATTACGCCCTCCACCCCCCTCAGAAGGATGGCGTATTTCATCATGAAATCAGAGGCCCACCTTCTAGTCATTGGGGGGATCGAACCTCCGACCTTTCGGATGGAAGTCCAACGCTCTACCAGTTGAGCTGAGAGGACGATTAGTTGTCGCGCTAGCAATAGCGGAAACAAAACGCAGGGTTCTTTGAATTCGCAACACTGCCAGGAGCCAGCGACAGCGACGTTAGTGTGTCTGTGGAATTTATCTGTCGCCAAGACTTTGACGATCGTCTACTTTGCTTCCTGCAAGTCACAGTATATGTTGTCCAATCGGCTGATTTCATTGATGCCTTTCTGTTTATAGACGCTTGTGTCGGTCTTTTGACCCGAGACGATGGTTCACCTTTAATTTTGAGCGTCTCGAGTTGATCCTTGGTTTTGGATGCTTTTAGTGCAAACACTGTAAATCCTCAAAAGAATTTTAATGGCTGCGTATCGACGGTATATGATGAAGTTAGATACGCAGGTTCTCACTGAGTAGCGACTCAAATCCTCGTTTTTTTGTTTCAGCGTCGCTCTCAACACCCCGTGGGAGTTTCCTTTTTCGAAAATAATGCGAAAGTTAGTGAAGCAGCCTCGAGCGGGTTTGGCCAAATATATTTGGTGGCGATTTAGGCGTGTGTTTTTCCTCAAATTCAAATAGGAGCTTTGCTTCAATTCTCGACCTTTTCACTAACTTTCGCATTATTTTCGAAAAAGGAAACTCCTGAAAATAAGCCTCCTCAAGCTTTCGTTTTCTTCGATTGATAGTGTACTCTATCTGACACGGCCCACATTCAACCGGGTTTTCACATATTTGAACCCGATAAATTCTCGACTTTTTTTGGTGATTCCAACTTTTCATTACTTCTCTTTCTGAATTTCGCGCTTTTCAACGTGAGGAAACGGAGCCGAAGGCGACAGTCCGCACCGCCGAAGGCGGAAAACCAGGCAGAGGAGACGGCGTTAGCCGTCGCCGATTGCCTGGTTTGTCTTATCGTATTTATGATTTAAAATCACAAAATATATTATTTATAATATCGTGCATAAATGTTTCTGACGGCTTATTGAGTTCTTATCGGCTGTGAAGCAAAGCTTATCAAAACCAACCACGTTATCAAAATTTGGGCTAGATTTGTAATTTTTATTTATTTTCAAAAAATGTGGAATTACATAGTATTCGACTGAATTATGACAGTGTATAGTTTGGTATGTGATATGTGGTTAAACGAGATTGTGTGACAAATTTAAGTATGTAGCAAAGTGACAAGTTCACTTTTGCCTGTTGATATTATTGAGAACTCGTCGAAGTTCGTCGACCCTTTCGTTGCTGTTTTCGTTGTTGCTTGGAGGTGTCTCGAATCGGTTACTCGTAAGAAGATCCGACTGAAAAATACTTTCTTTTGGCTTGATGCAAAGTCTTATTTACCTTGTTCAGTTTTTCGGTAAGTTTATCCACGTAGAATTTGGTTCTATTGGGGTCATCGTTCTGCTGGCACTTTATGAGCACGCTCTTCATGTCGTTCAGCATGTGCTGTCTCTCGCTGTTTCTCTTTCTCAGGTACTCGCACTTCTCGGAGACTACGTCAAAATCTTTCCTCATCGTAGACATCGATTCGCGGTCGTACTCCCGCTTTTTCGTCTCCGTCGCCAATTCTGCCTCGGCTTTTCCGATTCGGGATCGCAGATCCTTCTCCACTTCTCGGAATTGGCTACGTAGTTCCTCGACTTCTTCCTCGTGTTTGTCTGCACGAGTGATTCGTTCTCGAGTGAACCTGTAACATAGTTCCAGCTTTCCCAGGCGATTGCCACAACTCACCGCTGCTCCTTATGCTCTGCTCTTTCGAGTCTCTCCCGGAGCGCTTTGTCTGATTTCTCCCACTCGACGAGTTCTTGTTGACGCACCTCAACGAGTCGTTCGTATTCCGCAATTCGTTCTTCTTTTTCGCGGACTTCCATCTGGAATAAATGAGCAATCAGAAGATTAAGGATAGGTATCTATTACCTCGTATTGAGCCCGAAACTCATCGGCGAGATACAGTCTCTGCTCGGCCAACTTCTCCATCTCTTGGGACTCCTTCACCATCTCCTTGATTCTCTTCGTATAGTCATGATCGATTCGATGTATTTCTTCGGCTGCCAATTTCTTAGCCGCATTCAACTTCTCGCCGAGAACTGTCTCATACAGCTGCATCCTCTCGTTGAGTGCCTTCCAGAATTCTTTCATTCTGCCGATAGGAGCTTCTGATGTGGTCCGGAGATCACTGAGAATCTCAACAAAGTTCCGGAAAATCTCCGCGCACTCGTATTCCGTTCCTGGTTCTGATTGGAATGACGGAGGAAGACTCGCCAGGTTCCTTCCTTGAATGAATTTCTCCATTTGCTCAATGAGTTTCTGGATGTTATCCTCGAGTTTCTGGTGCTCTTCGCTGACCAGAGTGGCATCTGGACTTTTGTCTTCCAAAGTGGGCATCGGCACTGGTTCGTCGGTTTGCGCTTCGGCGTTTCTTCTGGAGACGGAGACTGTTTGACCTGGATATGTTTCCAGTTCCACGAGTCTCCTGTGTAGCATCGCAATCTCTTCGTCCCTACGTCCAATCTCGTACACATACTGCCGGTTCGCATGAGTTTTAAACTCCGAATATTCCAGACTCAGTGCATCATTCGACTTGCGCAGCTCGCTGATAAGTGTTTCCGAATGATTCAGGGCAGAAGTGCATTCATCGATCTGTTTTTTCTGCCTAGCCATTTCTTCCATCAGATGTTCCAATTCGACGTCCTTGGAGGCAGTTGCACGAATGTGTTCCTCGTGCTTCTCGATAAACTCCTTTTCCTTCTTGTCAGCATTCATTAACTTCTTCTCTAATTCTTCGGCTCTTCTTTGAGTTTCACGGAATTCGTGTCGTAGCTGACGCATTTCGTCAGTTTCCTGAGAAGCCAAATGGACTTGCTGACGAAGGTATTCGATCTCTCGCTTTCCCTCGGTCAGTTCTTTCAAAAGCTCAGAAGCATCTTGTTTCTCGTCTTCCAACTAAAACTTTTTGCTTATTACGGAAACGTTAAAAAAAAAAAACTCGCCTGCTGGTTTTTCAGACCAAGATCCAGATTGTCAGCATCTGCTTCTTCTCTACGTCTCTTCTCGTTAAACAGTTCCTCCTGAACATTAGCCAACTGTTGCTGTGTGTTCCGAAGCGTGGCAGTCATTACGGAGGCGTCGTTCTTCAAGCCCATTTCACTCTCCAGTAGAACTTGCTGAGCATCACTCAGATACTGTAAACACTAGATGACTCAGGCAGATGCATATCACCTTACCTTGTTCTCTTTGAGAATCTTCGTCATCTCCAGCTGCGCTTCTTCGAGTTGTTTCCTGGCTTTCTCCTCACTGTTGAGTGCCTCGTCCACCGTCTTCTTCAACCTCTCCACGACTCCGTCGAACTCTTTCTTCGTCTCTTCCGATTTCTTCTCCATATCATTTTTCGCCTCCTTCTCTTCTTCCAAGTTTTCTTCCAGAGAATTTATTTCCTCCTTCAAAAGACAAACTTTCTGCTCTGTCGCCTTCAACTTCTTCTCCACTTCTTCCAGATGAATCTTCATTTCGTCGATCTCAAAGTCGTGGGTGTTGCGATCCTCGACAAGACGCTGATTCTCAGCGCTCATAGCTTCGTGCTCCTTGCGCTTCTTGCTCAGCCGAAGCTCTAGCTCTTCGATCTTTGCTTCATAACGTGCAATTTTCTCCTGGTTGTTCTTCAGTTTTTTCTCGAGATCTCGTTTTAACTTCTCCTCGTCCTCTTCAAACTGAGCCTTCAACTTCTCGAAATCGAACAAACGATTCTCCAAATCGGACTTCTTTCTTTCGGTGACTTCCAGTTGAGAATACAGCTGATCGACTTCCTGAGATGACATAAATCGTCAAATTAATATACTTTAAAACAACAACATACAATTTTCAGATTGGCGTTGATGACGTTGACGTGGTCGTCCTTGTCCGTCTGGACGTCGGCATCTATTTTTTCGGTGTCTACTTGGATTGTAGCCGTCGCAGTGTACACTTTCTGATTATTGGCGTCGAGGATAAACATCTGAAAATAAAGCTTTGTAAATATTGCATTTTCCGAAAGAACAAATCAAACATACGTGCTCCAGTTTGCCTTCTATCAGAGTTCGTTCCTCGTCGTCTTTGATGAATGAGATCAACTCCTTCTTGATGTTATCACTGTGCTTTGCAGTTTCACTGATATCAGGTCCTGGTTCTTCTTCATGGAGAAGCAACTTGGGTACAGCTGGCGGTGAGACACCTTCTTCGTTATCGTGACGCAACGAAGCGTTCTCCAGCTCCATTCTTCTCGACTCCTCCCGAAGAGAAAAGTTCTCATCACGAAGAGATTCGTTCTCGTCTCTCAGCGTGTAATTCTCTTCGCGGAGAGCCGTGTTGTCCCGTTTTTTCAACTTGACTTCTTTCGCGAGACTCAACAACGACCTGACATTTTCTGAAGGAAAATATAGTTGATAGAAGGACTCTCGGGGCGTACGCATCACAAGTCCGGAAGTGTCAGCTTCTTCAATCGTTGACAGTTCCTCAGATAAGGATTGACTTCTCGGACCGAGTGGGTCTCTGATCGGATGGTGTCTTGCTCTTCGGAGAGGTGTGGAAGTCATTGGAAACACATTAGGAGAGTTTGGCGGAGATTCAGGGCGAGACTGGAAAACACAAATAATTGTTTGACGAATATTTGGAGAACTGAATGCTTACCGACAACGGGATATCCTCACGTGGCGTAGGGTAGCCACTGTCGGTCGCCGGAAATTCCGACGGTTCCATAATATAGTTGGCGCTGATAGTTTATTCCAAGCTGCAATAAAGTGGCGGTAATAACAATAACATCAGGAACATTTTACGATTGAAAAAGGTCAGTAAATGACTGAATTATTCTAATGGACTTATTCAAATCGCGTTTTTCGGAAAGTTTTCCGATTTTTTCCTTATTCAAAACGTTCCGAAATTTCCGAAAAAGAAACGTTTTTCGGACGGGTCTCGCCACGATTCCGACTTTCTCGGAGTTTTTCGGAATTTTTCTCCATTTTTTCAGTAGATTTTTGAGTTTTTCTTTAGAAACTAAGTGAAGAAAAGAAATAAGAAAATTTTCCGAAAAAAGTTTTGAATAAGTCCATAAAAGCGAGAACAGAGGGAGAAACTGGTGTGAGAAAAATGGAAAAATGTATTCGAAAAGCGAGCCGGAGCGCTAGCGTCTGTGCGTTCACCGTTACGCAACAATGCGTACAAAGCGATCGTAGTCTTTCATTTATTCATCGAATTGTGTCCGTATACTGCACATTGCAATGTGCCGCCCGAGTTTCAGATGGGAAAAATAAAAGAGGTGAGCAAACAATGAATTATTATCATCATCATTCTTATAATATAAACCAGGCGGGCGGCTACGGCTCACGCCATCTCCCCCGCCTGGTCTCCCTCCTTCGGCTCCGGTTTTTCATTCCTTCACGTTGAAAAAAAGAGAATTCAGAATTGAACGTGGCCGACATAGGCGTTTTTAGAAATTAACCTGGGTTAAAAATTAAAAGTGGGAATCAGAATCAGACATGAACACATTGGAGATTTTACGTGAACTTTTAATGACCACGTGCGATCCAGTGACCTCTGCTGATAAGATCTTTCCGTATAAAAGGAGGAGATCGCCTCAGTACTTCATAACTTTTCGACCGAACACCCGACTCTTCCCGTCCAATCGACATGGCCTTCTGGAGAAGCCACACCGGAACCGCATCGCCACGGGGAAGACTATGAAGATGCCCACCGCCACCGACCAACACGGTTCATCGACAAAGACGAACCGATGAAGACCGCACCACCGCGATCAGCATGCAACGACCAGGATGACGCAACGACCAGGATGGAGCCCCCGCACCGGACCGGCGAACAACAATTCGGAGCGACTCGGAGGACCAGAGAACCGGAGGGGGAGTTGCGCCATGTAGAGAACCCTAGTGCGTTTGTCGAAGAACCTCGTGCTGCTACGCCTCATGTAGTACACGCCACGGGCTCCTCCACGGAGTCAGTGGAGCCGGTTCATTCCGATCTTCTAGTAGACGCTTAGAATTTTAGTGCGTTTGTCGAAGAACTCCGTGCTGCTACGCCTCATGTAGTACACGCCACGGGCTCCTTCACGGAGTCAGTGGAGCCGGTTCACTCGGATCTTCTAGTAAGCGCTTAGAATCTTAGTGCGTCTGTCGAAGAACCTCGTGCTGCTACGCCTCATGTAGTACACGCCATGGCTCCTTCACGGAGTCAGTGGAGCCGGTTCACTTGCGTCGCAGCCCAAATGCGTGCATACCTAAGAGTGACTGCTCAAGACAACCTCCTCCGGTTCAACCACGAAGAAGACAATATCACCGAAGAACTCACCGAATCACCGAAGAAAAACTCTCAAGAACTCATATTCTCAAATCACTATTTCGAATAAAAATTTCAGAAACATTTTTTGGTTTTAAAAAGTTTGACCCACATGATGCCACAACCATCTGCATAACAGTCTCATTTGTCAACAAACCGATGATTTCCCAGAATAGAAACTGAAACTTTTCTCAGCATTTCAAACTATCCGAACGATTAATTTTATTTTTCCCATCCGAAACTCGGGCGGCACACTGCAATGTGCAGTATACGGACACAAATTTTCCTGCTCGCACTTTCTCTCTCTTTCTCTTACACTTCAATTCTGGCTGGCCGCGCTGGGTAGATAGGGAAAAAGTCTTCCGACGAGAAGATCTCTTCGAAGAGGCGCACCCATAGCGCAGTCGGTAGGCGCTTTGTCCAACATAAAGAGACCCTGACAAAACGGGGGAAACCCCAAAAATGTGAGAAGAAAAAACGGAGGAAGACGAAATGTGGGAAAACAGTAAAAAACGGGGGGACTCCGGACAAAACGGGGGAACGCTCGAAAAACGAAAAGATTGAGGAAAAGTGAGAGACGCAGAGAAAATCTACCGTACTTTTCTGTAACTTGTCGTAAATTACAGTGGTTTTTTCTCTGCGTCTCTCACTTTTCCTCAGTCTTTTCGCTCTTCGAGCGTTCCCCCGTTTTGTCCGGAGTTCCCACATTTTGTCTTCCCCCGTTTTGTCTTCCCACATTTTTGGGGTTTCCCCCGTTTCGTCATGGTCTCAACATAAACAAGGTACCCCGTACACGCCGTGAGAAGCCGTATTTCAGCCAGAAACCATTTTCGTGGCGAGACCCATCAGGTGACTCGCCGCGGGACGGCGATAATACTATTTATTTTGGTTCTCACAGTCATAAAAAAGTGGAAAGTAGAAGCGTTTGGTCTCCGAAAAGATTTGGAGCCCCTAACAATCTTGACCTCGAAGAGATCGTGAAAGTTAGAAAGGCGCGGGCAGAAAGAGAAGACCGAAAAGTCCTACGAATTTTGTGGCGGCGCCTTCACACCTCGCCCATCACTGCTTCCGTTTCATTTCCGCTTCTCTTTTCCAGTGAAAATGAAAAGGAAAACTTCCCTGAGTGAATACATTCTATCCGCTTTTCACACTTTGAAGTTGTATGGATAATGCAAGAAAGCGATAAGAAATAACAAGTTTAATACCATGCTTTATAACAAAGAATCTGAGTTCGCAAAAGACATTAAATTTCCATTTATTTACAAGTGTATCCAAAACTTCTAGAGTCTAGTACTCGTATTCTCCAAATTCGTCGTCGTGAACTGTGTCCGCGCTGAAATATTTACGTTCGTGTTTGTCTCGATTCAATCGATCGAATGAAATATTTTATTATGCAATTTATCAAAAGTATTAGAGAAGGGGTTCCAACAACTTTCGTAAGCTTATGAGGGAAATACGCTTGGGCGTATAATAAACTAGACGAAGTCTGGATTGACAAGAACAGGCGGTTCAAAATGGGAATTTAAAGCAGGTTAGAATGTGACAAGAATGGGTTATAGGACGTGCACTGGACAAACGGGAAAGAGATCCCAATGTGGGAAATAAGCGCGAAAATTGGTTACAATCGAGTGTATGACGGGCTCGGATCGAATACACGTGGATTGGGTAAAGGGAGTGCTCGGTAAATGACCAAGAGCATCTAGTAAACATGGGAGAGCATGGGGAATGAACGACACAACACCTACTGCTTGGGCCGTGAAGGCTGAGAAGACTGGAAGACCGAAGAGGAAGCCATCAGATTTTGGATATACTGTCCCAGTACTTGGTTTTCCGAGCGGAGCTTTAGACTTTCTTCCTTCACCGATTCGACGCGTTGCGAAAGATCTGAAGCAGAAGATTGTGAGAATCTGTGCATTTCTTATTAGTTGTTACCATCCAGAGTGTTTTGCAACTCGAGAACTTGCGTGATGAGTCTCGCTTTTTCCTCGGGATCCTCTGGTGGTTCTTCTTTGGGAAGCGGTTGTGCAGCTCTGGGAGTTTTTCCTCCGCTGATGATGGTCACGGTGTCGTCTGCAATTCTTAGTATTTTCATGATTTTCCAGGCTTTAAATAATTCTCGAGATTGCTTTGAACATAACATTTTTCGTAACTTAAAACAACTTACCGTCATCGGCGAGCGGAATGTCGTCTTGTTCGTTCTTCTCGCTCATCGTAGTAATGCCAGTTGTAACGTGGATTAGAGAAGAAAGAAGAAGGCGACGGGGAAGAGCCGGAGTGAGTGCACTGACCGGACAAGAAGGGGCACCCCGTGTCTCGCACGCTCTTCTCTCTTCTCGAATCGATTGTGTGACGAGAGAGAAGAGACGCAGAGTCCCGCCGCCAGCTTGGCAATGCAAACGCGCCCCAGCCACTCCGTCGTCAGCACTTTTCCTCGCTCAACTGCCACATTTCCGTCTGAATTCCCGTCTGAAATCGTTCTCTTTCCAGCCATGATCAGTGACGTTCAACTCGGAATCGCCGCCAACATCCTCGGCATCGCGATGCTCATGCTCGTCGTTCTCTTCCACTACTTGAACGCCAACCAGAAGAACAAGTAACTGCACTGAAGGTATTTCAAAAGCTTTCTTCCAAAATTCACTTTTCTTTTTATTTAGAATTCAACCCGCTCTCTATGTGATACATGCTTCCAAACAAAAAGTCTCCGTGTTCAGCTCCAAACACAATATTTCAAGTTTGCTGAATGGGTTAATTAAGTTTTAAATAAATTATTTCATTATTTCTCGGTTTTTGTTCTTGATGATTACTGGTATTCAAGCCAACTGACTTATTTCCTGTATATAGCTCTCTCGTTCTCCCTCTTCATTCTAACTGTTCAGACGCGATTTGAAAAGCGTCTATGTCATGAGCGCTCAGCCACGTGGAACTGGAATTCAGCCAGGTCCATCGTTCAGCACAGCGACTTCTCCAACCGCCCAACGCAGTTTTCGCTACGAACCGGCGAGAAGTGGATACACGTCTCCGGGGCAATACTCTAACTATTCTACGACGTGAGTGTCAAAACGAAAAGCGAATCTTACAAAAATCGTTCAGGACCACTGATCGTGTCGGCTGTCTTACTGCAGTTAGAATGTCAGCGTTCGCCAAGTTGTCCCGTTTCACACGCCGTCTAGTGCACATTAGACAAATGGACTTCGAGTTCGCCCTCTGGCAAATGCTCTACCTCCTGATCCAGCCATCCAAAGTTTACAAAAACTTTATATACAGAAAGCGCACTAAAGATCAATTTGCCAGAGACGACCCAGCATTCCTCGTTCTTCTCTCGTGAGTTACTAATCACGATTACCTAATCAATGTTTTGCATTTAGTCTCTCGCTGCTCTTCTCGTCCATGTTCTACGCGTACGCCCTCGGTCTTGCCAAAACGGGCTTTCTCACGTTCTTCCTGTGGTCCGTGTTCGTTGATTGCATCGCCGTTGGAATCGTGATTGCCACGATTCTTTGGTGGGCTTCAAACAGGTTCCTGAGAAAGGTTCGAGATCAGGATGTCGAGTGGGGATACTGTTTTGATGTCCATCTCAACGCATTCTTCCCAATGCTCATTTTGCTTCACGTGATCATACCGATTCTGTATCCGAGTAAGTTGTTGTGGTTCCAAATAGTACGGGCCGATCCTAAAATGTTACTAATTCTTCGAAATTAAAAATTGAAATTTCAGCTCTGATCGATTCTCCATCGTTCCTCTCGATACTCCTCGGGAATACCATCTGGTTCCTGGCCGCGTGTTACTACGTATACATCACGTTCCTCGGCTACACAGCCCTCCCGATCTTGCACAAGACGCAGTACTTCCTCTACCCGATTTCCTTCATTTTCATGTTCTTCGTCGCCACCCTGACGGCCGGCTGGAACATATCCAAAACTGCTCTCTACTTTTATCATTCTCGTGCCGAACCGCACAAGTTCGTTGTGGCTCACAACGGACTGTAGTGTGTCTATGTTCATTCCCGTTCCCATAATTCAATCCATAACTGTTTGTTTGTAAATTCTAGACGGTAGAAAAGTGTGCTAACTTGGTGTGTGCTCTCAAAATGACTTTATACTGCATGGTGTGCCGAAATCTGAACAACTAAATAACCGATTGTGTGTAAAACGTGTCCTGTGTTCTCCATTCTTCAATAAATTATTATCTATCTTTACTGAATTGTGAATCATGCCATCCCTCTCTTTCCGGCGGAATTCTTCGCTTTTATCGCTCGCCGCAATAATGAAAACCTCAAAACCAAAGACGGTACATCTTGAATTACTTCCGCTGATAAAGAGCGGTTCTCGCCGCAACGTCATTTCCAAATACACTCTTGTGGCTGATCATTAGACGCCAGAGCACAAAGAAAAGGCACGTAGCATAAAACAACTTGTGGAAGCCTAGTTCAACTTCAGAGCAACCCTTCTCTGCTGATTCATAAACCTAATCGCAACTTTTCTACAGTTAAAAATAGGGGAAGCAGTCAAAACAAGAGGACAATGACGGGAGACACCATGGCATGATCGGCTTGCTCAGTCTTTCGCAACACGTCCGTTCCTCAGTTCGGTTTCCTCAGTTTCCGATTGGTCTCGCGAGTGTCTTTTCAATTCTCCGATATCACTCTTATCACTAACATATGTTACTTGGAATTGATAAAATAAAAAAGGTTGAATGACTCGTTCTGTTTGTTTGTTCCTCCTTTGAAAAACTCGTGTAAATCGCTTATGGTTCTCCATGAATCCTTTGTTGACAACCAGCAAAACAGTAATCCTAATCGAAGTTTGAAAAAACTGAGAAGCGCTCAAAATGTTACCAGAAATTCATCTCGAAAGGGAAGATGAAGATTACTGTAAAACAACTTTTTAGAACAAATTTAGAGAAGACTTTTGTCGCATTTCCTATCCATCGCTTCTTATTATTTTTAATACGAGAAGTATTTTATGGTTTTTGCACATTTTTGGTTATTCTGAGAACGAAAACAGGTGAAAACCCCAGCAAGCCGGTTTTCGCTTGCTCATCACAATTCCCGGTTGCCGTCTATTTCTCTCGTTTCTCGCACCCGAACCCATGCCTGTTCAACGACTCATTTCCCCTGTTGGTCAGGTTCACGACCACTCGCAAAGTTCTGAATATTTGAACTGAACGATGGATTCTAACAATCGAAACAATTCGTTGGACGACGTATTGATGACGTTTACACAAGACCAGGGACTTTTGGTAAATGAACAGCTTCTGATTGTTGAAAAGCTTCTGAAGTGTTCAGACAGAATCAGAACGTAATATTTCTGAATATGACATACAGTGTATCGCGGATTCTGCATGGTCATTTGATGACGTTCCCTTTCTGGAAATGGAAGATGTCGACCGAATGGAGAAGTTGAGGAACAACTACGTGGAGAAGCCGAAGGAAGACCTTTGGAAAAGTGATAAAAGTGAGTAATGGTCTGGTTTCGAGTGTCGTACCGCCCCTTTGCAATTCCTGGACTGAGGAAACGTTAGGATGAGCAAAAGAAAAGGCGCAGAATCGGATAGACTTCACACACACAAACGAATTTTAAAGGCTTTCACGTGATGCACCGTCGGTCGGAGTCTTCTTCTGAAGACGGACGTCCTCCCAGAAGACAATGCACTCTCCGCCGCTCAACCAATGAAGATCGTACTCCGCCGCCACTGCACTACACCTATCAGGACGAGAGTGAGTTTGTGTTTCGGTGCGAGAGCGTGTCTCTGAAGATTCGAGAATTTTGAATTTATTGGGCTAGAATTCAAAAAAAAACAAGATATCAACAGAAATATTTGAAACAATCATATTTCAGTTGCTCTGGGAATGGACCAAATGAGAGTGACACAAGAAGACATCCCTGAAAACGACGAAGACGATGAAGAGGAGGATGACGAAGAAGGTGAGCGAGAGTAGATGAGTGACTAATCACAAATCAGCAAGAATCTCCAAAACATACTGCAACTTTTCGCTTATTTTCCGTTCTGATCGCCGCGCCAAGGGACGCGAAAAGTGGGCTGTCTCTGGCGATCTCTGCGGCAATCAGTGTCTCTCGTTTGTTTGCTGACTCATGTCAACTGAACACGGTACATATAAAACTATCAGAAGGCTGCACGTCGACTCAGAAGTGATTAGAGTATCACCTTCAGAGATGCATTACTTCGAAAATGACTGCTCTTATCACCGCCATTTCTCCGTTTCCTCTTTTGATATGGAAGTAGTCACTCTTAGACTTGTATTGTTGGTCATTGATACAGTAAGCATCGATTGCACTTCCCCAGAAAATCTGTCCGTTAGGATATGTTATTAGCATTTACGTCTTCTCATCTCACTGCACATTCACGGCTCGATCAACATTCGGCTTTTTCAGATTCATCTGAATCCTCGAGTTCTGCTAGCAGCAGCTCATCTGAATACCAACCGGGACCCTCGTCTCCCCGTGGTGAGTCCCGTACGGCCCCTCTGCTATTCTCTAATTACTTCCAGGAACCACCTCAAAACCCAAAGAACCGCCACTTGTAGGCCGTCGTCTCCGTAAAAAGCAGAAGATGCAAATGACACAGAAAGAGCTGAACGAAAGAAGAATGGAAGCGAACAGAAAGAACAGCAAGAACTACAACAAGAACAAGAAGATTCGCGAGCAGTCACTGACGGACGAGTACGCCAGAAAGAAGGAGATGATCCAGACGATGAACGACTGCAACTCGGCGGCTGATGTCAAGATTCTCGAGTGCTTTTCGTGCATGAGAGAATATATGCGCATTAGCGAGTGCGAAATGTACATCAGCGAAAATGCCTACAGAGCCAGAAAAGACGAAGTGGATAAATATTCCGAAGACATGCGAAGAACGGACAGAGAATTGAGGAAACTGTATGAAGTAGGGACACTGATTGGAAGAGGGGCGTTTCATTGAATGATTCATTTCAGAATCTGTGCAAGCGAAAGAGATCGTACGACATCGCCAGCAAGGATATCAAGACAAAGAAGGTAAGAGTACTCACAGAGCATGACTTCCAACTCACCGTCTTTTCCAGTCCAAGACGAACACGTATGGATCCAGGAAGTCGAGAGCTCTGCACAGTATGAACATTGCCAAGTTCGAGTACAAAGTGCACAACTTGGAGTTCGAAGTCATAAAACAGAATGAATGGACCAGACTAATGGAAATGGTCAAGCAAGAGGTGAGCAAGAAAAGATTCTCGACCATGACAGTGAAGATGTGTGCTTGTTGAACATCACTGATCGTGTCCCGAAAGATTTCCTTCCTGAGAATATATCCTTTCAGCTTGAAAAAGTCTTCATTTGGGGAAGAGTTTCGGAGGACGACTACAAGAGAATGACTCCGAACACGTTCCAGCAAATCGACCATCTGATCGGCTTCCTCTCCCTTCCTCTATAACTTCCCATCCGTAGAGTCTCTAGTATTTATTCTCCAAACTCCTCACCTAGATCCCGACTAGCTGCCCCACTTTTCTCATCATCTCGAAATTCTCAGAACTTGCTTAATTGTATATTTAACTCATCAAACACATATAACTGTTACATTCTACTTTTATTCTTCTTGATCTTTCTCATTTCCCAGTAAATCTTGAATGAACACATCTTTGCATGAAAGATCTCGGAGATGTGGACAATATGAGGTTTGATGAGAATCTAGAAAGCCACATCTCTTCTTGATTTTTTGAACCTAAGCATCCGCAAATCCGAGATAAGACCAAACGAGAACGCCTCCTGGGGGGCCATTCATCCGGAGGATGTCCCAATTGTATGGGCTTTTGTTCTTTGGCATTTATTGCTATTTCATCTACAATTCAGCACTGGAAACAGAAGAAGATGTCCCATTCGAACTCATTGTTCCAGAAAATCCAGAAGAAGTACGTGAATGGGCACAGAAACCGGCTTCCGGTGACTTGTCCTGCTAGTTAATGCTATTTACCGTAACCTGATAGTATCACTCTGATAACAGTGTGGTTCTTGCGTTTCCAAAGTCGGCTACAGTACGCTTGCAGGCTTCCTCGTCCCCGTGTCTCTCCTTCCTCCACCTTCTCTTCACTCCGTTTCCAGTGCTTCTCATCGATCCGATAGTTCTGAAGGCACTGAAACATGACCACTGTGAGAGTTTGTCCGCATTCCGAATCAAAGTAAACACTATCAAAAGCCCGCAGTCATTCATCATGTTTTGCAGGTGGCCATCGAGAACCAGTACATTAATCAGACCAATCAGCGTGACTCACGGTTCGAATTTCTCACGCTAACCAATGATACGGACAAAGATTACTTGCGCTTCTCAACCGAACCCGTCAGAATTGTACCGAAGTCAGGGACTTCTATTGAATCATCCATAAAGTGGACAGTTCCAGGAACTTTGCAACCTATTCAGTTGGGAGCGTGGAAATCCCGAAGAACATCCCGGTGTTCCTGGGCTTCTGGAGACGGTCGATTCTGGTGAACTGTTTGAACTTGTTTGTGCCCAGAGAGCACCAAGTGGTAGAGTGATGTCACTGTGTTGACAGGGAAATAACGGTTAGCAATTCAAATTTCAGGGTCACCAGTTCAACCACGGCAAGGAGGCCGCAGGGGTTCTCGCGGAGTTCAGAGACACTCTCGTCCAGTTCAGTATGTTCCCGTTTCTGAATGGAGGCACTTTGTTAGGTATGACAAGATCTCCGATTGAGTGACAGTTTATCCCAGGATGGTACCGAGAGTGTGGTTTCATCCCGCACACAGGCGATATGGATCTTGCCGTCTTCTCGGAGGACTTCCGACCTCAGGTGGTGCAGTTTCTTCGGTCTAGAACATCATCGTTTCGACTTCTGAGGAAGATGGGCAAGGTTGATTCTGATTGCATTTATCTTTACCATTATCGGAAATTTATCATCTCGTTCTAGTTGAATGACTCATTTGAACTGACAGTGCAGTCCAAGACGGGTTATAAAGTGAGTATCGACCTCTTCCTAATGTACAAATCAGTAGCCGAGAATGGACCCAATAGATGGGTCGGTGGAGCATCCGGTAACTGCATTCGTTCATGTCTTATCACAATCAGTACTGTCAGGCAACGGTGACAAATACAAGTACACTTACCCAGAATACGACCCCTGGTGTTCTTCTGATCTGCACGGATATCTGTTCTGGGTCACGTGTTCGCCGCATCTCATGATACCAGTCTGTTTGTTGCCTTATCCTTCACGTGATATCCCACTTGCAGTTCGAATACGGAAAACTATGGTACAAAGATCAGCCGAGTTCGGACTACCAATGGAACGAATCGAGTGATAACGTGAGACCGAATGGAAGATGGAGCCGTGCCGAGATGAAACAAGTTTATGTGCTGTACTGAGGGAACAATTCGAACAATACTTTGACTAGGTTGTTTTTGACGAAAATGAGTAGATTAGGTAGATATAAAGAGAAGTATAAAGAAGATTGAATTGCGAACGTGATACAGATGGGGAGAGTTGGCGACATGGCCGCCAGTCGGCAGAAGGGACTTCCAGAGATCGCGGAGCATAAATAGAGAGCAAGGGAGACGGCGGGAATAGTGCCTAAACTTCGGGTCGGTCCGTCTTCAGATTCTTCTGCACCGGCTCTTCGGGAACCATTTCGAGGGTTCCACCGATGGCTTTCGTCTCGTTCAGGACCGGCTCTTCTGTGGTTTCTGCCGGCTGTTTACACGCTTTCATCTCGGAAGAGTTCTGACGTTCCTCCTCCATTCTGGAAAGAAAAAGTATGGGTTTCAGGTCACTATGGAAATGTTTTTTCCCCGGAGCTCACTTTGCATAGTCCGTATCGCTACTTCGGTTCCTAGTTCGCCTCGAAATGCTTCTGACAATCGTCGCTGGAAATGTTGTTTGGTTTTGATTGGTTTCCACGAACCCACACAAAAATAACGAAAAAGAGAAACTAAGGGAAACGAAAAAAAAAACCGAGGGAAACGAAAAAGAACCGAGGGAATGTTAGTAGACGAACGAAAGTTTATTCATGTATAAGAAGTTCTTGTCTAGCAACGTACACATTCTTCTGACGAATTCATTGAACGTCTCTTCCTTTTCCGGCTCTCGAGCCCATGACTGAAAATGAAAGGATATCAAAAGGATCAGAAGTAACCTAGGTACCAGAACTTCTCCTTTGGCGAAAATGAGGAAGAAGATGATTCCGAAGAGGTCGACCGACATGGCCAGCACGAACACCCACTTCCAGCCGTCGGGATTCTGAAAATCACGGATAACCAATCAGTTTCGAGTGACCTTCACTAACATTGTAGGTCAACGTGTTTGTGATGAGTCCTCCGGCGCCCGCCACGGCACCCAACCCGTTCGCAAGACCCATTAGAATTGGCGCATATCTCGGGGCAATATCAAAGTGGTTGACATTGAAACCTGGAATGTTCTTTTGAGGATCGTCTTCTCGAGTATGACCTACCAGCCAGTGACATTCCCGATCCACTGCACGCGATTATCAGACAGGCGATGGCAATGACCGGGTCGCGGACGAATGCAAGACACCCGAGCATCACGGCTTCGATGCTGAATCCGAGCGTGTTGAACAGCTTCCGCACGCTGCCCGTGTCCATCTTTCCGGATGATCGAATGTAGTCGGCTACTTGTCCACTGGTCAATGTCACGAAAGTCATTCCTAATTGAGGGAAAATTGCAATAAGACCACTCTGAAACCGAAGATATTATGGCTCCGAGTAGAAAACCAAAAGTACATTTTTGATATCAATGTGGAGAACATCTTTCATGTAAGTGAGCTGATTGCCGAGGAGCAAGAAAAAGCTCCAGGATCGGCAGAAAGAACAGATGATGATGGCCCAGACGGCTGTAGAAGTGAGCATATCCCGCCAGGGCAGGGTTGTTAACTGGAAAAATGAATATTTGGTTGAACTGAACACGTGTTTTCTTACCGTCATGTTTTGCACTGTCACTGTTCCAATCTTCTCTGTGATGTAAGTTTGCTCGTCTTCGCTGATGTACCTATGGGTAGCTGGACTAGAGCCAGAAACGTAGACCCAAAGCAAAGCCCAGAGGACTCCGAGAGCACCGAACACGTAGAAGGGAGCACTCCAGTGGACATGAGACACTAGGTACGCAGAAGCAGGCAGTCCTATCATGACTCCAACAGAGGATCCAGTGAACGTTGTGGTGGCCAGCTTGGATCTTTCGAGTGGCGGTGCCCAGTACTTCCAGACTCCGTGCATCGCCGGGTAGGTGACTCCCAACGCGAGACCCTGAACGGCTTGGAGACACATAACAAACACGTCGGTGAACGGATGGAAGCGAAGTGCGAAGGCGGTGACGATATTGAGGGTGCCTGCGATGAGCACGCCAAGCATGAACAACTTGTTGGGGGCGAACTTGGCGGCGAGAACACCTGCCGGGATCTGAGAGGCTGCGTAGCCGTAGAAGAACGAGCTTTCCATCATTCCGATCTCAGTGGCTGTCCAGTAGAACTCTTTCTCCTAAAGAAGGCGGATGATGATGCAACGCAGGACGAATGCTTACGTGAATGTATCCGTAGGCGTCTGTGAAGTTGTTGACCATTCTGTTCTTGGCGACACCGAAGTTTGAACGGATTCCGAACGAAATGGCGAATCCCAAGTGAGCCAGCAAGGCAATCTGCCATCGAACTTTACGGAGGAAGAATTTGTCCTGAAAAAGCGGGGACAAACGGGATAACTCGGGGATGCTTTTCAAATTTACATTTTCGGTGAGCGAGTGCAACTGCTCTCTGTGCTCCCACGTCTTGGTGGAGAAGGTGCGTCGGACTGTGTCCGAGATGGCGGACGCCGACTTTTTGAGTGTCTTGCCGACCATGTCCCACTGTTCACAGCTTATTTACAGGATAATTGGAGTTTTCGTATGGATGTGATTATGTTCCTGAAAGCTCTGATACTGTTAACGTGACGACAAGGAAGGAAAAAAAAAGAAGGGCATGAAAAAATAGAGATAGTCGGCGAGGATAATTGGAATGTAGTGGGGAGGCGAGGCGTGGGAACAAGTTTCGCCGAAAGTGATATTGGTTCGTGTATCATCGAATCGATTCAGCTGATATCCGTCGGACAGGGTACCGCGTGGGGCGGCTGAACTATTTACAGTAATCGGAGGAGACGAAAAAGAGATGGACGCATATCTTGACCGGTGTGTGCGTGTATGTTGATAACGAATCTGATTGATGAAAAAAGGAAAAGATGAGAAAGAAGGAAGGACGACGCAATGAGGAGTTGATAACATCACGTAGGAGCGCTTTTTAAAGATTGGATGTTTGTTTTTCGGGTGTCTGTCACTGACATGTTCGCTTCGTTTGTTCTTAAAAAGGCTGTGGAATCAGAAAGGATCACATGATGATTCCAGAAGGATCAGAGTGACAAAAACAAAAGTGTAACAGTTTGAGAAAAAACAACTTCTTATAGTTTGTAGTTCTTTCATTCATGTTACGATGATCCCCGCAAATGGAAACCACGTGGTTCTTTCAAAAATTGCTCAGAAACAAGTCTTCTTTTCTGAGAACTAGCTCAAAATGGTACGAGCTCTGAGACGAATTATGATGAGATTCGGAACAATTGTTAAAAAGAGGAGGGATTATTTCAAAGGGAATAGGAATGAAAGTGTGAGTATGTTGGGATGTAATTGAGAAGGGTACACAAGAACCTTAATTGGTATGATCGGATCGGATATCATTGAGATGAGCAGCAATTAGACAGAATTCATGAGGAGACATTCTAAAGCGAAGGACGAGAAGAAAAGAAGGAAATGAGAGAATGATAGTGGGGGACGGACGAACAATGGACACTGCTGCCTAGGAAATGAAACCAGAAGTGACAAAGAATTCGGCGAAAAGTGGCAGAGTACTGTAGACAGTTTGAAAACTCACTGCTGCGTCCTCTTTCGCACATTCGGAAGAAATGGAAATGAACGCGGAAAATGGGATGTTTGCAGTGGCACGGTGACGTAGAAACCGATAAACAGAAGCAGGGTATTGTGTGTTGTGTGGTGTGTGAAAGAAAAATAAGAATACAGTAAGAAGAAGAAGAAGAAGAAGCATCGGAAGAGTTTGTAGCAACTTGTGGGAGAGATCAATCGATGGTCGATGAACGGGCGGGTGATGGACGGAGAGATAATGAGGAAGGAAGTCGAGGAGATACGACGGAGACGACTTTCGGATCTCACTGATCTTCTTTCCGAGTTGCTTCATTAGAGTTCCTTTTACAGTTCTTCACAATCTCGAAGAATCGCTTGCTTATAACTTCTGAGACAGATCATTCTAGAACTTGAAGAATGTGACTGATAACCGACTCAGCCATCAATTTGCCGCCTGAAAGGGAAACTTTGACGGCATGAAAAGGAATAAAAAAGATCAAAGCCCATGTGACCCATGTGAATCTTCTCAGAAACCCTTCCTTGTCAACCAAGACTGAACCCTTCCGTGTCCACTTACAGTACGTCTGATGATCGCTTCCAGTCATCAGTGTTCGATAGATCATGTTTCGTTGGGGGAATTCCCCCAAAGATTGTTCTAATTTATGACTTTTTCAAACAGAACTGACACACATACACTCTCCATTTTTTGTGGCTGTGTGATTTTGTGTAAGGTCCTTCGAGGCAACGAAGTAAACCGTTTTTCATGTTTTTTTCTCTTTTCATTAACTGTTTGAGAGAATGGGAAGTACGGTAGTTGTTTGGCGATCAAGATCAGTTCAGAGAGACGGAAGTGTCGGTTCGGGGACCTTTGAACTGAGCGAATTCGTGATCTGCCCGAGGATTCAGTTCACTCGATTTTGAAATCTTCGATCTATGTATCAACAAACTAAGTTATCAAGGTTATCAAGGTCGACACAACCTAGAAAGTTATATAGAAACGACTAATTGTACTCCATGACACTCGATTACTTCTAGTATCGCATCAGAAAACCGAGACTTTGCAGCTCTTCTCAATCCGCTGGACGTTGGTTCAAAATGTTTCGATTCGTCTTGCCATCCAGTTCCTCTCAGATCCTAGCTGCCAGTGGTTATTTATGTGTTCCCAATAGAGCGCACTACACATAATTCTCAAACAGGTCTGTTGGTACACGTGGATGAAGCGATGATTCAGAAAGGACCCGTGCCGCCCTCCAAAGTACTCGATCATTAATTATGCGATTGATTTCGGGCGGTCGATTTCACTGACAAAATAAGATAAATCACGGAAAGAAGAGGGGCCGCGCAATCAGTTTCAGCCGTAAAGAGTGTTCTGTAAAGTTCATCAGATGATGGGAAGGTCATTAGTGACCAAACGATGGCGAAAGTGACAGAAGAGGGGAGAAAAAGGTACAAAGGTAGAAGGAAGATGGTAGTGATTGACAAGCGATCTGATCACTGCATATTTTCCACAGTTTACAACTTGCGAAGCGCAATTAGAGAGGGAGTAAGAGACGCAGACGGGACAGAGAAGGACTTTCAAAGATACCGGGAGTGGCCGAGAACAGTAAAAGGGACGAGTGTTCTCGTAAAACAGACTCTCATCTCTCAAATATCAAACGGGGATTTCGGACAACGACCAGTCGTCCGATTGATATCTGATATCAGCTGATGAATTCAGGACGACTGGGAGGGCGGATACTTCCTGTTGTGACTGTCGACGACACGCAGAGAAGCTGAAACATTTTGAGAATTTCAGATGAGTCGCTGGAAAAAGAAACAATGTTCCGGAACATTACTGCAAATTCTAGGTCATCTTGCAATCGAATGTGATCTTTAATGCATAGTTTTGTGATTTCTGGTGCCGGTGGGACACCGGCACTTCAAAGAACTCATCTTATACCTTATAGGTACAGTAACCTTCTTTTAGCTCTTTCAAGTCAACATTCAAAACTCTGCAACTGAGAATTTCATTTTTTACTCATTTTACCTATTTGAACTTTGAGATTGATGTGATGTGTTTTCAAGTGTGAGAAATACAGAATTCATCAGGTTTATATCACAACAATTCAGGACTAGCAAATAGTGAACTAATCAGTGTTTGGAGGGTGGTCCAGCATCACAAAAAGAAGCAAAAAACATGAAGACCCAGCCGGAAAAGGACAGAAAAGGACGGGGAGACGACCGGTTCTAGACGAGAATCTGCGGAAAACTACTGCACAAAAAGATGGGTAGGACAAGGAAAAGCTCGGGAAAACGGGGGGCAAGCGAGGATCAGTCACAGTCCATCATATCGTCGTCGAAGTCATTCCGAGGCTGACGGTAATTGGTGAACGGATTCGAAGACGATGAGGAGGAGCACGTGGAATGGTTCGAGTGAAGCAATGACGGAGGCTCGTTTGGAGGACCTGGAAAAGTAATTCGTCGGTTGGAATCATTTGAAGGAATTTTTAGTAGACGTCAAACTTCACCTGTTCTTCATATAAGCAAAAATATGTCTATGCCAATTACTGACGGAAACTGGGAATTAGTTGGTGGGAATTCGCAAACACTTTTGTTCCGTTAGTGAAATGATCTCCGGTGTGCGAGTCATCCCGTCCCCCGCAAACTACCCGTAAATATTATTACCGCAGTCAATTTCCAGTATGCACCAGACCCCCCTAGAGACCGGTCAGAACGAGCACTCACCGGCGGATGTCTCCTCCTCCTCGAGCACGTAACCATTGTTGTACTCGTCGCTTCGAGCCACCGAGGAATGTGAGTCGGAAGATGCTAGAGAGCCTGAAAGTGTCGATGTGGCTGTAATTGTTGGAAGGATCTTACTTCTAAAAGCTTCTTCTTCATTAACAAAACGGTGTGGAGTATGGCGTGCCGATGGGGGAAGGGACACTGACAAGGATTGGCTGGAAACGAAATTGCTTGATGATGAAAGCCTAGTTTAGACCAACCCTTTGTTGTAGTTGGTTAACGAATTACTCCGTTTCCGTTTTGAATGTAAATTTGCATAAACTCTAGATTGTCGCCTAGATCCACTTGCAGAATGACGATGAGAAGGTATCGGTTGCTGACGGAACATGATAGCATCCAGGGAGGAACTGGCACACAATGGCGGCGGAGGGCGCGCCGAATCGGCCATGACTGTTGAGGAAGTCTGCACTCCGACTATCTCACTGGAACACGAACATGCATTCATCGTGGAAGCCGTGATCTCATCAGGACCAGGAGTGGACGGCGACGCCTCTAGCTGGCACAGGTCCAGAGCGGCTATGGTATCCCGATGATGGATCTCTGAGAGGCGATTCTCGTCTGGACGCAGGACAACATCTTCCACAGCTCGCTGTAAATAGTTTAGTGTGAAAAAGACGGCAATTTGTCAGAAGGAACGCTGTTGACTGACTAAATATCTAAAGTTGGGACAGGAGTTGCGTGCAAGGCAATGTCTTCAGATTCGAAATGCTCACCTTAAGATCATTACACCGCATCGAATCGGTCGACCAGCGCGAAGCTCCACAGAAGAAGGTGGTCGTGTAGAGGTGCGGCCCCGCAGAGTCCGCAACCGTCGTGCGAATTGCCGTCGTGGTGTTCAACGAGACACGTCGAACGACGCCGAATAGCGAATCAGTGAGCAAGCACAGACAGACACTTCTCTGAAATAAAGAGAGGGTGGCTGAATCTGATTTTGATTTACGGGCGACGACGACGGCGTGCCAAAACAAGACATGCGGAGATAGAAGACGGGGGAGCGAGAGGGTGGGTGCCTCATTTCGCACACAATTCATATCATGTTTGGACAGGAATCGTGAGTTGGAAAAATTGAGAAAAGGGGAAAATATGAGTAAGCGGAAGAGGAAAAGGAAGCGGTTGGAACATTTCAGCACATCTCGAAGTCATCTGATTCAGAAGCCCGAAAACAGACACACTGCGAAGTGAACATATCGTAAGAATATCATGATCATCAGAAAACATTCACCATGGACGGATATGGGCCGTGTTGACTTTTTCGTTGCTCGTCTTTCTCATCAATAAAAAGGAAAAGAGTCAGTTCGGCGTCAGTGTTAATTGGAAAAACCACATAGAAGCAGGACCTCCTCTCGCCGTGCTCCGTCCAGGCGGTCCCGAGAAAACAAGAGTCCGAAGCGGCCTGCGTCTCTGTGTCCGGAGCTGCGTCTCATCGAAAAGAGAGAAAGGGAAAACAAAAATGATAAATGATCACATAGAATGAGGCCTACTGGCAAATGTAAAGCTCAACTTTCGGCTTTTTTGGGTCATTCGGAAGTGGCTGTGTAATGAATTCTGTTGCTCGGGGAGCTGGGGTGCTACTGGTGTTTGATCGGAAATGAGAAATGAGAAATGAAATTGGCATTTTCGGGAGAGAAGTTGGAAAGATGCATAGGAGCGCAGTTTTATTTTGAGAAAACAATGATTCAGCAGGCGGAGCAGAGCAGCAGCAAAACATTCGTTTTACGATACAACTGTGGGAACAGGAAATGATCGCGTGGGAATATCACCTGGGGAGGAAATGGATTCCGAGAAGGGAGCTGCTGCACAATCCTCAGGAAAATATGGACATTTTTCATCATAAACTCAAAAGATCTTGAAGACTTTTAGAGATGCAGACGAGTTGCTGAAGAGGTAGGAAATATCAATTCATGAAGAATGCGAGGAGGATTGTAAAAAACTTCTGCGGCTGAGCGCGAGCAGGGAAGAGAAGCTAGCTCATATCACTCAAACCTATGATATCTGCGGCAGTGAGCGGCGGCGACGAAAAGCCGTTTACTGCATTTTTCTTAATTTCCTGTGGCTTCTCAGTGTCGAGAAAAAGAGAGCACAGCTCAACGACGTCATCAAGTTGTGGCAAACATCTTCTGGAGGCAACGGCCATGTTCCGAATCGAAACGGGAGGAGACAAAGTGCGTGTGGTGCGTATAAGGAGAGACGGCGGAGGACTCAGAGGCAAAGAGGGATGGAAACGAAATGGGCCGGAGAGACAGAAGAAGTCTTGATGAGAGACGGGACCCGGCGAGACGGAAAGACCGAGAGCCGCAGAATTCTCATTAAGACACTGACCCGACGACGTCGTCGTTGCTTCTGTTGTCGTCGTCTCTATCTCGGAGGCGAGGGAGCAAAACGACAAAAAAAAACGACGGCGAGTGGAGGAGCAGCAAGTGGAAAATAAGAAGGTGCAAATGAGATCGGATTAGTAAGGGAACGAAGCAGGTGAGAGACTCAGGATCGATGAGACGTGAAACTGGGAGGCAGTGGGAGAGTCACTCAGCTGCTAATGCGATCAGAACAAAAGCATTCTTGAACTTTGATTCTCGAAAAGATTAGTTTCAGAGAGCAACACACAGATAGGATCATTCTAATCAGGAGTCATTGATAAGCTTTGTATGCTCGACAAGATTGGAATTTCAATGGAACGCATGAGGCTTATCTCGAGAGAAATTTGATATTGTGGGACAAGTAGAATGCGTTTCGTAAATAAAAGGCCTATAGAAACACCTGAGTGGCTGATAACTGAAATGTTCCGAGTTTTACCAGTGGCTCTTACGGACTAAACCCTACGAAAAGCAGGAACCCGATATTTCGTCGGCTGTGTTTTTCGGCGAGAAACGGAGAGACTGCCCGCTTTCGGGGGGTAACTCAAGCATCTCGCATCGAGAACTTGACTCGAGAGCCTACTTCTCTTTCCGTATGATAATTATGAGAGAAGAGAAGACAAAACAAGCGTTCTCTTGCTCACTGTGCATGAGAAAATACGAAAAAAAAAGGCGGTAGGGAATGGGAAGGGCATGACTGGTGATTAGCTACCACGGCAACGGAGACGCATGATCCGAAAAAGGAATGACGGGAGGAACTGCAGCAAACGATAGGCAATTTGAATGTTCTCGAGACGAGGGAAAGCATTTTCACGGAGAATTCAGGAGCAGGGGCACATGAAGTTCGTTGAAGAAAACACTTCTGGTGGAAAGGGTACCATCTGTTCTTATCTGGGTCTATAAGGCATCCTGTACATCCAGTTATATCAAATTCTACGATTCCATCTGTAGGATATTTCTGCGTAATGGAATGGAGGGATCAAAAAGATGAGAATGACATTTCAATCGGGATTCGTTTCCCCCGGGGCCACTGTTCGCGACGAATCTGAGCCCCCGAATCGTGCGGACACTTCGCAGCGCCCGCCTTCAATCCCATCTCATCTCATTAATTATTGAAGCGACCCGGGCACACACACGACCGTCACGAGTCTTCCGAATGGCTTCTTCTTTCGGACGTGTGTGTTGAAAAAGGCCATCTCACTCAACAACCCGCGCAAATTTAATCAATCTAATGAAAAAGTTTTTTGTGTCACAACGTCCTCTTCTCTTCTCGATGAAGAGCCTCCGCCCTCGAGGGCGCGTGCTCCGTGAGCCCATCTGTTTCATCGTTGAGCCGAAATCAATATGTGTATGAAAAAGGGCATGAAAAACGAAGGAGGAGAAAGGCGGACAAATAAGCAAAAAACTGAGAGCGACGACGCGTCGAGGCGTATTTGAATATTATGCAACCAAAAAAGTACGGGCGAGGAAAGAGAAGAGAAGACATGACGAGAGAGAGAGAGCTGCAAAGTACGGAGCGATTAAATACGGTCCTGCTGCTGACAGTGTTCGGGACAACGTACATTTCGTAACTTTGGAATCGTAAAATGCAAGTGGACAAGCAGAGATTGAAGCCGATGTTTGCTTGAATAGACGACAGATTCAGTGATTCACTTGGGACGGATATGCCAACAAAAAGTTGTCAAAGTTTCGCTTTTTATGGGAAGATCACTGACGAACATTGCGAAATCCTTCCGGACAACGTCATCGGATATCACACAGAGAGTCTATTCTCGGATTCTCTGGAAAGCAAATCCGCTCTATTGGATGCTTTACAAGAAGACGGTAGTTGTCAGTTTTGGGGGTTCAGCTGAAAATTCATAATTTTGAATTCAATTGAAAATAGCTGCAAATGACGTGTGCGCAAAAGAAGAAGTCATTCATTTGACGAACCGAAAAGCAGGGTTGATTACTTATGCTCTCGTGCTCATTTACGGCTCGAATAACCGGAGACGGCGAATATGTTGGTTTTTTGCAACAAAACTTTATGTTTCTCTCCGTTTTCTGACGTATTAGTTGTCCGATGGCAGGGCGCAGAAAAGAGATTGTGGCGGGCAAAAGATGGACAACCGGACACAAAGGACACTAATTCGGAAGCAGTGTTGCGGAAGACACTGTACGGACACGGTTCAGGGAGACGGATGAACGTTTATTATGGACAGAAGACCCGTGAAGAGGCAATGTGCTGGATTAGTAGACTATTTTCCATTTTGATGGCTGCTCACAGTCTGGTTTCTTATCAGGACAGAGACGATTGAAGGTGGAGTCGGCAGGGAATCCAAGGATTTCGCGGTCCTCTTGTATCCTGAACGTGAATGTTGACTCGTAGCTGCCGATGAAGTGGCGGGAATGGGCGCAGAGGAGCTGAAGATCGGAACAGTATTGTGGATATGAGAAGTGTCTTGAACTAACTTGATCAATTATTGCAATTTGGGGATCGTTGAACTTGTGGGAATCCGTGAATCGGAACACTTCGATCCCGTCTTTCAAGTAGGTTTTCAACTCGTTCACTTCGTCTTCTGGAGCATCCGTTGCCAAGTATATTCTCCTCAGTTTCAGCTTCTCACACAACTTCTGAAGTATGTCTGCAGTGCCCTCGATTGTTGGTAATTGATCCCTTCTCGCATACAGAAAGTCTCTCCGTCTCCAGTGAATTCCGATATACGGTCCCCCAAGTGCACTTCTTCTGGGCCTTTCCTTCGTCCAATCTGCCACCAACTCGGTTTTATCCCTTTTGTCATCAGAATCTAGATACTTTTTCCTGTAAAATAAAAATGCATATTTATCATCATCGAGAACATTCCCACCTGAATACATCAGCAGCCTCGACAAGTTGCTTGCTGTACCGCATGCTTCTTCTCGCCTTCCAGTAATCTACTTCCCCATAGTTCTCATGAAGAATTGTCTCCGCTCTATCGACCATGATAGACGTCTTCTGAGAGAAGTTGGAATGTGTGAGCAGCTCTTTCAGAGTTCCAGAGTCTCCTTGAATCGAAACGCATTTGAAGTTCCGGGAGCGCACGTCTTCGTAAGAATAGAACCAACCTTTCCTAAAGACTACTGTAGGTTTCGAAGAACCTGAGAGTGTCGAGACTCACCACAGTTTGTTACGGTCTTGTTGGTAATGCGAATCAGCTGGCGGCATGCACAGTCTCTCTTCGAATTTTCTCACGAATTCGGTTCCCCATCCTTCTGAAAAATGCTGCAGGTATATCACTTGGTCGATCGGGTTGTTCTCCGTTTCTGAATGTATTAATGTAATCTCGCTTTCGACTGTAAAGGACCATCTGAGAATTCTTCGAACTCAATGACTGGAACGAATCGGTTGAGACTCTCGACGTCGAAGAAGAGCCTCCAGGGAAGTCCGATCTGCATCCGAGTCCAATGGTGTAACCGACCCCACGGCGGCAGCACCAAAACGAAGTTCTCTCCGGATTCCCGAAGGGCTCTGACTGTGTTGGCGACCCGCATGTAGACGTCTCTCCGAAGGTTGAAACCCTCTCCGAAGTTGATCTCGAACAGGAGGAACTTCTTCTCTTGGGCCACCGAATATTTGCTTGTGTCCACTTGGGAGACCGTGTGACTGTCCCGATTCGCTAGAACACATCCTACTACCAGTAACAAGTTTGTTAACCGCATCTGAAGAAATCATGGATTTTAGTGCTAACGAGCGAAATCGAGTTCAGAAGCTCAGTTAATCAGGATAAGGAACCAATTGTGAGAGATCGAAGATATATTCAGGATTTCTGCCGATTCAGTTGCGAATTCAGACTCATCAGTGTGCAAGTTTTATTAAGTCAGTAATCCACCTTTTAAAGAAGAAATCATCTAGAAATGGGTTGAAATAGAGATATGAGAGAAGCTCCTCTTGACGGACAGAATGGGGTGCGACTAGAAAAAGTGTGAAACTGAAAAGAAACGGTCTGGACTGAGAGAAAAAAGAGAAAAAAGATCATGAGAGGGGAGACAGAAGTTGTGTTCGGAAAAAGATCGCGAATCCAATTGCAACGGGAAGAAAAGCCAGGTGGTTTGTTGTTGTGGTGTGACAGGGTGAGGAGGTAAAGCATTAGAAAGGGGTGGGTAAATGTACAGAATGAAACAAGAATATTCACATGCGGGGACAGGTTTCAGGTCTCTTCCGGGGATTTTTTCTTTGTCATTTGCTTCTGAAGCCAGCCGAGCCAGATTTTGACGACGACATTCCGTTCGAGGCACGTGGCAATGTGCCAAGTTCTCCGTGCTGACTCGTGCTCATTTGCGGGTTTCCCAGAAAATGGTTCTGGTCCGAAAGGTCATTATTATAGCTCGATACTGCTGCAAGTTCTAAAAGTTGCCGAGAATGGTGGATTGGAAGACTCACATTGGGACATTACTCTCGACTGGCTGGTTCCATAAATCTCTTTGACCATTTTCATTTTTCGAATCCAGCTGTAAAGGGAAGGATACAAAGGTCCTAATAATTTCTGAGCTCACTTCTTCCAGTCCATCGATGTAAGGCACGAAAAATGGTAATCCAATGGAGGGCAAGTGATGCGGAAGATGCTGAACAATGGATTAGAGGCTGCAGAAGGGAAACGAGGACTCACTTCTTCTTGGACGTCTTCAAGTCTGTCGAGTCGGAGATGGTGGCTTTCGTGAGGTTGATGGTCATGTCGGGGCGCTTCAGGTATTGGTTAGAATAGAGCAGCAAGTAATGACCACGGAGACACATCCAGCACTTGGGCCATTTGTTCGTCACTTCATTAGCACTCAACTCTGCGCGAGTTTTCCTCCGCTTCACCCATCCTTCGAACAGTTTCTCCATTCCGGCGTAAGCTGCTGCTACAGGCGACCCGGGAAGCTCATCGGGATTCGGTGACCACTCGGTCATACTCGATGACATTTGGAACTTGCCGAATGGAGCTGGACTGCTTACGCTGTTTATTGAAGAGGTGGATGGACTTGGGAGGACTCCGAAAGCCGATTCTTCGATGGAAGACGTCATGCGGCCAGAGACAGGCAAAAGACGTGGAGAGTCGAGGCTGAACGCGGAGACATTCGAATCCCCGACTGCGCGGTAACTAGGACCGGAGAACTCTTGGTACGGCGCTTTCCAGTCGTCATCCGAGACTCTGGCTTCTGGTAGGTTGAGTCCTTTCAGTTCTTCACGGTCGACTTCGTTGATCTGGGCGAACTCCGTGGGACCTGAACAATAAAAGTTTAGATCGGAGAAGATACGAAATCTTACATTTCACGTTGAATGTGAGTTGATCGTTGACAACGTCATCTTCGATGTCAGTCACTAATTTGTTATCAATGAAACTGCGAACGTAGCCGTCTGGTTGGTGTCGCATTGTTCGAGTTCTCTTCGCAATGCGTGGCACCAAAGCCTCTTCCTCTCCGTCGACGTCTCGAATGAACTCATGGACATCCCAGTCGTCTTCGTCTTCATCCGCAGTATGTTCATCAACATGTTTCCGTTCTTTTCGAGGACATGCCGACGCAATTGATGAGCGACGTGCCAAGCGGCGACTGGTTCTCCTGCAAAAACAACTTTGAAAAAAGGAACAATTCCGAATGACTTACGTTTTCTTTTCATTCTCCTTAATAATTTCAGAAATCACATGACAACTGCGATGCCTTTTCAGCGGCTCAGACTGTCCGAATGGGTCGTAGTCGTCGGTGGAGTATGTCTTCGCTGCTTGACTCGATGGAGCGAGAGCTCGTGCTGCTAACTTTGACTGCTTCGGAAGCTGTGGTTCTCGAGGACGCCTCTTTATAACAAGCGATAATTCGGAGACGTCAACAGCGCCAATTCGTTGCACTACACTAGTCAGATCCCAACCGACGACGGTCCTTCCATTGATCATCAGAATCTCATCACCAGCGTCGACTTTAGTGCAGGCATCAGCAGGAGATCCTTCTTTGATTTCACTGACAACATGAACTCCGCGATATGACGATTGAATGTTTAGTCCCTGGAAAAAGAAAATAACTGTCATATTCCGATAAAAGCTTACCCAGTTGATATTATCACTTCTTCTTCGGAGTTGAGCCGTTTCTACGAAACATGCGTACAATACGAGCGGGTCTTCGCAGTCGACAATCTTCTGACATTCATAAGCGAGTTCTTTGGACATCTAAAGAATTCTCGAAATTTCGTTTCTGTGAAACTTCACTCACTCGAATAATCTGACTTCCAGTTTCGAAAAGCGCCTTTGGCTGCACGTTGACATTTCGGAGAAGGTTCCACATGTAGTTTGACACACTATTCCGCACTTCGATGAATGATTGTTCTTCGTCGAAAGGTGTTCGATCAAGCCAGAAAACGAGTCGTTTCGTGTGCTCGGCGAGAGTAAGAACGGCATTCGAGACACTGTTCAGGATGTTCACAATCTCAGCCCGTCGGATAGCTTTCTCGCGCATTTTCATCGCTGAAGTCATCGTTCGTTCTATGTACAAGCACGATGTTTTGACTTGTTGAGCCAGTCGTTGAAGGTTTTCTTCTTCCGATTCATAACACTGAAAAACGTGCATTGTGATATTCGAGAAAATAATTCTGCCGAGTTCTACAAACTTTACAGGAAAAAAGGTTTTTCAACAATTAAAAACTGTTGAACTTTCAGAACGAAAACTTACAAAATAAAGCAGAAGAGAAACGGCTTGCAGGATTGTTTTTCTTGCTCCGAGCGCCGAAATACCGATTTTCTTCAGCGAATCGTCGTCGAGAGCTTCCAACTGCTTTCCGCTTTTGATGTTGTCACGAATCATGCCCAAGTACGGATTCATTTGATCGCCGAGACCTGAAAATTCAACATTTGTGCTTATTTCTGGAAGCAATCAATGAACCTTCAATCCATCGCGCCACTTCTTTGCCTTTCCATTGTTCGACGCATCGTGCGAACGAAAACTGCGGTTCGTAACTGGCGGACAGCATCGGACTGCCCGCGCGGAGACCAGATGAGACTGAAATTAGTGGATTTGTGTGCGGGCCGCCCTCGCAATTTTTGTTCACCTCCATTGACCGATTTTTCGCGCAAACTTGAGTGGCGAGTCAGTGGAAACATGCGATTCGCGGGCGATTGGGGTTAGAAATGGAATGTGTTGGGAAGTTTCGGCAGATCGAAACGGGCTACCGTAACCACTACAGTACCACTTTGTGGGTGGTCGTTTTTACTGTTTAATATGCGCATTTTAAACATTTTTTCGGTCAAAAATTTAAAATTTACCTGCATTGATAGCAGATGAGATTCCTAAAGCTTGCTTAGCTTCAAGTGGTGTCGACGGAAATCCCATTGTCGTTGAGAACATATTCACGTCGCAAAATCAACACATCATGGAAGTTTGGCCGAAACAGCTGAAAATTGTCAGTTATTCAATAATTCAATAGATACGTCAATGAGTCATCTGACGAGTTAATTCTTTTTGTGATTTAAGTCAAATGATAAAATTGAAATTAGCGGGTTAAAAAATAATCACTAAATTACAGTAGAAAGTAAATTTCTCAGGAAAAGACACATGACTTGAAATCATGAGTCGGTCCCACGCAGAAAGCTGCATTTTCCACTCGAAAAGAGCTGGTGGCCTAGCGGCTGCGGCTCTTTTCCTCGTCCCTCTCGATTTACGGCATCATCGCGATTTCACAGTTAACACATTTTGCTGGTGTCTCGTGGCAATTGATGACACATTTTCTCTCAAAAGTGTTTTATTTTTCTCTACAACTTGTTCTTTTTCGTTTCTCAACCTTCTTACACCTGCATGTTTCAGAAAAGATGGACGAAGACAATGCAAACGAGATCTTCAAAGCGTTCACCAAGCAGAATGTCGAGTACAATTTGTCCGGCACCGCCACCGTATGCTACAAATCCAAGACGTATTCAGCGAAAGTGAGTCCCCATTAAATCGTCGAGAAAGCCGTTTGTGCGTCGCAGGTCCTTCTCCATGGCAACGTACTTTGCGTTGAGGAGAGCAGTAGTGCCGAAGCGGTCACTGCGTGCGTCCCGCTCATATTCCTTCTCGAAAGAGTCATCATCAAGAAACTTGAGGAAAACGTAAGCATTTCATACTTCATGCTAACCATCATCAAAATACTGTCAGCAAGAGCAAGAGCAGTTCTCATTCACACTCACTTTCACCGATCCATCAGAAAATCTGGCAATCACTGTAGAAAGTGAAGAAATCCGGGAGGAGTGGATGATAAAAGTAGGTTTTTCTCTCTCCAGTAGACTATGTTCAATTCGTTTTCAGTTGGCAACGTGTTCACATCAAATGGCCCGTGCAGAATTAGACGAGCTCGCTTACAAGTTCTACACGATGTCGCCTTCCGCATCCGGAGATTTAGACGGAGTCGTCGACACGAAAGCTTCCTCCTTTCAAAACTTCTACTTGACCGCCCCGCTTCGAATTTCCCACAATTTTGCGATTTCACAGCAAAATAACTTGCCGGCTCGACGAGTGATTGTTGAGGAATGCATGTTCGAAACAAAGTTATCGTTAATAATTCCCAAGGAAATAATCAAGTTGAACAGGAAGAAAATATCAGAGTAAACATCAAGTTAGGAGTCATAGATTCAAGTCGATGTTTCAGACTCTCGGGTATTCTGGAAAGCCGTTTGAAAGTCTGGCCGCATTCCTCAATCGGGTGGCTCCATGAAGTGATGAGACAGCTCCGGGAAATGTCAGAAACCTACGAACAATGCTTCGAGTTCGTAGACGCTTACTCGGTATGCTATTTCTCAATATATTCAGCAAAGTGAATTTATATTCAGGGTCCAAACTTCCGAAAGTCAACTGAAAAGCATAGAGTAGCATTCGGACTGGTGCCTACCAATCTCCATGTCCACAGTTACGAAATCAATTCTAGTGACAAGCGAGATTTCATCACTGCCGGGACTGCTTCAGCAATCCCATATCGGTACAACGTAAGTTCTCAAGAACGGCTCTGTCACCTTTTTAATACTTTTCAGAACGGAGGCCTCGTCAAGTTATATTCCCTCCTCGACATCGAACCTTACAACTACGATTTCACGTTTTGGAAAAAGAGGCAAACTGTATTAGATTTGAAAAAAACGATAGGCGAGCTGAGTCATAAGATCGAGAAAGAATGGAAGATCGCAAAGTTCGGAAGTCCTGACAAGATCTGTATCCAAGTTCATGCCGGGATCAAACAAGTTTACGAGGGACTCAAGGACGTGCTCTCCAGTCTCCCAGACATCGAACGATGCTCCGATATTCTTTTGGAGGAAGAGAAACGAAGAGAGGCGGCTGGAGCAAAGGTTTACTCGAAGTGCTTCTCCCAGAATATTCAAAAGTTTTCCAGATGCCCGAAACACGTGTTTACGACAACATTCAAAATCAAATCGATCGAATCGATGCGATGAGTGTCAGTCTCCACACCAAAATCGCCGTCATTGACACTCTGAACGAAGCTCCGCATGAACGGGAAGCTTGCGAGAAGAACACGAGACAAGCGATATCGACGTGTTTGGACATCCTGCTTGCTCTTGCTGATTCCATCCTCGAGTCACAGCTCTTCTCGTTGGTCAGGTCCCTCCAGAAACCCGCTATCGCTCACTCTTACTTCCACATCATGATCCGAACTGACTTCGTGCTCTCCCAGACTATCACCATTGCTACCACTGCGATTCTGAACAGGATTCAGAAGAAGGATGTTCCATTCACGGATGGTAGTCTTAGTTGACACTACAATAATTACTTTGAATTATTCCAGATTTCCTCCTCGTCATCTTCTCGTTCTTATCTGCTTATGGAGACGAGAAAGGGATGATTGAAGACGCGATCGAAGCCTGGAAATGTCTGGAACAACGGGTTCGATTCCGCCTTGTCCGTGCTCCATCAGCTGTCTGCCGCACGTGCATACCCATGGTCCAAGGCTCCAGAAGCAACCTCAAAGTGGCTATTCCACTGCCACACGAGTACTTCGATGCGCTCCCCGACAACATAAAGTGGACTTCTGAGTTTGGAGTCGTAACAGCTTATTTCAACTTGGGAGTTAATCATGAAGCTACATTCGGGCAGTCGTTTGGAGGTGTTTCTGTGGAAAGCACTGTCAATCAGGATGCTGCTGACAAGCTGAATATGTTCGCAAATCGGAACGAAGCGAGCCAACGAGCCAGAGAAGCCGTGATGGAAGTGGTGAACGAAGTATCCAGCGAGCCGTCGCGGAAGAACTTGGCGATGTTCGAATGGGCCATGATGGCCAGTGAGCAACTCGGAGGAGAGTCTATTATATGTTGCAAGGTAGATTGCTTTCCAAGTAATAAAATCGAAGAATTTCGTTACAGAGTGGGAAAGATCGAACAGGGATGGCATCAACACTTGAGCAAGGGAGAGTTCTGAAAGAGACGTGCGGTTTCAATACCACACAGGTTGGAATTAGTTCCTTTTTCTACTGCAATCTGATATTCTCCAGATTTCTGAAGTCGTCAACTCTCTCCGCAAAGACGGCGTTAGACGCGAGAACTGTCGCAAGAACGTCGGGAAGCCCGTCTACTCGTTCAGTCCGTTCCAAATGCACTTCCTCCCCAAATCGTTCCGCCCACCGTCCGGAACCTACTCACAAGGAGTCGCTAGCTAATAATTTTGCCTAAACAGTTTATACAAGATTCTTTAAACCTTGAATATTTTAACATTTCGATTGTATCTTCGTGTAATTTCTCGAAATTGACCACTTACTTTCCACAACTTCGGTTCCCAATTTGTGACCAACTTTCTCCACTTTTCATTTCCACCCATATCTCCGAACCATCCGATCCGCCCCGTGTGATTTTTCTCCTTCTCGAATCCGTTGTGATGACTTAGAATAACTAACGTTCTCATAAATCTTTCCGCACTCTTTCTCTCTGCGCATTCACTCTCCGTCTCCATGACAACAACGCGGAACTCGGCGAGCTCACGACTCGAGAGCCACTCCAATACTAAGTGATGGATCGAGTGAGTGGAGAAGATATCTGGCAGGACCGAGAGATACGATTTGATGTCGATCACAAGTAAGTTTTAGAACATTCCACTGATTGTTTTGAGCTTTCAGACTGCTCCGACTGATAACAGGAGAGGTCCAAGTGGCGAAAGTGGAGCAAGTCGAGGATACAAAGGGAAATAATGGGGACAAAGGTGAGGGGGGAGGGAATGTTCTGGATGAACAGTAGAACGTTCAGGAACGATGCGAGTGACGAACTTGCGTCTGATCTGGCACGCCGCATCGATGCCTCGCATCAACATCACCATCGGCTGGAACTGTATCACTGGAGTGCAGAGCAAGACTGCCACATCGGTGAGAACTGAGATATAATCTGGTAAAGACGGCACAATTTCAGTTGGCCCAGAGAAACCGGGGCAGCGCCTGCGAGGCCATCTATGTGCTTGCCAAGGTGAACTCCTCGACGACCAAGTTCGAGTTCATCTTCACCGCCACCAACCCACCGGCGCACTCGAAGCTCTTCAACACGATCTCGTCGATCAGCCGTGCTTACGAGACGACCAAGATGTACAGGGAGCTGAAGATGAGAGGAATCTTCATTCGCGACGACGGAACTCTTCGGATTCTTCCCCAGGAAACAATTATCGAGAAGGTGGCGGGAGTGTGGAACTTGTCGACGGAAACGGTTAGATCCTTTCGAAACAGAAAAGTAATATTCACTTCAGGGAAGCCTCGGCGTCTTCATCATCACCAACATCCGAATTGTCTGGTACGCCGAAATGAACATCGGATACAACGTCTCTGTGCCCTATCTCACTCTTTATTCGGCAAGAGTTCGAGAGTCCAAGTTCGGAATGGCCCTTGTGCTGGAAACCACCTCGAGCAGTGGAGAATACGTTCTCGGGTTCCGAGTAGACCCACAGGAGAAACTGAACAACTTGCTCAAGACCATTCAGTCACTCCACAAGGCGCACATTCTCAAGCCAATCTTTGGAGTTTCCTATGTCAAGGAGAAGATTGAGGTGAGCGTCTGATCGGGAAATCGTTTGATCCAAGCGTTTTTCAGAAGCCAGAACAACGTTCCAATCCAGACGAGGAAATCGACGTGATCGATACGAATGAGGATGACGTGGAGATCGTGAAGAGCATCCGTCCCGATCCGTTCGCAGCATACTACGACGGACATCACAGTGCCACCGAAGAGAGCAAACATCCGGTTCTGAATCCGGAACTTGGACTGGCCATCGAACCGATTCGCAATGGATTCTCTCTAAATGACTTGTGGACTATCCATATTGATGTCTAAATAATCAGAGTGAATACAATATTTTTCATATTCTGTGTTTTTTGTGAACTCCATCGACGTCCGTCCCGTTGAGTTGCATATTTCAAAAAATTGAAAACGCTCCCGTAAAGGAAAATCAAAATTACTCCAAGTGTTACCATTCAGAGAATGACAGAGCTCTGCTCTTCACTGTCAGTTGTCTTCACGAATTCCCCCAAAATCGACGATCATCTGTTTGCTAAAGCAATCAGATGGGCGGAACAAAACCCAGATGACGTGATTCTCTGGGCGAGAATGAAAGCGCTTGTGAAGATTCCGACGGTCGACGTCGATTGGTCTTCGAAGATCTCGGCGTTGAGAAGAATTCGTTTCATGTACAATCGGAAGAACTTACTGCGTGGATGCATCGACGAAGCCGTCAAAGAGAGCATGGGAACCGACGTGGCGGCGATGATTTGCTCAATGAACCCGCCGGGAAACGGATCGCAAATGGGATCTCTTCTGGCGGCACTCGCGCACTTTTGCAATGGAAACGACGGGAGGGCTGTTCTTTTGATCGACTTACGAGAATATGAAAAGGGAGAAGAAGAAGTAGAAGAAGAGGTGAGGAACGGGAAGAGGACACAAACTACAGAAGGGGGGAGGTGTAGTGAATGGAAATCAAAGACACATTCTAGAGCGATAAAGAGGAAGATCCATTTGAAAACGAAGCGTTTCTGGATGAGGAAGAAAACGAAAAAGAGCTCGTGGTGAAGAATAAACCGAAAAGTGAAGTGGAGAAAGGTAATCAAGAGTGCATGTAAATAGAATGATTTAAGTCAATTTTCCAGAAGCGCAGATTGCCAAATTGAAGACGATATCGGCTATGTACACACACAACGTCTTCAACTTCGACGGACAAAAATTTATAAGTTGTCTTTAAGATCAGTTTTCCATAAAGATGTTTATAATTCCAACTTGGTTTATTATTACATTTACATACGCTCAACTATTCCTTGTGACCACTGGTCAGTCCTCTCTTTCTTCGT
The DNA here is from genome assembly GCA_900536315.3 of Caenorhabditis becei. Taxonomy (NCBI): domain Eukaryota; kingdom Metazoa; phylum Nematoda; class Chromadorea; order Rhabditida; family Rhabditidae; genus Caenorhabditis; species Caenorhabditis becei. The sequence continues at coordinate 422,639 of LR539712.1, read as the reverse complement.
CTCGTTCTTCTTGCTTCTGAAGCCATTTCCTTCTCAGAATCTTGATTTGAGTCTTAGAGAACGACTGTCTTCTGGAGCACGGATGTAGTGTGCATTGTGCGTCGCAAGGGTTCGGAGTGTATGGGGCACAGCAGCAGTAGCACTTCCCGTTGATGCTGATGCAGTTCAGGGGCTTCAGAGACCAAACTTGGTCCCGGATGTTCGGAGGAACAAGGGCTCCCAGGAAGTCAACTGCAGTGGTGTGTCTGAAAACATTCAGATGAGCTGTTCGAAGCTTCCGTTATCCAGAAGTTTTTGTGAGTGTATACCTGGGCGGCCAGACTTTGCACAGTCCACTGCTTTCGTCGTACGCCTGCGGAGTCATGGCACACGCCTGTTTCTCGGTCGGCAGATCACAAATCCGGTCGACGACCCCGAACGAATTGCCTCTGAATCGGGAAGTTTTCTTTGTTTTTGTCACTTTCCTCACCCGGGAACATAGTCGCATCGAGGGGAACAAGCGACCTGGACATTGCACATTCCACATGCATCTGCGGACTTGTTGAACAGCTCAGCGTAGTCCATCACTTTCTGCACGATTGGGTTTCCTATCCCAGTGATAAGCTGATAAGGTTCGGGGATAAAGTGATCAGGGACAGGATGGGACGTACCGACATGTAACGATTTTGATAGCATTGCTGAGGGAGACGATGCCAAAAAGAGCGATCAGATGTACTGCAAAATCAGGGTCATCCATAGGAAATCAGTTTTGAAAGTCATGGGATTGCTTGTTGACTACATAGGTTATCAAAGAACACACCTGAAACATGGTCCGTAATCACTCCAATCCTGGCAATTCGAAGTCTTTCCGGCCTGCGAAACGGAAGAGAAAGCGGATGCGAGGAAGGCATCAGCTGCCGGTGGACCGACGAAAGAGACAACTAACGAGAACAGAAACAATACAAGAACCATCAGAAAGGATGACGATCCAAACGAAAGTGATTAGGAGAAGGACGAGAGCGAGTGATAACGACGGGGCGGCAGATCGGATAGCGGCGCAATCGAAAGTGTCGGTGAGTGAAGGCGATACGCGTGGTTAACAACACATCCCGCCGTCGAATAACCGGAATATTTTGGAGAGGAAGGCGAGAAAAGTTGGAAGTAGTTACTCTTTTATTGCTTGAAATATGGGTCAAACATACAAACAAAATGAAACGTTTCTTGGTTAGAATGAGTAGGCGTTGCTCATGTTTCTGTCGGCGATCTCCTCCTCGAGCATTCGGATTCGTCGTTCGTGCTGTCGGAGGACCGCTTTCATTTTCATCAGGTCATCCAACAACTCATCCATGTTCTGGGGAACGTGCTGAAAGATAAGGAAGTTATGACTCTAGCTCGAAATGTTCATCCTGCTATTATCGTCGCAACTCAAAAGTTCATCGGGTAGATTTACGGAGTTGCGGGTCTCGCATGGAATCCACGTATTTCTTCACGCGAAAAATCACTTTGAACAGAATTGACGTTCCAGTTCTATTTTTCGCGTGAAAAATACGTGGATTCCATGCGAGACCCGCAACTCCGTAAATCTACCCGATGAACTTTTGAGTTGCAACGATAATACAGTAATCCTATTTCGTAAGCTTTGTTGTTGGGAAAGTTAGTAACAGTGAGACCGAGTATCGAAAATAAACGTGCCCCGGCATCTGAAGAAACACTGCCACGTGGAGAAGCAGAAGCTCTAACGGCCTGCGGGGGCGGGGCCAGGGTGTCCTCGTCGGCGGTCCTCGCTTGGTCCCTCTTGATCCTCTCCAACTCGGCCGCAGCTCTCCTCTGTCCTGCAGTCTGGTTTCCACCTCCTGGCTCATCTCGCTGGGCACGAGATTTCAGTGTTACCTGGAAGAGGAATTAATGGGAAAGTTGAGGAGAAGGGGAGAAGCGTGCAGCAAGGGCAGAAGTGGAGAAGGTGAGACTTACTGCTTGCTTCGGCTTCATTGGATCTGGTCCTTTCTCCTCTTTTGGAGGAATTTCCGTTCTGGATGCACGTGAAGAAGCCGGACGACTCGGAGGAGCCTCCCGCATCGGAACGATTCCCATGTCATCGTCGACGACTGGACGAGGTCTGGGGGAAGCGGATGGTCGTGGAGACGGCGCGGATGAAGGAGGAGCGGATCTTTCCGCATACGACTGCGTCGGCACGCTCTCACTTCTGGAAGCACTCCTTTACTCTGAGAATAAGACGAAACACGTACGCAGTGGGAGCAAGAGTGCTCAAAATGTTCGCCTTCTTGGCCACTTGAACCTTTGGCTTTGCAGCGGCTGCAGCGGCGGCAGCATTCACTGGCTGCCGGTTCGGGGCAGAGTTCTTGCCTTCCATGAATTCTTCGGCAGTAAGGGCGGGGATGGTTGAACGAGTGTCTGGGTAGAGATCGTGCTGGAATCAATGGAACGGAAGCTGATTGTTTGTCTGACTATGATTCTCACCTGGAACAAATCAGACTTCCTCGGCACGAAGAACTGCAGAATGTCAACAACTCCCTTCGTTGTCAACTTGTAGATCCTGCTGATCTCATTCTCTTCGGACGAGATTCCTCTCTTTGACTGGAATCCAATGGCTCTCTGTGGTTCACTTGTGGTATAAGTGTTGATGTAGTGCACGAAAGGAGCCTCGTTGTTCACTTCGTAGTATCGGATCGCACAATCTCCCTTTCCGACAAGGTACACCAGACCGGCATCCTCATCATAAAATGGAAAGAGCACTCCGTTCGAAGTGTCCAGTTCCTCTTCAACAATCGGGGTCGAGAGGTCTTCCGGGGCACGCAGGGCGTAGAGCCGTTCGGATCTTTTCGTGAATCCGGTAGTCATGATGAGTCCATCCTTCACGAAAATAGCTCTCTGTGGTTTGACGCCTTCGTGACCGGTTCCCTCATGAAGCACGGCTCCCGTGTGAGAATCCAGAATCCTGATCTTTTTGTCCTTGCAGGTCGTCACGAACTGACTACCATCGTAGTTGAAATTTATGCTCCAGATCTGATCCGGATGACCAGAGATCTCGAGAAGAGCCTCTCCGGTACCCACGTTCCACATGAACATCACGTTCTCGCCTCCTGAAATTAATCAGCTTCGGATATCCAGGGGTTCAATGGGTTTCAATATTTTCAACAAGAAATATACATACCTGCAGTGAGCAGAACGTTATTGGCAACCGGATGCCATGCAATCGTGTTCACTCTCTTCTGATGTCCAGTGAGCTCCACAGCTGGCTCACAGAGATTGCGAGAGAGTCCTCTGTCCGGAATGACCCATACTTTGCACGTGGTGTCTTCTGAGCACGACGCGATGACGTTGTCGTTGAACGGGCTCCAGGCAACTTCGAGACACGGAGCCTTGTGGGCGTCGACGAACGGGTAGTCCTTATCGATTCTTCCTATCTGAAAAAGTGTTCACTGGCCGCTTAGATAACAGTTGTTGCTGTTTGTGAGATGATCAGTGGGACGTGTCGGGACACAAAAATAACATGACGGAGACCTTTGGACAGAAACATGTGTGGGAAGGACGGAATACCTTGTTGACTGGGATGACCATGAACGGTCCGCCGGCACCTCTGTTGATGAACGCGATGAACTTCGGGTTGACGTCGCAGAACAGAGAGTCCCAGGTGATCTCGGTGACCCTGATGTCAGACATGCAGCTCTCGTGCTTGACTGGCTTACAGAACACATGTCGGAATTTACTCTGTCTCACGATTTGAGCCATCTGAAATCGGAATTGTTCTGTCTGAAACTCCTAGAGAGCAAGGGAAGATAAAAGCGGAGGGCGAGAGAGCGGCGGAGTAAATATGCAAGGATTTGCGGGTGCCTTCGGGCCGAGATGCTCTCTCCCGCGGGCAGCGCCTTTCCTCTGCGTCTCTCCGGCTCCCGTGCTCTCTCCGCTGCCTTCTCGTGTGTTACACTGCTTTTTTGTTGGCTCCCGTCGGCAGAATTCAACTTGTCGTCTGCGTATACTTTATGTCTGCCATGACTCTGACTCCCGGCGGACGGACGCAAGAGATATTGTTTAGTTAAAATCCGAGGAGCTATGGGGAGAGATCCAGTGATAACGTCAGAGTGAGAGGCTGAACGAACGGCACCATTGACATTTGAACACACATCCGAGCGAACTGGAAAGTGCGACAGAGCAGCAGACGAAACAAGTTTGCTAGCTAGTAGGTGCGAGGTCTATATTGTTTCTTTCTTTATTACAGGCTCCAACTTTCTTTTTCTTCCCCCGCTTCCTTCTGTTTTCTGTTTGCTTCTCGCTGGGTGGCTACTGTTGCTCGTTGCTCTCACGCGCGCGCGGGATGGATCCGTTGGAAGCTCATCGGTGTGAAACTCTGTGAACGGCTCAACTTTGTGGACATGGAATCAGACAATACTATTTATAACTTCTGAATTCCCGATCTTCGTAATAATATTCCTGCATTGCGAAAAACAGTTGTGCACACCCATCTTCGCGTTACTGTTCTGATCAATCGCGCCCCAATGAGAATCTTCAGAGGGCGCGAAATTTGAGCGATTAAAGTTTAGTCAGTCGGCCGGAACTTTTCTCTCCCAGTTTCTCCTAATTTCTGGTCAATTGTCGTCATAAAATGGCATTCGAATTTGATTTGGAAACGTTAAACGATAATCTTGATTCTTTCGGTCTCTGCTGTCCAGAATCTGATGATTTTGTCCAAAAATGTGAGTGAAAATTCGGTGAGACTGATTCGAATATTTCCTGAATTTTCAGTAGAAGAACTCTGCAAAGCTTATCGAAAATCAAGTGATGACATTTCCGATGATATTGTTTCCGTCATGAACAATGCTGGGAAGAAGCGTGTCGACTTGAATGTGCTCGCCACACTGGAAGAGAGTCTCGAGAGCCAAAGCAAGAAGGTGGCTAACACACCAAGATCCGTCAAAAAGCCTGCGTACGGTTATGAACTTTTGTAAAGTTAATTCTGAATTCTCACAATTTCAGGCGTGTTCCTCTCGCTGAAAGGAGTGGATTCAAATTGAGCGGGGCTGGAGACGACGAAAAAGACAATCTTCTGAACATTCAGACATCGACCAGCGCAAAACTCGAAGGACATTTCTTTGAGTTCTCTCCGTTTCCGTGAGTTTCCCACCGCTTCTCTCAGCTCTTACAAAACGTTTGCAGAGACTCTCCGGCAAATGAGAAGTTCCTTCGGCGCCCTGATCCTGGACATGTCATCAGCACTATTCGAGGGAAGAAGTATCAAGAGAGTGGACTGACATCGGTTATGAACAACGCAGGGCACGTTGAATTGATTTCCAAACAACCGAATCCCCTTTACGGCGGAGACAAGTCTTCAGTTATTATCGAAGGTTTTTTTTATTTAATTAAAAAAAGAAGTTTGAATAATTCAAATTTTCAGCGAAGGCTAGGCGGATGGAAGATTTTGCTCTACTCATTCAAAACAAGTTCGAAGAGATTGTCGATTGGGGCAATCCGCTAATTCCGTCTGTTGATATGGTGTACACCTATGGACAAGTAGTACATGATTATCGGAGAGACGTGGAAAAGTTCGGAGAACATTCAGTGGCTCTTATGATCAGTAAGCTTTGACGGTTGTTCTGCTGGTGTATAGCTGTTTACAGATGACGAAGATGGTACAATGGTCCGTCTGGATCTGAGCAAACTCACCGATGACGTCACGTTGTTCCCTGGTGAAATTGTAGCTGTTCGGGGACTCAATGAGACTGGGGAGGAGCTAGTCGTCGACCAGATCTTCACTGTCCCTCCACTCCCAGCTACCAAAATCGAAACGAATACGACGAGTACGTATCTAAAAGTTTCAATAAAAAATGTATTCGTTTCAGAAACAATCTGGTTCGCGTGTGGCCCGTTCACCACTATGGACAATTGTGGGTACGAGCACCTCTGTGAGCTGCTGGATAGAGTCGTCAGCGAAAAACCGGACATTCTAATCATGACTGGACCATTCATCGACCGGAAGAATAGTTACATCAACAAACCAAACTTCCCGATGACCAGTGACGATCTCATGGAGGACTTGATGATGAAAATCAAGGGAAAGCTGAACAAGTGAGTTCACAACCGCTGCCTAAAACTTTATCTTATCAACTTCAGCACGAAAACCGAAGTGATTATCCAGCCAAGTGCTTCCAATGACCTCTGCTTACCGCCCATTTTCCCGTCTCCACCATTCCTCTTCAAGAAACTGGACAGCGTCAAAAAGAGAATACTGTTCGTTCCGGATCCATGCATCCTCAGCATCGGAAAGGATGGGATTCAAATCGCCATGACAAGCAGCGAACCGATTCAAGGACTCAGCAACTCAGAGTTTCATCGATCGTCAGATCAGGAGAACCTCGACCGACTCGCACGGCTCAGCGGCCACCTCCTGACGCAACAGTCCATTTATCCACTGGAACCAACAGAATTGCCTACTTCGATGACCGATCTCCTGGAAGTCGGTCGTTTCCATTCCTCGCCGCACATCGTTTTCGCTCCATCGAGACTCGCTCCGTCGGCGAAAAACGTGAATCAGACGGTTTTCGTAAACTCTTCTACCCTCGCCAAGGGACCAACAGGAAACTACGTGAAGATGTCCATTAACATTCCAGCTGGAGAACTAGGTCCCAACGAAACAGTCGCTAACTACTCTAACATTCAACTATTGCGAATTTGAAAAATGAACTATTTCTGCTTCATAAGATGTAAAATGAACTACTTTTGATTATCTTCATTAACAACGGAAAGTATGTACAATAAACGATGAGAAAAGGAACAACATAAAGCAACCTGACGACCTGATTATGCAATAATTTACGGTAGAGATGCACTAATTGCGGGAACTGGGAAGGGAAAAGAGAGTACCCGTGGGGGGATTCTGCTACCGTACATTATTCGGAAGTGAGTGGAGGTGAAAAAGAGAATCACATGTGTCCGTAACTCGCGTTGATTACCGCTTGTTCCGGAAGACGATCGTCGTTGACGACGAGATGAAGAGCCGTGTGGCAGTGACTGTCGACGGTCTGGATGGAGCCTGCAAAGCAAGGACATGGATAGATGATCAGGTGAGGAGATGGTGAGTAAGCCTCTATTAGTGGAGATAACGAGTCGGCGAGAGTTACCGTCGAAGCACACTCTCTTACCGTCTACGCCGACTTCAGAAGCGGCTCACCAGTCCCAGAAGACGCCTCCTTTCGCAAATTCCGCTTCCAGGCGCCTTTCCCTACAGAACTAGTTCCTAATGAGCTCTCATTGTCCCATAAAAGTCTCTCCCAACTTACCTGCATTATCGAGATCAGATGGACGATACGTCATGTAACCAATGATGGTGGCGAGAATCGAGAGAAGTTTACAGACGATGGCGAGTCCTGTGATTGTCCAGCTGAGCTTGAACGGGTCGTAAACGAGACAGGACGTCGCCTTTCCACAACTCTCTCCCCACTCAAGACACGCCGTGTCGATGATGACTCCGAAGAGAATGCCTCCGGGGATGAATCCGAGCAAACGGACGAAGGTCCAGTTCACGCCGAGAGCCAGAGTCCTTTGGTCGAACGGAACGACGCGGAGCATGATCTGTTGGGTGGGGATACCGGACGCGAAGCTGGCGACGACGGTGACGAAGAGGGTGACCATGAGGATATACTCCCTATAGCCGCAGTCGTGGTGACAGTAGCCCTGATGCAGCATCTCCGGATGAGGCCGGACTCCGTGAAGCAAGTTGTGGAATGTGGTGTTCGTGGTCAAACAACCACAGCCAGACCACTCAGTTGATCCCTGAAACAAAGTGCAGTGTGATTAACCGTTCTGTTGACAACACTCTCTTCCTTAATTTACCTGATTTTTTGTCATTGCCGTGCATCCTGCGTGGCACGCCGAGTAGTACATGTGTCCCGTGTTTCGGTCGCAAACCGGATTCCACTCCATCTTGCAGTGACACTCGGAGTTGCACTGCGAAGAGACGCTGAAGTCGTGAACCTTGTCGATGCTCAGATCTTCGTAGCCAAGATTGATTCCGACGAACTCTCGCTGCGGACAGTGACTCAGCAGGCCTGTCGTGAAGATCAAAGCGACGACGTGGCACACAATGATCATTTTCAGCATTCCTCCAACCTGAAAACGATTATTTGAGGGATGTGGTTCTCACAAACATTTTCAGTATGACAAATACTTCTGTACAGAAGTGCTCCCCTTGACAACTTTTCGTCAGTTTTGTCAAAAATCGTCGTTCAACCTTCAATTGCGTCTTCAGACAGACAAAAACCTTTGACCTTTTCGTTTTCACAACTTAACGACTTCTTCAAATCGAAATTCTGTCGCTGTGTGTCTTAACAAGTTTTCTTTCCTAATGGAATAATTGGATTACAATTTAGGGATCAAGAAGAGGAAGCCATGTGATCGACGCACGGCGGTTCGGAATTCAGAAGAAAACGAGAAAAGTGCGCGTTCTCTGAGGTTTATCAGTTTATCAGGCGTGCGATTTGAGAGAGAAGGAGAGAAAATACGCACCTGTAGTTTCAGTTGTCGAATGATCGTGCCGCCGACCATGACTCCAGTGGCAGCTGCGAAGATGACGACGGCTGAAATACGGGATTTGGGTGATAAGAAGAGTAGGAGATGTTACAGGAAAGATAAGAAGCCAGAGTCGGATTTGTGGACAGGAGGGTCTCCAGAATCTTGGGCATGAAGGCAGCGAAGCCGTTGATGATGATCGACTCAAAGATGCCGACGAAGATGCACACGAGGAACGTCGGGTTGCTCAGGATTTTCTGAATATTCAACATCGGGACTGTTCTAATTTGAGAGGCGTTACAAAGACGCAGGCTGGCAGTCTGCTCAGGTCCCTTGGCGCCTTTTCGTTGACATCTCCGTTGGCTGCGTGACATTGATTCACGTCTTTCGCACGATGTCTCTTGGCTTCTGGAAGTTCGCGAGCGAAAGCGAGAATGGGGAAGGCGATGAGTAGAGCGGATATGGATGAGATGATGAAGCCGACCCACCAGGCACCAACCCATCTGGGATCCGATCGTTCCATTGGGATTCTGAAGGAATCAGCGAATAAGAGAGCTGCACATCCAACGCATACCTTTCAACTCTATCAAAGTCATCGTAGAGATTCAGAAGGAAACCTCCAGCAAAGACTCCAATGACAGGACCAAAAGAAGTAAGAACGGCGTGAATAGCAAGGTAGACGGGAGAAGCCTTCTGAGAGACATTCTCGTCCATGTAGGTGGTTCCGATCGAGAAAAGAGGTGTTGATCCAACTCCGTGAAGGGTTTGACCTGTGAAATGAAAACATTATGGCGGAAGCGACAGAGTAGGCCTACCCAAAATGAACATCCAGAAGTAGGGATTGAAATACGAAGAGTACGGTTTGCCAGTGCACTCGGGATCATCTCTGTTTGCACATTGTCCGAAGTCAGTCTGATTCGTCAGCGTGTCCACATCCGGATGATATATGTCAACCATCCAATGAGGAAGTGCGCAGATCAGAGAGCCGAGGGCCATGATGACACCTCCCCAGCCAATCCAGCGACCCTTGTGGCCATTGTTTCCCCAGTGGCAGACAGGAAAAACGACAAGAAGCACTGCGAAGTCGTACCAACTGGAGATGATGCCGGTGTGGGTGCTGAATCGGGCTATGAGAAAGTCAGAAAAGAGAGTAATACCTGGTCATTTTGAATCTTCTTTCCAGTGTTGAAAGGCCTACTGGGAAGATGGCATTGACGACGAAACTCTGAAAATGGGATTGTGGAACGAACTTGCAACTGGATGTACTTGAATGAAAGCGCAGATTCCTAGCACCAACAGTAGACACTTTGCATTGTGGAACCCTTGCAGCCAACCGGGAGTGCATGCTCCGAACCCGCAGAGCAGCTTCTCCGAGTCGTCCTCATCCTCGATCTTGTGTTTCAAATTCTCGCCCGGTTCCTCGAAATCGTGCACGTTGTGCTTCTCCATCTGAAATATCCGATTGAGGAAGTGAACAAGTGATGAGAAGAAAGAAACAAAACACGTTTGTTATGACGATTGACTCGAGGACTTTGCGTCGTCGTTCGTTCATAAAAAATGGTGTGTACTGAATTTGTTATTCAAATAAAACAACCTGTGAGTGTTTGTTGGCAGGCAGAAGAGAAGAGAGGAAGGTCTCTCTTCAGTGTCCAAAAAGTGAAAATGACAAAGTTATCACAAGTTGTGATGATCGTCGAAGAGGCGGAGAGGTAGCAGGGGAATGTTCGCGATGCCGACGGAGAGACGAAGAATTTCAAAGATTTCTCGCTTGTTAAAACCTAATGGCTGTTACGGGGCTATAATTGAGACAAAGTTCAAGGATTCTGGAACACTGAGAGAAAAGGTTGTTGGATACACACCAGTCTTGTCCAACTGAAGACATCATAACTCAGAGCACGAAAAGTCGGCAGATGGGGCAAAGAGGAATGTTCTGGAACACTCTGAAACGACGTGCTTTCTTCGGTGATCGGCCTTTAGTCCGGGACGTCTAGACGTCGGAAAACGGTCGTAGCAGACTGATATGACTCGTCAAAACCGGGCAGAAAAAACGGAAAGAACCACAAAAGAACAGGTAGCAGTTAATATGCCAGGGAAAGACACGGGAACACACGACCATCTTTAACCTTCCGAAGGGAAGACGTTGTTCGAATCGTGGCTAATCGCCATTCTGTTAATGCAATTTCACACGGACAGTCCGCAATCAACATCTTTTTTGGGGAGGGAAAGGATCAGAAAGTGTGTGTGCGAGGTGATTTATCGGGATGGAGTCGGGACAACTGAACTTCATTTTACGACGGACGAAGGGTTGTGTTTTTAGAAAAGTTCGTTTTTGGGTGGAGCGACACGTCAGATTCCCGTTTTCAGCGAGTTTTTTTTTGCGCCCGGGGATCCGGGAAGTTGTCGGAATGGTAATTAAGCGTACGTGAACAAGGAACCATCTTCCGATTCTTCTCAGAGCAAGCTTCGGGCATTCTTCTCAACGAGGCGCTCTTCTGAGAGTGGCTGATGTTGAAAACCTTCGTTATCATACATGAGATAGAGACTACAAAAGATCAATGCCCTTTGGAAACACGTATACACTCATATATTTCAATTCGACCGATGCATTCATTCATCAGAGGTCTAGAAAAGTCTTCATCCGTCATCAGAAAGTCTTCTCTTATCTCTTCTCTTGCCACCAGGCACTCACAAACTGATTCGATGATTCTCCCCCTCTCCCGTCATGTTCTTTCATCTTTCCACTCAAAATATGGCTATCCATCATTTGTCCAAGTTCAGTTTCTCCTCCTTGACAACACACGTTTTTGGAAGCAACGTTGATCTCGTTGGTACGGAACGAAAAACGGTTTGATAGTCACATGGTGAACAGGTGGCCGACACCAGAGAATGCGGCAGAGAGAATCAGGATCACTACGAAGCGATGCGATGTGGAGAGAGGTTCTTCGAAAGTTGGGTGGGCGGGCAGTGCACTTGGAATGGGAAAACACTTGAAACGAGGAAGGATCAATAATCGAATCAGACGCATGTTTTGAGTGTTTCTTGTCATCACGGAATGACAATTCGGGAGAATGAACAACTCGGCGGGCTTCAGATGATCTATGGATCGGAGAGAATTGGAATGATAGGTACCGTGCAAATGCTGAATAAATCTGATTTTTGAAGTCATTCGTCGTAGACAATACTAATTTAAAAATATGGGACTTGTAAAAACAACGGTAATCAATCATTAGATTTGGGCACACAACATCCCAGAATAATGAAAACCAAAGTTCCATGAAAGTTCCACTACGGGGCAACGCAGTAATTGGAAAGGTTAACAGTTTTACACAAACCGTACAGTTTCTTCTCGTTAAATACCAAAGACGCGAAACGGAATGTTCACGGCTACTCTCGCGTCACCTGAATTATCAGAAATTGGAGGGGAAATGGCGAGGTGAAGGGGCGAGAATGAGTGAATGCAACAAACCGAAACAGTGATGGCGGTCAACGGGTGTCATTGTTAACAAGCGGAGAACGAGTTTTTCTTTACAGCTTCGAACCACCACAAAATAATGAAACTGTATTGATTGATCTACTGATTGAAAACGGACGAAGCGACGGGCGGAATGAGAGAGAGAAACGTCGTAAACGGTGGGGGATAGTCGAGAAGAAAAACGGAAGTGATGGCGGTCGGACTGAAATGGAGGATGTTGGCGCAGAGGTTATCGCCAGCCGAATCTCCTTTTGTTTCCTCAAACAAACCACCTTCACTTATCTGATCGGTTTTCGATTTTTTAACGATCTGGAAACAGAGATCCGGTGGGTTGGAAAACGGGATGAAGAAGAAGAAGGAAACAAGGACGCATGGGGCACCCGGGCTGTTTTGTCTTTCGAACTTGCGCGAGTCGCAGCTGAACTACAATCACTGTTCATTCTCTTGAGAGCACCATTGGATTTCATGATCCGATTCCATGCCCAACCAAGTTCCTCGGCTCAACAGCAGATTGTTGTGAATTTATGTAACCAAATACACAAAGATATATTTGCGACTTCACTTTGATAACACAAGTTCTTCCAATCACGTTCATGTTAGCGCTCGCTTTTCTGATTTCAGAAGCGGCCATAATTATGGCTGAAAATCGCCGTCGAAATCTGAGCGCTATGAAATAAACATCCTGTAAATCGCTCTGGAGATCCGAGGGAAGCTCGCAAAAAGATGAAAAGGAACAACTCGGCCAAACTAATCGGATTGTCATCTTCTGAACTTCTCATCGTCAGAAGTAGTATTGTTATTGAGCACGATTGCAGTTGAACAGAGATTCTGGTAAAACACTTTTAAATAAGTGAATCTGAAATTTCTTATAGCAGCAGCTAATAGTAAGACATTGCTGGGAAGTGCTAAAATCCTGCTGAAATCCACTGTCCCGGTGTTACTTTTGTTCTGATCATTTGTCCCTATTTTTCGCCAGATCATTATTTTTTCCAGGATTTAGAAGAAGTCTAACGAGTAGTCAATCTCAATTTTCCTAATTTGTTCGACCCTAGGCTGCGTAGCTCGGCCTCATTTAGATTTCGCTCTCTAACGGGCAGGGAATCGAAACATGACTGCTTGTGGTATTTGAGTTCCTGGACAACGTAGCTTTGCGCCTTCCAAATCGCTTGATATTCAATTTGCCTGCATTGCCTCTTCTTCAACTTCTTCACAAGGGAACTCCGAATACTCGCAGCTCTGGAATTCGCTATGAATTTGTGTACAGATAGAATCGACGTCGCTGATTACGAAAATCATAGTGGGTTTCTGCGAAAATGCTCGTATTCTGAATGCTCTCTTGTCACCGGCCCCGTGCGTCACGTATCGGCAGTCACCAGTGGCGTAGTGGTTGTGTGTTCGGACGGTACGGATATTGGGGGATTCTGAATCCTGCCTCAAAAAAATTCCCAAGGTTCCAGTTGCCGGTTGAGCTTCAGAATTCAAGAATGAAAGCCTTCATATTCCATGGTGCAACGAATTCCCGTGAAGATCCAGTTGTTCCACGTCATTCCATCTTTTCTTGTTTTCCGACTCCAGAATCCATTGATTTGCCGATGTGTACATGAAAAAAAAACCTTGTTAAACGGGATTTTCGATTTTTCTTTTGGGTGCTACAAAGATTCAGAAGCCTCATCGATTCGGCAAGCGCTTCTGAATCTCATCATCCAAAACCCAACCAACTGTCACATCACCGCTTCAGTAGCATTCAATTCATCAGATTCTGGGGGGATTCTGAATTCTAAAGGCATAACTCACATTGTCTAGAATCCATCCGTGTTCGATCTTCTCAGAATCCAGAGTTGCTACCTCCAGAAGTCCTTGAGATCCAAATTGTCAGTTGAGCTCCAGAAGTCCGAAATGACAGCGTTGACGTGAAGATCCAGTTAGTCCACGTGGTTCGGCCATTTCTTGTAGTTTTGTAGAATTCGTCCCAGTTGAAAATTGGCTTCAGAATCCCAATTTTCCGATGTGTACATAAAAAACATAGTGTTAGATGAATGTTTCATAGCTTTTTCGATGGAATTCTCTGTTGATTCAGAAGCCTCATCGATTCGGCAAGCGCTACTGAATCAACATATCCAAAGTCCGATCAATTGGCACATCACCGCTTCAGTAACATTCAACTCATCGGAATCTGGGGGATTCTGAATTCTGAAGGCACAACTTACACTGTCAAGAATCCAATGGCCAAAGGGTCATTGGAGCTCTAGAATTCAGTAGTTGCTTCTAGAAGAGTCCCAGGGTTCCAGTTGCCGGTTGAGCTTCAGAATTCCAAAATGACAGCCTCCAAATCCCATTTGTCCATCGAATTCACGTGAAAATCCAGTCCATCCACGTCACTCCATCATTTCTTGTTTTTCGGCTCTAGAATCCGTTGATTTGTCGATGTGTACATGAAAAAAATCTTGTGAAACGGGGTTTTCAATGATTTTTCTACTGAATTCCATGAGGATTCAGAAGCCTCATCGATTCGGCAAGCGCTTCTGAATCATATGATCCAGAATCTGATCAATTGTCACATCACCGCTTCAGTAACATTCAACTCATCGGATTCTGGGGGATTCTGAATTCTGAAGGCACAACTCACACTGTCAAGAATCCAATGACCAAGTGTCCATCGTTGGGGCTCCAGAATCCAGCTTCTTCCTCTAGAAGACCAAGTGAACCTTCCTCCAAGTGTGGAATAGCAAAAACTGATTCTCAGGATGTTTCCAGCCCCTTTTATATGCAACTGATAGCCTAGAAAATCACGTGATAAATGATAAGAAAATGATAACGTGAAAATAGTCTATTTTTCATGTTTTTTTGATGGAAAAACATAGAAAAAAAGAGGTTCACGTGGAAAAAGAGACCAAAAATCAAATAATTCCAAAAAAAAATTTTTTTGAAATGAAATTTTTTTTTCGATTTCCACAATTTCTAAAAATTTGTTAAAAAACATGAAAATCAGGATCCGAGTATTCGTATTTTTCATGCTATTCGACTCTACATTATCCAAAATATCAAGTTCGACAACTATTCGAATCATGGAATAAAGCGAAAGTTTCGAAAAAACGATATTGTTTGGAATTGGGAGACTACTTTGCACGAGGGAGTCTGGCAAAAAAATTTCGGGGAAAGGCAAATGAACCCACAGCAGAAAGAACGTACCGTCTGAACACACAACCACTGCGCCACCGGTGACTCACGGTGACTGGTCACAAGAGAGAGGGCGCCGCCTGGAAATCTCGAAATCAAAGTGAAATGTTCGGAAACCATCACACAAACTTGAAGACGTCAGGATTCAGAATACGGGCATTTTCGCAGAAAACCACTATGATTTTCGTAATCAGCGACGTCGATTCTATCTGTACACAAATTTATAGCGAATTCTCAAGCTGCGAGTATTCGGAGTTCCCTTGTCAAGCGTTTTTTTTCGATTTTTTCCAAACGTCTACTTCCAGCTGCAAATTCCTCTGACTTTTAGGAAGCTCCCAAAAGTGATGATCCCGAAGAACAAATACGGGAATGTCTACTGATCTCATCTCAAATCGGATCTGGTTCCTACGGATAGGTGCCCGAGGCAATCGCTAGGCGAGACATGTCAGCGGGAGGATAATATGTCGCCATTAAAGTTATGGAGCACGCCACTCTTGTTTCTTTCATTGAACTAATAGTTTCTTCCAGGATATTTCGAACTTCAACATCGTGATGCACCGGACGCCTCTCTGGATCCACTTCTCCGACAACGTACATCCATCACTGACCGCCGGAATACTCCATTCTCAACTATCTTGTATTATGACAGTCAACAAATAATGACACGTAAAACTTGTTTTTTTGCATGTTTTCTGAATGTCAGTTGAAACAGAATGGTGGGACTCGACGATGTGCCTTTCTGAAGATGTTTCTGGAAGCGCGATTTTTAAAAAATTGAAGAAAGAAAACCGATTCGCCGGACGAGCTCTATGCAAATAGTTGCTTCGAACATTTCTCAGAAGAAAAACCGATTTTATTTTAAACATAGAGATAGAGTTGAATGAAAGTGTTACGCAAGACGAGTCGCTTGCAGCCCCGAACTGTTCGAGTTGAGATCAAACACTCAGTTGCCGAGAACGTTCCCCACACAAGTGTCTTTTTTTCATTTTTTTTACCCGAACAATAACAAACCAAGCTTTGAAAGCATTTCGCAAGACGCCAGAACAATTTGTTCGGTCTTTGGTCGCATGTGCTTTTCATCAAAAAAATCTTCTCTCGCTTGACAAGCCACATGTCGGTTCCGTCGAAAGCATAACAATTTGTAAACTTTTGGGTTGGCGCAGCACGAATTCAAGGACACATTTGTGTTTGAACATGACAAGCTTGATCGACGGTTCTGTTCCTTTCGGAATCTTATCTGATGTGATTGTTATCAAGTTGGTATGCAAAACTGATAAGAAACTAATAAGTGGGGTGATTTTGAACCAGACTTATGGGTCAAAGTACACATATGGCAACATGTCTTGGAAAAAAGAAGACGGCTTCCCGGTTTTTCTAAAGAGAGATGTCATATGCGATCTAAAGAATCGCGGCCAGCATGTCGCCAGATGCGCTGCGTTTAGGATCTTCTTCAAAATGAAACGTTTGTACTTAGCAATTCAACATTTTGGAACAAAAATAGATCATAAAACACGTTTGAACGAGGACCGACACAGCTGGCATAGCTGAGAAACAATATTGCATTCGGATCGCTGGCAATCTACTTCTCTGGCAACACGATGTTTTGTTTTAAAAATCGTAAAGTCGCCCACATGCCAGCACACTCGTCCGCAATGCATCCCCCGTTGCGAAGAGCCGTCTCAACTGCAAAAAAAATCTGGACGGCTGTTGTGTCGTCGAAACAAATTCCATTCGGTTCCTTCGAAACTCACATCTTTTTTCAGTTCATCGGCAGATCTCCTTTACACTTTCGTATCTGACGCCCACGATCTGGAACAAAGTGCCTTCCACCATTTCCGTTCTCTATCACCTCAACATGACAGACTCCGCCCACTTGCACACCATTTCTCTCTGATTCCCACAGTATAAAAAGACATCGGAAACTATTCAACAGCCATTCCTTCGACTTCTTCACCGACCGATGCTGAAGCACACCGACACAATGGAGGATTCTTCTGAGGATTCGGACGACGTCGACACCGCATCGCCTGCACCACGACATCATCCACAACATGCACGAACTTCTTGATCACACGGTACGAATTAGTCTAGCTATAGGTGCCTTCAGACAGTGATGTACCAAAAGTAGAGCATAGTGTACTGATATAAACTGCGCATTGGGACGGGCTTAAGGAACAATTTCCCGTTTTCCCGGGTCGGGGTTTCACCGATTTTCGCAGACCCACTCCAGAGTTATTCGGTTCCGGAACGTCGGGGTCCCCAATATCTTATCGATAGCAATATGTTATCAATAGAAAGACACTAAATGCGTAACCAATAGAAAATATTCTGTACATTTCCATTTGGTGGCAATCCAATTGAATCTCTTACCGTATCCTAAGCCACGCCTCTTTCCGATTTCGCAACATTTCGCAACACTTTTATTAATAGTTTCATGTTTCTTCGTTTTCCGGGTTTCGTCGTTCGAAAAAAATCTCTGGGGTTTCCTGAAAAGAATTCTAAAGTTTTCTGGTTCTGTTCCCAGGGGAATTCATATTATTCGTAAAATCTGAAATGGGTAGCTGGCCTAGAAATCCGCTCAGCGCGGCCGCCAGGTCTCGAAGCGAAAAAAATGCGCATTCCGTGCTGCGCCTTTAAAAAAACTACGGTATTTGCCGGTGAAAACCGTAGTTTTTTTAAAGGCGCAGCACGGAATTCGCATTTTTTTCGCTTCGAGACCTCACGGCCACGCTGAACGGATTCCTAGGCCAGCTACCCATTTCAGATTTTATCAATAATATCAGTGAAAAGGCAATCACGCTCGCTTGTGAAAATTGTGCACGAGAACTTTAGATGCTTCTTCGAGAACATATGTATATGCTCAAAACTTTTCCCAAACATCTCCATTCTCCATAAGGCGCCAAATGTTCTCTAAATAATCGTTTCCAATCGTCATGTTTCTGCAACGTTTCACAGCCTGACTCACTTGGCCCCGCCCTCGTCACTCCGCCCCCCCACTGCGCATTTCTTCTCGGATCAGTTGCGTCGCCTGCAGGCGCGCTGACTGCCCGCTCGTTGAGACCGGGCTGCCTTTCCTATCCACACTATCTTATCACTCTACACTTGAACCCAAAGAAACGCTTGAAAAGTTCTTAGAACCACCAAATGGGTGGTTGCTAAAAATGGCGTAAGGTTAGTTGCATGGACTCTCTGGGTGTGTCCAGAATAGCATTCTGTAAGTATCCCGAAGGCTGTCACTTGCGTGTTTGCGGACAATTGCGTACTTTTCTTTGCGTCTCTCATTTTCGCGTGCAATCTTTTTCAAATTGCGGCGAGACCCACAGGGTTAGTTTTTAAATGATCAGCCACTTGCCAAGTGACAGCGTTTGCGGAGCGCAAAATAGGAAAAGCGCCAGAAACGTGCCAGAAAGGTCTGGGAGAAGTTTAATCAACGGACTGTCTTTCCTATCCACTATTTTATCACTCTACATCTAAACCTTCGAAGCCTCTGGTCGAATGAGTTTGGTTCTCGAGGAACGTTCAAAAGAGTTGTTCTTCCGACGAAAAGAGAAAAGATTGTCAATGTTGTATCGATGTACGTATCTCAAATTTTAATCTCACATTTAAAATTTCAAATTGGCGCGCACGATATCTTGCAGCGAAAACTACAGTAATATTTGCATTTTCCAGTGATTTTGGGTTATTTTTGAGGTTTTCAGACTGTTTTTGAATGAATTATTGCATTTTTCGCATTTTCTGACAACAATTCACTCAAAAACAGCCCAAAAACACTGAAAAATGCCCATCTTACTGTAGTTTTCGCTGCGAGATATCGTACGCGTCAATCTGAAAATTCAAATTTGAGATGAAGTTTTGAGATACAACGATAATATCAGGTTCGTACATCTTAAAGGCAACGGTTTCCCTGAGATTGTCTGATTAGGGGTGCTATCAAAAAGTGACATCTTGAGATGATAAACAACAATTTCCTAGAATGGGAAACTTGTCACGAGGGAAGGGAAAAAGGTTAACAAATGGGACGGGTAGAATGTCACAACTAGTGAAGCTACCGCAGAGTTGGAAAGTTCTGGCAGTTCTGACAAGTAACCGGTTGATCGGCTTGTTTCTTTCCGTCTTTTGATATTCCGATTGTTCCAGCTACAGTATCCTTTTATTTTGAGACGGGGGAAACGAAACACATCTTGAAAACGGAAACTGGTTTTAGACTCTTCTGGCATTTCAGGGTCGTACTCTCCGAATCACAAAATGGATGCCGATACACACACGACACCACTTTCTTTAGGTCAGTTCTAACCACTTTTCCTTTGATGTCTCTTCATTTTTCTGTTGTCGTGGTGGTTTTCCGCAACATTTTACATTTCTTGATAATGATTCCGTCCGAGTGTGTCTCTTTCTCGGTAAACATCTTTTTCAAGTTGTAAAAATCGAATTGTTTGCTCTCTACCTCTTTTCTTTCCTAATATGTCGGCCAAAAACTGGAAAGAGAAGAATTTGAGATAACGTAGTAATCATCATCACAGTCTATGAGAAACTTTGCTACTCGGAGTTATTAACGGTATCATCTTCTTGCGCCTGATCTTGTTTTATCCTGGCCGTTAATCGACATCCTTTATCGCTCCGATTTTGACCTAATTCTGAGATGCACTATCAAAGCCGCATGTACTTCTCTTGAGGAACACGGTCGAGAATTCATTGATGTCATTCCCTTTCCAGTATGTAAGAACACTTGGTACATCAAGTGAAAAGGAACCGAAAGAACGAACATTTTGATCATATGTAAAGAGAGGGATGTTGTAAGTATAGTTCAGTGGGTGGTATAATGTTTAATGTGCCAAATGGTTAGTTACAATGGAACGGCGAATCGGATCGAGTGATGAGCACTGACTACTGGATAGTCCAAAGTGAATTCTTCTAATGAAATGAAGTCGGTTTAGATACCTCATCATAATCGAAGTAATGTAGAAATGAATTGATTCAGAATGTAAAAAACATCATTCAAATACTTTTCTGCCAATAATAGTCTATTAAGAGAGTGTCGACATTAAATATTTGGTATGTCGGTTATAGTTGTGAGTTAGGCAATTATAAGTTGAATTTCTCTTTCCAAGGCCAATGTACAACTAGTCCTGTCTGTATTCGTAATTGTCTCATTACGTGTTCACAGTCGCGACAAAGAGTGTGCCACTTAAGCTTGAAATCGGATTACGAGATATAGGTTGGGGAAAACAGAAATGTTGCATCAGAGTTCATAAAGGTTGAGTACGGAAAACACTATTGTGAGCTTCTCCATTGAAGAGTGCAGTTTTCGGAGGAAAATATAATCAGAATATGAGGTTTTTCCAGATGGAAAACGGCAGGAATTCATTGGTTCGGACTGCAGGCAGCTGACTCGGCACGTGAGAAACACGACGTAGGCTATCTTCTTCTCAAGGAAACACGCTTTCCCGTCGCGAGAAGCATTCGAGGGGTTGCAAACGTGAGATCAATCTGTTCTGACGAGTGCAGCGTTCCCATGGGTCTGCAGACTAACAAGAACGACTGGCGCATTAAATAATCCGAGCCGTGGGAATGTACACTTCGGCCTTGTTTTAACTGTGATGTAATCTTTATTGTAATACTCACAAACTGTGCGCATTACAGTCAAATGTTGGGGATTCATTGTCCAGCATTACATTCTAAATAGTATCAAAGTAATTGTAATATCACAGTTGTCATACTGACGATGAACATGAAAAAAATGACTTAAAAATACTTATTGCGGATTGGTTGTTCACCAAGTACTATTTACCTGACATTGTAAGTTGATGTAGAATAGAGCATTTTCGGAAATTCCGTACTCAATTTCATCGAATTTGATAAGAATACCCCTTTATAAATTCAAAAAACCGCGTCTTTCCTCGCCTTATGGCCTAGGAAACCGGCAGCCGTGTACTGGTGGCCGAGTTTTTCCTGAATGTTTTTGCAAACGTATTGATTGATCAAACCGCTTTGACAATGAATCTTTCAAACTTTCCTGCTTTTCTGTCACATATTTGTTCCGTTTCTGCGTTACATTAACAGTCCAATGTTTGAAGTGTCTCTTTTAATGGACTAAATCATGTTTTCTCCCAGAAATGAGCAAGGATGCATCCATTAATTGGATGTATGAAGGCGCGAAGTCGAATGTGCATCGAGAAGACTATTTGCTCGGAAAAAAGGTTGTTGATTGTTTCAGATGTTCAATTACTGTTTTGTTCCTAGGTGGACAAGAATTTTGAAAAATATTCTGATGTCGTGAATACCCAGAAGGCAGAGGCGATTGACACGATTGTTACGACCAGGTGAAAACAAACTAAATATTCATTCTATGAATTATTATGATTTCAGGACAGTTTTCGACGCCAGCAGCTCTTCTACTGGTCTCAAAACGTCATCACTTCAAAAAGATATCATCAAATCGGAAGATCCTTTTGTTGCGGTGAAAGTTCGCGAAGAAACGAAGCGGCGCGAGCTGATGGACAACCCACTGATGAAGATGAGGTTCCAAAACATGCTGAAAACGATGATGACTTCAAAAAGTGAGAAAAAGAAGGACAAGAAAAGCAAAAAGGACAAGAAGAAGAAGAAGAAACGATCAAGAAGTACATCAAATTCCAGCCGAGACAGTAGCAGTGAAAGGTCTAAAAAGGATAGTCAGAGAAGGAGATCACCATCGCCAAAGAGAAAACGAAAAACTAGCGAACGCGAGGAAGAAGTTAGAAGTAGCAGGAGAAGAGACTCTAGTGGCAGCCGAAAAGACAAAGTCAAAAGACGGTCGAGATCACGGAGTGTCCAAAAGGACAATCGGAAGAAGTCCCCCAGGAGAGACAGGTCCAGAAGTGACGATAGAAATCGAAGAAAATCAAAGTGAGGTCTTTTGCACTGGAACGTGTTTATTATTTATGGTTCAGATCGCCGAGAAGACATAGATCCAGATCCAGGAGTGAGGGCCGTGCTCGTCGTAGTTCTACATCACCAAGAAGACATCGGTCTAAAAGTCGAGAAAGAACTCGTCGATCTCCTAGAAGATCACGAGACAATGAAAGGTAATATTGAGTACTCGGAAGTGCAATTGGATCGAGTTTTTTAGGCAAATCCGTAAGAAATCGAGATCTCGTTCCCGATCAACAGACAGGCCGGACTCTACACAAACCAAGTCTTCCCGCCAGTTCGATTCTCACATCCCTCAACATCTACAAAATCCTAAGAAAGACTCCGAAAGCGATTCCGATTCAGACCATATCAGGAAAAGAACATACAGTGACGATGCGAAGGAGGAGCCAAAGGCGTACGGTCTGGTGCAGGTACGTGTTGGTGTATTCTGAATCAATGTTTGTCTACCGAATGTGTAAGAGTTTTTGTAAGTCTCGCCATTCTGCCCAGATACTCATTTGTTATACTTGGCTGTTCGGTCCCGCCGCTTTTTCCATTCAGTCTTTGTCCCCTCTTGTAAGCTCTCATTTCAGATGCGGAAAAGAACATCCGAAGAGCGCGAAGAAGACGCCAAACCTCCGACCAAGGAATATAAGCTGGTGAAACTACCCACGGGTCGCGGAAGCAACAGCAAAAAAGAGCCTCGACGAGCGCTAACTGACGAGGAGAGAGCGGCTAGGTTGGCAGAGATGCAAGAAAACGTCAAATGGAGAGATGACGTGCGAACGAAAAATGTAGAAAGAAGCCGAGCAGAGGACAAAGAAGAGAAGGAAGAGACTGACAAGAACGGATATGCTCCCTCTTTCATCAGGTATTTCCTTTTTTTTGATTTCCAAGTCTTTTTGATACCCTTCCGAGCGAGTCATACATGTTAGTCTTCTGGAGGGCTTCCATCTAGCACCTCGCATTTTGAAGAAGAAACCGATCGATAGCTTCTAAGTACTGGGCTGAGACGCAGACAGCTAGAGCGCAGAAACGCCATCCCGTGCTTTTTGTGTCACACAATTTTCTTTCTGCCAAGGGTTTTATATTATGCCACTGGCAGACACTCTCGAGAATGTGTTCTTTTTCCAAATAGTGTCCGTTTTCAGAAGTCAAATGCGAGATGCCTGTGACGACATGACTGTCGAAAAACGACTGCAAAGTCGGAAAGGAGGCATTCAACGCTCCCACGGGTACATGGATCGCAGCTTTGCCAAAAAATGATGATACCTTTGTTTTTCTCTTTTGTAATATTTTTGTTGTTCGAAAAAAAGTTGAATATGGTTACCTTATCTTTCTAATTTCTTTCATGTTTCTAATTCCACGGTTTTGACCCGTGTTACGTATCTCATTTGTGTCAATGCACTTTTTTCCGAAACTATTCAAATTCTTTCAGATGTTTAACTACGGTAAAGAGATAAACATCAACGATTATGCACCAACCGATCCGATGAGTGAGTTTCAATTGTTCCTCTATCCGAAATAATCACATTTCTCTCAGGTCAAATACCTGGATACGGAAACAATCAAGGAGTCAACGTGCCCTCCTCTTCGACAACGCAACAACAGCCAGCTCTGGCCCACACGGTTAGATTGTTTCCGAGCAGAAATACATGAAATCTATTGAATTTAAGTTAATGATAATCCTTCCAGGTACCTCCTCTTGAGCGTTCCCACTCACAGACATCCCATCGTCGAGAAGAACAATCGGGAGAAAGAGCTCAGAGAACGGTCAGTTTTTCTAAATGTTTCTAAAAAAGCTTTAGCAATCGCGATTTTTCAGGAATCCGAGCGGCAAACAGCCCAAATGAGGGATGCCTACAATCGTGCACCACCTTACATCCCAACTCCGATTAATGTAAGTTTTTATCCCTTACAATATTTGTTTGACCCATATCTCCCCAAGTAGTTCTTACGTTCTAGTTTATGCACGCTTCTCACACTTTTAATTGTTATGTCTCTATATCAGTCTCTAACTAACGAAGTGACAGTGCCGGGGGCAGACCTACCCGTTCAATCCACACCCGTACCAACTGTGCTGCCTATTCCGTGTGGTGTTCTTCAGGGAACCTCTGCCGTGACGGGCCAGCCTGCTCTCGCTCCGAGGCCAACTTCACATCCATCCCTACCGCAGCAGCACAACAGCATCGAACACCGACAGCAACCCAGAGTACCTCCCATCATGATCGTCCATGGCCAGCAGCAATGTCCACCAATGCAGCAGCAGTCACCTCGTCATCCTATTCACCAGCCTCCCCTATCTCGTAGAGAAAACCCAAGTCAGAGAGGAAACCAAGGCCAGGCAATCGTGCAACAGCAACAGCTACACGTTCAGCCTCCGGGATCAGGCCATCAGGATGAAGAAGCTCGAAAGCAGCAAGTGAACGAGTTCCGAGCAGCAGTCGACAAAGAGATTGCAAAACTTTCCCCCGAAGACAGGGCTCGCATGCACACGTTCCTGGACTTCAGTGGAGGAACAGGCATCTGGCTGCGCTTTAGAGGATTGACAATCGACTGTATCCATATTTATGAAAGGTTCATGCAGTATGGTGTTCCTATCTGTGACGATCTGATAAACCGTCTCCCAAGCAACCACCCTGCACGCAATCAGAACGCCACGAGACAAAGATTGCAGCACGGACAAGCACCAAGGCCGTCGGTGCCAAATGCAGATGTACGGAGTCCAGAGCAGGTGTGGAAAATTCAGCAAGCTCATCAGATGCAATTTCAAGAAAACATGTTGCAGCACCAGCGCTTGATGACACAAGGAGGCGGACGTTTTCGAATTCCCGGACCGAACGTCGTACAACAGATGAACCAAGCACAAGGTCCACCGCAGCTGAACATGGCTCATGGACGAGGTCCACACCAGCAGAACGTGCCTCAGGGACGAGTTCCAACGCAGCAGACTCCAGGCAGAGTTCCGATGCCACAGAATATGCCCCACGGAATGCAACCGAATCTGATGCAGAACGCTAATTTCCAAGTCCCTCCTCCCAATGCATTTGCTCTACAACATCAGATGGCTCGAGGTGCTCCTGCGTTAATGATGCCAGGTGTCATGCAGCCAAATCAAATGGCTCCTCCAGTTCATCAAGCCATTCAAATGATGAATCAAAGACAAGCCTTCATGCAGGAGCAGGAGCATCAGCAGCATCGACAGTACCAGCAAGGAATTCCACCCAACATGCAGCATGCATTTCAAGATCTCCGTGGAGGTCCACCGCCTCATCATAACTTCCAGCATCCTCCGAACTATATACTGGCTCAGATACAGCAGCACCAAATGATCTCCCAACAGCAGAATCAACCATTTCAACCGCCAATGAACGTTGCTCATGCCACACTGACAGCTGATCAACGACCGCCGCGATCAGACCTAACTCCAACTCCCGCTGATCAAGTTTCCTCGGACACAACCGGCGATGTCGCTGATACTTCGGAAGATAGAAAGCCATTGGTGAACAGAACCGCGCCGCCGGAAGTTCCTGAAATCGACCAAAAGCCAGTCGTTCAGCCTGTTCAAAACCCATTAGTTCAGACTTCCGAAGCGTCGTCGAAGCCGGATGCCAAAACCAGCAGTGAGAGAGGACAGAAGAGGAAGAAGCAGAGAAAAGAGTCAATTCGTAAGCAAGATTTCCAAAAAAAACTTTAACCTAGTTTTTCAGCTGTTATAACTATCGATGATGATCCACCGATCCGAATCAAGCAAGAAGTTCCGGACGATGTAGTCTCTTCGTCTTCGTCTGCCGTTTCAACTAGTGTGAAGCAGGAGCCGGCAACGAGCAGCTCTAGTGAGCCGAGGAACGAAGAACCTCTGGTATCGCAACGTGTAGTAGACGAAATGAGAGAGCAGCACTCATCTGAAATAGCGACCTTGAACGAGGAGGTTCGTCGTCTCAAAGAGGTGTTAGACAATCAGCAGCAAACTGTAGCTGCACTTCAAGCGTCTGCAGCCACTTTCTCTAATCAATCGGGAGCTGTCGCCAATGAACAGGCTCAAGTAGCCGTCACCCCAACTGCTACTGCTACGGTTACTCGCAATAACGAACTTCCCGCGATCGACGATTCAGAGACACGGATAGCTTCCGATCAGGGAGAGGTGGAGGTGCCTCAAAGATCTCGCTCGCCGTCTTCAGAATCTGTGGTGCCTCATAAAAGAAGAATACGTATTGTCAGCAGCGACGACGAAGAGGATAGAGACATTCCGGGTCCTGCTCCTGCTCCAGTTTTTCAAGACGATCATGACGAAGATGTGAAGCCTGAAACTCATCGACGAATCAAACAAGGAAGAAGAGCAAGGCCAAAGCCGCACACATTCGAGGAAAACTCTGATGACGAGATGCCAGTTGCCAGGAACCGCCGTAAAAGAGCAGCCGAATCAGACGACGAGGATTATCAGGAAGAAGCTAGTTCTGCTGGTTCGGAAAACAGTGTTTCTCCAGCTCCAACGGTCTCTGAAGATAGTATTGACGATTTTATTGTTCCGGATGATCGCGACTCAGACGAGGAGAGTTCGTCGAGCAGAGAAGATCGAACCACCAGACGTCAAACGCCTAGAAGAGAGAAGAGCCGTGTTTCTGGACGATCGACGAGGGTGTCTAGAGAGAAATCGGACACGCCCAAAAGTCGTAAGAGACCGGCTCCGTCAAACGAAGGAGCATCTTCTTCAGCTTCAAGAACAAAGAACGTCCCGCAAACTGAAGAACAGAGAGAGGCAGAAAAAAAGCTTCAAAGAATGAAAACAAAGAAACCTTGGGAGAAACGAGAAGATACCCGCCAGAAAAAGCAACAGGAGAAGATCAAGCTCCTGGAGTTGACTCCCATCCGAAGAACCCGTGGTCGTGACAAGCAAGTGCCGAAACCTCAGTCGCCGGGGACCGAATCTCTTGAGTTTGCGATATCGGAGTTCACCAGACACTATTCGGATCAAAGTGGCTCGTCCACCCAGGTGAGAGGCTCACAATGATTTGCTCCGCTCATGCTGCCTTGACGACTGCTCTTTTGCTCTATGTTACTTACTAATAATGTTTCCTCGAGTACTCCAGTTCTAATATTAATTTTTCACATGACTTTAATTGTTCCTCTCTCTAAATATTTGGTTTTTCAGTGGCTTACTTCGTACAGAAAGCTTTTGTATGTGAGACATTGTAATTTTCCCAATAAATTGAAAAAAAAACGAAGAAAAGCATATGGTAGAGATGTAGAGAAATATAAGCTAGCTTGTTTGCAGAGGGAGAAATCAAGAAGCAGTGAACAGAGAAAACGCGAAGAAGCGAAGCGAGCCAAGCCGGACCAACCACGACAGGGAACCGGAACAAGCAACAGTTCGCTTCAGAAAAGACAGACACCATCGGACGATCATAGTGACAGCGACGGAGTTCATGTTCCTTCGAAACGGGTGGCACACTCGAACTCGGCTCCGGGACCATCAAAGATCAGACCATCTTCGAGAGCTCATCGATCCACACTTTCCGACGTGTTCACTCAAAGAGATAAAGAACATAAGGAAAGGGAGAGGAAACAAGCTGAGGACATGGATCGTCTGAGAAAAAAGGTAAATGAAATGGATTGGGAGAGTAGGATCAAGAAACGTGATTTTAGAAGTTTCTCACGGAAGAGGAAAAGATTCAACTACGAGCGGCAGAGAAGAAGGCGGCGGCGAGAAGTCAACAAGAAGGACCACAGAAGCGAACAGAGAGAAGTGCATCTGCATCGTCCAGTTCTGCGTCACTGAAAGCGTCTACAAGTACGAAGCGAGTTATGATTAAGCAAGAGCCTGTTGAAGTTCCCGAGAGAAAACCAGATCCTCCGAAAATTTTGAATCCGTCACTTGGAAGAGTACGTTTCTGTTTTGTTAGAATCTCCATATTTGGTACTATTTTCAGACTTTCCTTCGTCTTCGTCAACAAACACTCACACGCATATTCGATGAAATACTCGGCACCAACATCGCAGACCCGGCTGCGGAAGCCCAGAAGATCGAACTCGAGTTGGTTACTCAAGCTTCTGATGAAAACAAATACAAGACCAAAGTTAGTCACAGGATTATTAACATTAGAAAAGGCAACAAGTCCGGAATCATTGAAGTCAACCCGAACGGTGAGCAAATGAGAAATAGGGAAAATTAGATGTCAGATTGATTGTTTTATGTGGGCACTGAGGAAATATTGGGACGAACAAATGAGGAAGCACGATGACGTGCGCCAGGGCGACATGCGAGAATTCAGAAGCTCCGCCCAGCTCGCCGCCAATCCCACGCCGCATGTATTCACTTCTTGCTTGGCAACGCGAGTCTCTCTCGCTTGCCGCCGACCTGCAAGCCTTGGTTTTCTGTCGCTTCGCCTTCAGTTACATGAAAACGAAACAATTGCGTCACCGGCGAATCGATGCGATATACACAACTATCCGCCCGCTCTCACTGCTGAACGAAACACAGTTTTATCTGGGAATTTTCACAAAACATGTGACCGGCGTCAGTGTGATAGTTCCTTATCGATTCTTCCATTTTTTGTGTGGCTTCTCTGTTCATCAGTCTCCATGGCGCGCGCGTGCGTTTCTTGAGAATGCAGCACGCGCATAGGCGCATGAACTGATAACGCCAGATGTGTTTTTTGTTTATTTGCCGGCCATCTACACCTCTCGCAGTTCACTGTCCAGCGAAGGTTATTTGGACCGACACCAGTTGAAGTCACTGCATCGCGTGCTCTTACACTTTCTGTTATTTCTGCGCTTCTCTGTTGTTACGAAACACTTCGCACTCGTGTTCACTTCTCTACCGTTCTGTTCTTTCTCTCCGTCTCTCGTACTCTCGCTCTTACTCTCTCGCAGCCCAGCGTCAAGGTCCGGTTACAGAGTCGGTCCGCGAATGAACGGAAATTACCCGTCTACGCCTCCCTATTATGCTCCGAGCACCCCACCACTCCGAAGCATAGGCAACCAGCTGATGACACAAAACTCCGTCATGCCACTGAGTTCGAATCACTATTTTCAACCGCCACCTTCGCAATATGTTCCAAACTATGCCACCCCAATGCAACCCGTTACCTCATATCACGGGTGGTCGCCTTTGCATCCGCTTACATCATGCTACCCGAGCACCTCCTTTTCCGTTCCGTACTCAGTACAGGTGTACTTAGAAGTTCCGATCGCTCAAGGCGGAACAATGTTTCAGAGAAAGTTTCCGTCTCCAATAGCTTCCTTAGTGCCCAGAGGTCAATAAATGTTTTTATAAATTGAGTAAAATTGATAATATAATTTCAGCTGTCTCCCATGAGCGAATGCTCACTGGTCATACCAAAGAGAACTGTACAGTGACCAAGGGCAGAAAGTCTGTCGACTTCCGTCAGTTGGATCTTGATGAGCTCCACCAGCACATCGTTCGCTTCAAAATGACCATGTCGGAGCTGACTGTCAACGCGTATCCGCTTTTCAAGCCGGGAAACAGAGAAGTCGCGATCGCCGAGACCACGTACACGGCCAACAAAAAGATGTTCCTCGGCGACCACGAAACTTCTCGTACATGCAGTCGTTGCTCGAAAGAGTTTCGTGTCAACCCAAACGGAACGATGATTCCGAAAAAGGATGCGTGCCGCTACCATAACCGAGCTACTGTCTGTGATGGCAAGAAGCGTAAGTTCGAACGTTCAAAATGTTTGTTCTACTGATAATCATTTCAGAAACGTACAGCAAACGATACAACTGCTGCAATGAGGAGGTTAACTCCAGTTCAGCCTCATTGGGATGCAAATTCAGTGACATTCACGTTTTCGATCAGCTGTTCAAAAGAGAGTTGGGTCGATTTGTTGCTACGCCAAAACCCTCTTCGCCAACTGACCCACGATCTAAAGCTGTAAGTTCTCTCTCTTCCTAGACAACTGAGTTTTGTCATTTTCCAGGCTTTCGCGCTTGACTGTGAGATGGTTTACACTCTGGAGGGCCCAGCTCTCGCCCGTCTCACCATGGTTGACATGAAGGGAACGCAAGTCCTCGACGTCTTCATCAAGCCTCCATCCACAGTCATTGACGCCAACACGGAGTTTTCTGGACTCACACTGGAACAAGTGAATAATGCCAAAGATACTCTGAAATCCGTGAGTTTCCGAAATAACTTTTGTGCAATCAAAATATCAATTGCAGTGCCATCAACAGTTGTTCAAGTACGTTAACAGCGAGACCATCCTGATCGGTCACTCTCTCGAGTCTGACTTGAAGGCGATGCGAATCGTTCATACCAGTGTCATCGACACAGCTGTCATGTTCGCCGGTGCTAACAACAAACAAGCTTTAAAGAATCTCTCGAAGAAGTTGCTCCAGAAGAGAATCCAAGGGGACAACGAAGACGCCGTCGGTCACGACTCGCTCGAAGACGCCATGACTTGTGTCAATCTAATTTTCCACGGTTTGAAAAACCCAGAATCTGTTCCGCATCGCAAATCGTCATAGACATCAATACTAGTTTTACCATGTTAAATTTCCATCCTTTTGGAACAATACGGTGTACCCAACTCCGTTCCGAACCCCTCTCCACTGGATCTCATGTCCTCAATCTATCCATCACCGTTTTGTAATAATATACTGTAACACTTTTGTCCCCATCTGAAATTTCTTGTCTAACCGTTTATCTCATAATAATAACTCGGTTTCGTTCGTTTTCCCCATTATTCAACTCGTTTGAGAATAAATTGTTTGTGGTAGTACATTTCCTCGTCTTCTTGTTAAAATGGTTCCGGTGACCCGTTTTGGTTTTTCGAAAATGGCAAAGAGGTAACTTTGATAAGAGTTGAATATTCAGAATGTCAAAGATAATTGGGAAGATATCGAGACTTCCGAAGACTCTTTACGATCACAAAAAGAAGACGATCTTCTTCGGATTCCTCGGTTATCTGGGAGCAGACTGGGTTTACAGATGGGATCGGAACCAGGGAATCCGCAAGTATTACGCGAACCTCGCCCTGCAATTCGGAGAGAAAACCGTTTCTCGTGAGTATTTTGAAGAAACAATTAGTAAAAAAAAAGGGATGTTTTAGAGAGAAGCAAATGCAAAGTTTTTGAAAAAAAAAGATTTTATCCTCTGCAAAGATATCTCGTTTTCAGCTGAAGACCGTCCGAAGAGAATCTTCGTTTTGGTGAACGTCGAGGGAAACTCGAGAAGCTGCTTCGACGCTTTCAACAAGAACGCTCTTCCTCTTTTCCATCTGGCTGGTGTTCAAGTCGACGTCGTGAAGGCCGATAACGAGGCGCAGCTTGAGGCACTGGCAGGGGCTGTCGACACGCAAGAAGCCGATGTTCTGTACGTCGTCGGGGGAGACGGAACTATCGGGAAGGTCGTCACTGGCATCTTCAGGAATCAGTGAGTTCCTGTTTGTATTTCAACTAAATAACGATGTTCTTTCAGCGACAAAGCCCAACTTCCCGTTGGTTTCTACCCAGGTGGCTATGACAATTTATGGTTGAAGCGAATGATTCCATCTGTGTTCGAAAAGTCCGAAGATGTTCGGCACGCCTGTGAGACGGCGATGGCCGTGATTGAGGATCAGAAGAGAAGTGTCTACGCATTCGAAATGAGCACCGAGGGGTCTCAGGATCCTCCCGTGTACGGTCTTGGAGACGTGAGTGCCGGATGGTTCCGACAGATCGAGGACACTCGCAAGAAGTTCTGGTACTTCTCGATTTTCAAAAGGAGGTGGGCATATCTCTGGGAGATGATAAAACGGTCGCCGGCTCCGATCGAATGTCACGTCGAATACGAGGAAACGTGCTCCGGATGCGAGAAGTGTCGTCCGAAGCCAGTCGTGGAAGCACCGGTCTGGCGTTGGTGGCACGTGCTAATCGGACCCCCTCGGTACAAGAACAACGCGGCTTTGAAGGATTACACTGGGATCGTGAATGAGAAGTGCGGAGAGAAGCACGAGGTGCAATTGCAGGGAACGGAGATGATTGTCGACAACGAGCAGATGGAAGACTATTCGCAACTGCGGTTCCGGATGGGAAGGGGCGATGCTGGAAGGACGGGCGTCGTGTCCGATGGATGGAAGAGGTGCTCGGCCGGAGTGGTCGGCAGAAGCACGGACGAAGGCTTCTACCCGACAGACTTCCTCGCGAACGCAGTCTCGTTCAAAATTTCTGCCCTTCCGGTATGCTTACATCCTTCTGAATCTATCAAAAACTAATCCATTTCCAGACATATATTCACCGCCTCTACATCTCCAGTGTGCCCACAGAAAAAGATGCCGAGTTGACCGACAAAACGGTGACAATCAGAGGAACTCAAAAGAAACTCGACGTCTTCTTCCCAAATGCCATTCGAATGGAGTTGTGATCATTTAGTTTTATTAGGTTCTAGTATTTTTTGTTGTTTCCTGTTTTTTTTTTTCAAATTCAATAAGATATTCTAAATGAAACGTTTATTTCTCTTCTCCACCTGCTGCTGATAAACAAATGGGACGCTGCCGCCCCGCTTCGTTTCTCTATTTGTTTATCGCATTGAGTTATGGTCAACGTCACGCCATCGGGTAAATTATAATTCTCCAAATTTAAAAATAATAAGAAAATAAGAGTAAGCCTATGGACGAGATACCCATTCGAGCAGTATCGGCATAATGTCTACCACGAACTTGTCGACCTAAACCTAGTTATCAGTGTCTTCGATTCGTTCGTTCTCACCTCGTCGCCAGATGGTTCACGCATCGTGATCAATTGTCCTCCGGACTTGATCATCGTTTTGTTCATCTCCTCTACAGACAACATCACCAACGTCTTCACAAAACTTCTAGTTTCCGCTTGAGCTGTAATTGGAATTCTTCCCTCTTCTCCCTTCGTTTCCTACTCACATAACAACTTCTTCCTCCACACCACACTCTCCCATCCGAACAGAAACCGTTTCATGCCCTGCTCGTCTGTTCCTCTCTTCATTGCTCCAGGGATTTTCATAAAGCATTCGATAGTTTTCTCAATCTGTCTGTGCGATATGATGACTCGCTGCTGCGATGCAACTTCTTGTAGCGAACGTCTCAGGATGCTTGAGGGATCATCTAAGAATGCAGTTCCTCGCTAATCGATCAGTCATTACTCACTTGTCGCGTAGTCCGGAACCTCAATGTTGTCAGGCATCGGCGGGTATTGTCGTGGACGAAGTGGCCTTCCGCTCGCATCAACATCATCTAGGCTTGGAATCCGATCCATTGGGTCATCTTCATCATCGTCCTCCTCTTCCTCTTCATCGTCGTCATCGTCCTCTTGATCTTCCTGATCGTCGTCTCCGTCATCTTCTTCTTCTTCCTCTGGCTCAACTTCTGCTTCTTCTTCCACATCGACTTCTATTTCCTCCATCTCTTCCTCGTCCATATCAGAATAATCGTCATCATCGTCCATCACAAAACAATTCTTAATCCTAATCCTTTCCGAATGTTTGAAGCTCTTTTTCAAACTCACTCAGGAACTTGATTCTGTGAAAATAGGAAGTTGGTTTGAGTAGAATCAGAAGGAATATGACGCGATCTCTTCGCAGACGAGCCAGTCGTGTACAGCCCGCGGATTCGTTTCTATAGGCGCACGCCTACATTCTTCCCCCTCTTGCATGCTCTCTCGACTTCTCGTCGTCGACGTCTCTACTGCGCCCTGTATTCTCTCTCGGCGCGGCTCGGTCAGAGAAGGACTACTTATGCTCTGACGGCGAAGAGAAATTGATTCTGTAGAGCACATAAAACGGGGAAATTGCCTAAATAAGTGGGTGAGAGTCATAAATGGAATCTCGCGGAGAAAGAGTCAGAAAAAGAGAAATGAGCTTTCGAGAAACGGAAATTCAAACTGTCAGGGTCGATGAATGAGGCGGAATTCGAATGGAATGAGTCGCAGCTTCATCGTTTGGCCCAGCTTCTTCCGCATCTTCCGGAAAAGTACGGACGGAGAGAATTGAGTCTGGATGGAGTGCAATTAGAAGTGCGGGCAGAGGAATCTACGGAGAAATCGGATAGTTCAGGAGTAGCGGAGGAGTTCGAAAGACTGTAAGAAGAGATTCTGAAGGGTTGGGAACAAGAATATACTTTAGATTGAACACGGAATACGATGCTCTGATGGATTACGAAGAACACCAGAGAGTCAAGAACGACGTGGAATCGTCCAAAATGTCGAATTATCGGATTGTTCGGGATTCAGATGCCGAATTGTCCTGGATTCAACGATGGAAAAGGATTGCTGGAAGGTTGGGGATTTCGCACATCGACGTGAGACTTCTTGTTCAATTCGTTTTACTGTATTCTTTTTGTAGAGCACCACGAACGAAGTGACATTCAATCGACTGCAGATACTTCCCAACGTGGTCCCAGTGATAGTGATAGCTCACACGAAGCCCAACAACGTGATGATTGTCTATGGGAAACGACGGAATGCAAAGGAAGATATCAGTTTGCAGACTGTTCTGCGACACTCGTACAGCAATGTTCCCCAAGGAAACCTTCAGGTGCGAATCAATCTACTCAATCTGACTAGTAACTGCTTTTTCCAGAGCGTTTATTCCCTGACCAAGAACTTGCTCGACCTACATTCCCAGCTGTTCTCAAGACAAGTTTCGCCCGAATTCCGAACTGAGCACTTCAGCTGTCTCCCGTCTTTCTGGCTACAATATGATGTCTTCGGTGCAATCCTGGAGAGAATTCATGGTCAGAAAAAACCGGAAATGTTGGTACAATCTCCATTCACCCACATCATTTTCTGTGTTATTCAGAACTGACTGCCGTCTCGACGAGGCCACTGCAAATTGGGTACACAGAAGATGGGACAACTATAAATATCTGACATATTTGAACGAAATGGCTGGAAGAGTTCGGGGAGAAGTCCACAACCATCCCATCTTCCCGTGGGTCTGTGATTTCTCCTCCAAAGACTCCGGATTCCGACCACTGAATAGAACAAAGTACAGATTGTGTAAAGGAGATGATCAGCTGCGGTGAGCAAAGTTTTCTTAAATCTTGTGGTTTCATATGATTCCGTTTCAGAGAAATGTTCTCCCGGGAGCCGTCGCATCACGTTCCCGAACTTCTTTCGGACATTGGCTACATGGTGTACAGGGCCAGAGTGGAACCGAAACAGAAACTGTGTCAGCACGTGCGGCGGAAGTGGGTTCCCGAGGAATACCCGTCGACGATGAGTAGGATGTTCCAGTGGACTCCCGACGAGTGCATCCCTGAGTTTTACGACGAACCTTCCATATTCAGTAAGAAAGATAATGTATTCGATCAAGATATTTGAAAAACTTTCAGGATCTCGCCATACGGACATGTCCGATCTACAGCACCCCGAGTTCGTTTCATCTCCCGAAGAGTTCGTGAAGTGGCATCGGAAGATGCTGGAAGACGAAGAAGTGTCCAAGAATCTGCATAGATGGATCGACTTGGTTTTCGGGTTCAACGTAAGTTGAAGTTTTATAACTAATGTAAAGAAAACAAATATTTTAGTTGTCACCGGAAAACAGCAAAAATGCTTTAAATCTACATCTATGTTTCGTCGAGAAAAACCAACGAGGGCTCAGAACAAACGGAATGGTTCAACTGTTCGATCGACCACATCCCTCCAAAATCCCACCGGACTACCGCCCGAACCGGGATTTTTATCAACTGCACATGGGATCCTTCGGTTACGGTATGAACAATGAAGTCGAAAAAAAGAACGAAGAGAAGGAGAACATAGATGAGGCGAGCCACTTCCAAATATTCCAGAAGATCAAAAACAACCGAGTAATTTCTTTCGTTCTCTTATCACACCTGTTATCACTGTTTCAGCGACTGCGTCACAGAATCTACTTTTCCTCCATGGTATCTGTGATGGAAGTAATTGCTCAAATAGTCTTGGCTCCTCATTTGTCAGGTCGTTTCGATGATTCTGTTCATATTCGTCATTGCATTCGTCAATTCTCGTGCCGGACGCCCATCCAATACAGGAAGCTATTCAACTATCTTCTCGACCCAAATCAAGATTTTCCGGAACCGAACGAGTTCTCTTTCTTCGTTTCAATCCTACTGAACATTCCAACTACCGTGAGTCAGTTGTGTCGAGAATGAGATAATTACTCGGTCAATTCAGATTTCCAACTTCAACGAAGAGTTCTCCAAGTGCGTTTCTTTGCATCTTCTCAGAAAGCTGGACGTCATACCGCAATTCTCGAAGCGGTCACAGTTGATACTCCTGAAGGAAGTGGAGAGTCTGAAGAAGTCGATCCGTCTGTGCCATCACATGGAAAGATGTGTTGTCGCAGCGTTCCAACAACTGCTGGAAGACGAGGAAGCGTGCATTCAATCAGTTCACAAACTCATGCCCGTCATCACCCGAAGTCTCAGTCAGTCTGCACTAGAAGATCTCATCAACCCGATGATTGAGCTGATTCAGTGTGAAAGT
Organism: Caenorhabditis becei; assembly: GCA_900536315.3. NCBI lineage: Eukaryota > Metazoa > Nematoda > Chromadorea > Rhabditida > Rhabditidae > Caenorhabditis > Caenorhabditis becei. The sequence continues at coordinate 386,167 of LR539712.1, read as the reverse complement.
TCTGTGAAGGCAAGACTCAATCGAACGTTACTCTCCATTTAAGACTGTTTCAGCTCCTCGACCGTCGCTTTCTGATGCACGTATCCATCTGCTACGGCACTCACACCTTCCTCGATCTGTTCCTTCCACCGATCGTCGAAGCGTGTGCATCCATGAACTGTGATCGATCAGTGGTAGCAAAGGAGAGTATTATGTGGTTGGCGAAGCGATACGGTCCCGTCATCTGCGCCAAGTTCATTTCTTCAAACCTCCTCCGAATCATGGCCAGTTGCTACGAAGGCTTCGAGTTGTCCGGCAGTGAGCAGGATCCAAAAGCTGTGTTCAATCTGATCCTGCGAGGGGATGAGACGTGTTCTCGCATAGAATCTCTTCTGTCGGAGATCGTTCTGACCTACAGTGTCACCTTCATCACTGTACAGTTTCTTCCGTTTTGTGTGGATTTGATCGAACAGTTCCACAAACGGCCGTCTGTTCAACTCGAACCAGGACTCGTTTCTGTCTTCAGAATTGTAGAGCTATCGATCAGATCTATGACGGACCATCAGCTCATGAACTACTTGGAGGTGAAAATCAACTGCTTTTTCTAAAACATTCAATTCCATCTAATTTCAGGAGTTCATCATACAAAAAGTTATCTACCGAGTGCTGACCATAATGCTCGACGTCAGTTTCCAATTTTCTACAGACCGAGTTCGCAGGATAATTATCTGCAAAGTTAGCAAATGTCTGGGAACCCAAATAAACAAAGAGGTTCAGATCTGTCAACTTCTCCATTCCATTACGCAGAAGATCGGAACAGAAAACACAAGGATCTATGCAAGTCAGCCGTTCAAACTCCTGTTCTCCACCTTTGCGGGAGTCTACGAAACCAACGAAGAGTTGCGGATCATTGTTCGAAAGAGGACACCTGAAAATGTAAGAACCTCCCTGTTAGATGTTCCTTATCTTCCTTTCAGACACTCTATGAAATACCACTATGGATAGTAGAAGACGTCGTCGACAAGTTCGCCAAGGAGTGGGGCGTCCCGTACCTTTCCTCGTTCTGCGACGACCCTGCCTTCCTGATTCCATTCGTCTCCAATTCAGTTCCGTCTTCTTCACCGAATTCCTCCGTTCCTCTGGCCCACTCGCCACCTGCTTTCGCCACTTATTCTCTCGGAAGCATGTCTTCCGGCAATCGGCTCTTTTCGTTGTCCGCTTCGAGTCCTGTTAATTCTGTTAACAACCTCGGAGGATTGAGGTTTGTCGTCTTCTCTGAAAGCGTCTTTAAACTTGTTTTCAGTCTTTGTGATTCTGGAGCTCTTAGTGCAGTCTGGTGTGCGAGGGTCTCGGCGGCAGTTTGTGGTGTCGAGTGAGTTTATGTTAAGTTATTCAGAGCACTGCTCTACAGTAAACCCGTGTTGACTTCTCGAACCCGATCCTATTCCAGCAACTACCGTTTCGATCATCTGTCCCTCTGCAACTTCACCGGACATCAAGAGAAAATCCGAAAGCTGGCTGCAATATCCAACGAGAATTCGTTCGTGTCTGCGTCATCCGACAAAACTGTCAAGTAAGAATAGCCTACGAAAAGCTTAATATAAACCTGATTTAGGCTCTGGTCCATTAAGCCTGAACTGGATGAGATCGGCTGTCAATGGACCTACCGGTCCCACACCCGATCCGTACACGACGTCACGATTCTCTCGGACAACTCAATCGCTTCTACTGATGGAATACTTCACGTAAGAAATTCTACCAGAACAAGAAGGGTAACTCTGATTCAGGTTTGGGATCCATTCCGCACGACTCTCCTCGCTCAAATGGAATGGGATTCGAAAGAAGGCAGCGGCGGCAACATCATGAAGATCGAGAATGTTGACCGTCACACGCTAGCAGCCATCTGCAGTTTGCATTCCACCGTCAAACTGTTCGACACTCGAGTCGGCGGATGGACCTGTGAGCTGAAAGTGTCACCGGGACAAGGATTGGCCAGGTCGATGACAGTCAGGGACAACGGAAACAAGATGGCAGTGGCTCTTTCGAACGGGACCCTCGCCATTCTGGATGCTCGCAACGGCAAGATCAACGCCCTGGCGCACACGAATTCCACGCACACCGTCGCGGTTAGTCATCTTCCTTTTCACTTCCCGAATGCTCTTCCGGATTCTTATCTCAGAGTCAAAAATGAGTTGGGAGGTGATCATTGAATGTTTGGTGGTCTACGAAACGAATAACTTATCAATTTCTGATGAGTTTCGTTTGAATCCTGAATTTTTGAAGATGATGATATTGCATAAGTTGATAGAATTGATAAAAGCAAAAGTGCGAGTTTTGTTGCTCCGCGAGCTTACGTGTTCCCTAGGTCTGGAAAATAATAAGCAGCTAAATAGAACACTAACAACATATGTTGTCGCAGGTGAATTGGCTCACTGACACCCGACTGCTCGTGTGCGATGCTGACGAGTGTGGCGTGTTCCTGGAGACGAATCCGCGAGCTCACATCGTCCGGAAACTGCAAGATCCGGTCACGGCGGCGGCACTGACTCGGAACTCTTTGGTTACTTTGCAGAACGGATCTATGCTCAGGTTAGACAAGTCGCTCCGTTTTCTAATTCCTTCATTTCCGTTTCAGAGTGTACAGAAACAGTGGAGAACTACAAATCGAGACGAAGATCCGACCCGATGAACTGCCCGGAACCCCCACTGCCATACTTCCATTGCCACTCAACTGCGCTTATCTGATTGGCTCCAGCCACGGAGCCATCCGTCTAATGTGCTAAACTATTTGTCTGTAAAATAGACTAGAACTCATATTTTTCACACTTCATGTAAATTCTGTACAATTCCTTATCATATCACTCCCCCCTACTTTCTGGTATATCCTGTGATTTTGAACTTTCATTCCGCATAAAACAAACATGTTGTAATAATATTGACAAAGTGTTCTTCTTCTCCGTGTTCACACGGCTCAAGAAACACAAAAACCAAAAGACAATCAAACCGAAACACGAAAACGTTTCCAGACTTTTCTCCACGTCAGAGCCGGAGAAAGACGTAATTCACGGCCATCATATGGCCTCAGAGTCTACGTGCGCCTTATTCTATTTACGAGTGGGCGTGATATCACTTCGGCTGCTAATAGCAACAGATTATGCCCGCTTTGGGCGAGCCGGATTCACTCCTGATCCGAATCGGATCTGGCCGCAATGGGCGGTCAGTGCAGTGCTTTTCAAATGTTGAACTACAAAATATTCTGATTCCTCAAAACTCGGAATCCAATTATCGTTCCGAAGCGAACACTTGTCCAGAGAGCGTCTTCTGTCCGTATGCCAATTCGAAACCCCAGGTCAGGCTCTCGTGGGCGCGGAGCCCCATGTACTTACCTACTCGGCTCCCGGGGGCAAGAAGCCGCGGGCGTGAGCAGTAGGTTGGAGTGTGTGTGTGGCGGGCGTCTCACTCAGCTCGCACAGAGAGGCAGTTGTCCGTTGCCCCTCTGCGCCTCTCTTATCACTTATATCGTTGTCTGTCTGTCATATACTCATGAGGCGAATCGAGCTGTATCCTCTGTATCTCCCACCAGTTTATCTTGTCAAATTATCGCCGAAAAGCGAACAGCTCAGTGCCCCGCCTAGCGACTCACGCCGCCCCCGCCCCGTTATGACGTATATGATATCAATTTGTTGCCTCAACTGGGTTGCCTGCTCCCAGATCCTCCCCCTTTTTTGGAAGTTTTCACGAGATATAAAGCCGCCGACTTGTTGATATTTACATTCTCTGATAAATTTCTAGAAGAATTACATTTCCGTTTCACTGAGTTTTGAGTTGTCAAGGCACATCAAAATGTGTTTTGAAGACATTTCTCCACTAATTAGAGGTGTGTGTAGGTCCCATTATCTAGTATCTAGCCTCCATGTTGTTGCGAAGATTTTGGTTTGGTTAATACGGAAGTATATGAATTCTTGATCTGTTGAGTTTCCCTGGATTCGATTAAACGCTTGTTTGAACTAACCGCCAGAGATTTCTGAGTTCCCACTTCCTCCGAGCTCTCTCGTATTCATCGCCCATTCAAACCTGTAATCACTCATTCAAACTTTCATCAAAACACCGAGCCGTCTCCAAAGATCTCTCCGAACTTCCTCTTCTTAATCCTTCCTTTTCTTATTATCGTTTTCAAACCCGTTCACAGTGGAACCGAAGCGTGTGAACGTAATAGTTTCTTCTCGCGAGTTCTTGGAAAACAGATCAACTGAAGTGATGTGTGGCATGCAAAAGCGGATCTTCTCTCGATCCCCGCGCCACAAACCGAAAAGGGTTCATCGTGACGGTCGGAAGTTGATCTCGCTGCCTTCGGATGACGTTGTTCTGTGTGTGCTCGTGACAAAATCCTATAAAACATCCAATCGTTTCACCCATTCGTTCTTCATTTCCTCTCTCATGTTCGTGCTCGACGGGCTGCTCATAAAATCAAGTTGATCCCCCCTCTCGGGTTCTCTCTGCCAATATTCATCCGCACCTTGACGAGCGACACAAAAACACATTCATGATATCATTTCGGTTGGGAGAAAACCCGTTCAAATTGAAGGGTTTCGGAAATTATGGAGCACGCGAAATTGGTTTGAGGGGTACGGTAAAGGGTAATCGTAGGCTTCGGATTGATGTTTCGGCGGAAACCGAGTGACGTAGGCAGTCTTTTTCATCTGTAGAGAAACCGGTAGACTGGTTCAAAAGTGACTTTGGTTAGAACAGGAACGTTCCAAAAGTTATGTAATCTTCTGTTCTTTTCGAAATCGGTTTCCAAGAGGTCTTTCCCATTAAAGTAATCCTCCAAAACCAAATGAACCCATTCTAACACTTCCGAAGAGACTTCTTCGGAACGAAAAAGTTGGGCAATCAACAGTCACGAGTCGGGAAAGATCAGATAATAAGATTGGGATTGGTTGAGCAACCTGCAGCAAGTACACCAGATGGCAGGCTTCTCGAAGCACCTGCGGCTTTCCGGACACGTCATTCTCGCTTCTTCCTCCGGATAAACCCAAGAAATTCGAAGGTGTTGGAGCGAAGTTTGTTTTTTTGTTCCTGCGGATCCCTCCCAATCACCCTCTATTCACTGCGTGGGCACTCTTATCTGATTTTGTAATCTCTCCAATAGTTCAGTACGAACTTTGAGAGAAAGTGCACAATTTCACAGATAATTGTGGATTCGAAAGGTTCTATTAGTCAAAAACTTGTGAAATGTCATTTGAGAATCGGTGGGAACTTTGGATTCTTTCCCAGCTGTTATTCATTCTTTCCTCTAATCCTTCCTTTTTATTTCCTTTCTTCCCTTCTCTTTCCTGCTCACAGTTCGGAGCCCGAACCCTTGAACTTACTTCCGTCTCGTTCTCTTCTGTTTGTATCTGTTACTATGGCATCGGCCACAACTTGTGTGTATTTATGTGTCTCTTTCCCTTTTTTTACTATGTAGTTGTGCTTGTTGTGGGGGAGGAGGAAGGAGCAAAAAGAAGGAAAAACGAAGAAGAAGAGGAGAAAGAACACATTGGGTGAAAAGTGTGGCGAGGGAGTGTGCGGGGCGCAGAGACGCAGATAGCCCAGCGGACGAGAGGGATCAAAATTGGCGGCGTGGATCACTTTTGATTTATGAACATTCGAGGAAACATTTCGAGAGGGTCCGGCCGTCTGACTCATCGTACCAGTAATCGTGCAGTCACCTGGAAGACGTTTGCGAAATCCTCGGCTCTTTTGAAGGTGTACTTCGGAACTTGAATCCTTGTTAGATCATCCTGTTCAGTGCAGGATAACGTTCCCCCTTCAGTCTCTTTCCGGTTCAGAGTCTTCAGAGACCTATGTGTTCCCAATGTGCTCCTTCTTACGAATCTCCAGTCATCGCTATCTTCTGTAAGCGGATGTATAAGCTTCTGAGTCTGTCGAATGATATCACGGATAGTACAAGCCGCTAAGAGCTCTCCCCACTGATTACAACCAGCTGCATTCGCCCACGTTTTCAATATCTTTGTCTCCATTCTGTTTCCATTCGTCCACCTGGAAACGTCATAATTCGGCGAGGTGAAACAAAAAGAATTTGCGTCAACGAACTGCCAAAAACAGCTGAAAACGTGATGAGCTCCGAAAGTTGTCTTTTTGTCTGCAGCCTTATCAATTTCCGTCGAGCCGTTCCCTCCAATTTCCGAACCCCCCCGCACAGTCATTCTCTTGTCCAGTTTCACTTCCTAATCCCATCATAATCCTTCTCCAAAATGATTTTGATCTGACTATGAGCCGCCCGATTCGACCAAGTAAAGGTGTGCTCCGCTTCCATGACATTTTCTCGTCTAATTGCTGTAAACTCGAGTTTCTACTCTATAATTTGCGGATAATTTATGTTTTCAGGAGGACAAAATCTCGTGAGTTTTGCATTCGAATAGGTCGAAAAAGGCGTCGATCCAGCTGAATCTCGGATTACGGTAAGTCCATGGGCTCTGGAACATTGGTTAGTTGTTTGTGGATACTTGTGTTCCTACTTCATAAATCAAGAACATTCGTGAGTTGGCCATGTGCATCGCTGACCTAGAAATGTTTGAATTTCGTTCGCTTGGCCAGTCCCGTGTCTCTTCGGATTACATGTTTCTTCCATCACTACTTTTCTTGGTTTTTCTAAACGCCCGGCTCTGAAAACAGGAAAGAACTCCCCAGGTTACTCGAGGTTCTTGCGAAATCACATCCTTTTTGGTTTTTTGGAAGGGGCGTGGCCACGAATCGGAGCCCGAGAAAGACGGGTGAAAAGGGCGGAGCTATCTCTCATTCGGGGAGCTCGCTTCAGTCTTGTCGTCTTGCTCCGACGCTCTTCTCTTTCGGTTTTCTTGCTGAATAATGAGAGGATTCATCCCACTCACTCATTGTTTTCCTTCAGGTAACCATGTCGGCAGAGAACATTTCTTTGGCTGAGAGTCAAGTTGGAGAGGCGCCGGAGCTGACCGAACGTCGTCGCTCGACTACGGTCATCATGACGATGAACGTGACGATGCCTGCAGAAGCCGAGGCAACCGGCGTCCGCAGAAATGGAAGTATGCGGAGAAGACTCTCAAAGCAGAACGCGACCATCGAAGAGGTGAGCTGTGGTGTCTAGGGGGCGACGGGGCATCGCCACGACAACTTTAGTCAACTCTCGATTCCAGCCGATCTCTCTGCTTTCGATCTCTGATCCTCCCTCGGACGGGGCAGATTCTGCAGTTCCGTGTATAGCAGAACACCCGGAAGAGGGAAAGGAAGAAGCGGAAGACAAGGAGACGAGGGACACTGAGGACGACACGAAGCTGCGGCCGCACGTGCAGAAAACGTCGTGGGCGACTGCGAAGTCGTTGAGCCGAGAGTCGAACGGAACGGAATATTCCGACAGGGCGGGCACGGATCTTCGCAGTTTCGTGTTCAGAACAATGCACAAGAGCGAGGAAGACAGGAACAACTTGCTGGAGTTTGAGAAGGAATTGACGAAACTGATAATGGATACGAGGTATGTGCGAGTAAACGGATGTGATGACAGTATACCTTGCAGCATCCAATCCCGCAAGTTCGAACTGCCCTCTTCGTACCACAGGATGCTGCTGCATCGGTGCGCAGCTTGGTTCGGATTAGACCACAACGTGTGCAACAAGAAGACGGACATTGTTGTGAACAAGTCGGATCGAACGAAAATGTTTGTTATCAAGGGGTTTCCGTGTCACTGCTCTCGTTTCAGCCCAGACGAGAGCTTCTCTGACTTCATCCAACACGATAACTACGCCGAAGAGAGATTCATCACTCGACAGAGCACGGCTGGTTCAAGGAAGGACCTCCAGCACATGGACTCGTTCGAGCAAACGAACCAGTTTGGGAGTCAAGCAAGTCTCAATCACGACTTGCTCATGATGCGCAGAGCACAATCCTTCGACGTGGCCGGCTCTCCAGGTCTGCAGCCGCAGCAGACGACTCGGACACTTCCGATGAGACAGCTCTCTCTGAACTGTCCTCCACAGGCTGTCGTGCCGGCTCCGATAAGTAGTCCCCAGGGAAGACAGTGGGCACCACAGAGGTCGTTCGATCACTCCAACAGCAGCTATTTGTGTGCCACCAAGTATCCGATGATGAGGGTAAGTAGAGTGGTCTCCGTATAAGAAGATCATCTTTTGATTCCAGAAGGCTGAGAGCTTCGGTGGAATGGCTAATGGCTTGGCGCACGGCTGCTACGAAACGAGTGTTCCGATGGTGTGCCAGACGCCTCCTTCTGTCATGGTCCATCATCATCACCACCATGGACACGTCCCCCAACACGCCGCTGCTCCCTACACCGGATACCAAGTCTTCGACGAAATGTCTATGCCGTCCCCCAACTATCAACCAGTTCCCGAGCAAGCAATGTGCTCTCCAGGAGGCACATACTACGAATACGTGCCACAGCAGTACACCCGCCCCGTCCGCTACGTCACTGATTATCAGCAGAGAAGACCTCCATCGGCCAACATGCAGTACATGTACGGACCCCCGCAGTACGTGCAGTATCCCCAGATGGTGCACCCGGAGGTCGAGGTCTACGTTGACCCGGTGCAGACCCAGCCGTTCCCACCGGTCAGCCATTTCGTAGTCCCCTCGAATGATCAACAACAGGGCTATGCTTCGAGCCATCAAGCGGAAACAGCCAACAGCTTCATAAAGGTAAATAAGCGAGGGGAAGAGGAGATAGTTGCTGGAGATAGAAGGAACATTCAGGCGAGCATTGACGGCGGATACGGAAGCATGAACCAGGAGCCAGACGCCAGCACCACCGTCGAGAAGGCCGAGAACGGCTCGACTGCAGAGAGCAGCCAGTGAGCCCCGGCAGTCTCTGAACGATAACTATTATTGATAAAATCTGAAATGGGTAGCTGGCCTAGGAATCCGTTCAGCGTGGCCGTGAGGTCTCGAAGCGAAAAAAATGCGAATTCCGTGCTGCGCCTTTAAAAAAACTACGGTTTTCACCGGCAAATACCGTAGTTTTTTTAAAGGCGCAGCACGGAATGCGCATTTTTTTCGCTTCGAGACCTGGCGGCCGCGCTGAGCGGATTTCTAGGCCAGCTACCCATTTCAGATTTTACGAATAATATACATTTGTACACTTCGCCCTGTCCTCTATTTCTTTTCCTTCTCTTTCCTCTTCTAGCCGATAAATTTAGCTTGTGATAACTTGATATCGCCAAACCGAATGTCCAGAAGATGACTATTATGAACACGATGATTGAAAGTACGGATTTTTGCCCTCTCTAGTCATATTGTAGATATCTTTTCTCCTTTTCTTCCTGTCATTTCTCGCTTCTCTTCTCTTTTTCTCTGTGGTTTTCGTGACTTTCAAATATTTGAATGAATAAACTTTCTCACAACTCTCATCACACAATTTTTGGCTCTTCCGGCTAGTGTTTCAGGTACCAACAGATTGCGGAACTGTTTGCGCTCCATGAAAAATCGAACAGGGTCATCGAAACTATTGAAACGATTTTTAGAGCAGATACTTCCGATACTGCTAAACAAAACCTAAGAAGAAGATTTCCGAAATCCATCCTCTATCCGTCCTGAAATCTTCGAGGAATTTTGATCAACTTGAGATTTGCGACGTACCATTCGGCGCGAAACGGAGCCCCGCCAAGGTGTCCCGACAGGGGGGTTCGGCGCCACTATAAAACCCGGCCGCAGCGCCATTTCCAGTTCATTCGCTCATTTTCGAAAATGGCTGACGTCGCTACCGCCGCTGCTGCTACCACTTCTCCGATCGCCAAGAAGAAGGGAAGACAGGCCGCCGCTGTCGCTGCCGCCAAGATTTCGACTCCGAAATCGCCAGCTGCCAAGACTGCTAAGACTGTCAAGGTAAATTATTTCGAAATTTTAGGCCAACTTTCAAAAATTATTTTTAGAGCACCACTGTCACCAAGTCTAAGATCCCGAAGGTCAAGAAGACTCCATCGGATCACCCGCCTTATCTGTTGATGGTCACCGAGGCGATCTCTATCCTCAAGGACAGAAAGGGAGCCTCGAGCCAAGCGATCTTCAAGCACATCTCCGAGCAATACAAACTTGACAAGGACGGAACCAACCACAAGACGGTTTGTCACGAAGCTGATCGGGCTGTTCTAATTCCCCTTTTCAGATCAGAAACCGCTTCAAGACTGCTCTCAACAAGGGAGTCAGCACCGGAGTCATCGATCAGACCAGCGGAACTGGCGCCAACGGAAGATTCCGTATCCCAGTGAAGCCGAAGAAGACTACTTCTGACTCTGCTCCGACTACTCCGGCCACTCCGGCCAAGCCGAAGAAGAGCATCATCAAGAAAACCAATAAGGTAACAACCCCCTGAACCATTTCGAAACAAATTTTGATTTTCAGAGTGCTCCGTCTCCGAGCGAGAAGAAGAAGTCGCCAAAGAAGGTTGCCAAGCCGGTCGCCAAGAAGGGCAAGAAGGCCAGCGCCGTTGCCAAGATGATGACTAGCGCCTAACTCTTCAACTGTTAACCACCACTGTCCCATCCTAGAATACCCCCTCATTGACTACTGGCATTTTGTGCAATAACCACAAGACTTTCACTGTTTTGTAAATACCGGTCGGTAGTAAAACTGCCAACATCTCCTTTTGTAATGCACCGAATCTGTTGTATCTCACACTTATTCTAATAAAATGGATACAATAAAGTTCCCTCGAATTTTCTTTCAAAATTTTAGGCCTCGCGCTTTTTACGTTGCTCCACCCTTCCGCTCGATCGGTTTTTATCTCGAGAAACTAGGCCGCCGCTTCGTGTACTTCTCGTGGACGTTCGTTTTAGCGTTACTTTTTCGAAATTGTTTTTGAACAGGTCCTTTTCGCACTCCCGTTATAAAGATCATTGGTTTCCATTTGGCTCATTTTCAGAATGTCAGTAAACGTCCGGCCTGTCAAACGCGTAACAGAAGAAAAGAAAAAAGAGAATGCTGTTAAATTATCAGAAAAAGCGACACAACTGCTAGAAAGCATGGAAAAAATGGATTCCGCCGAGGTGATCACTTCAATTTTAAATTCTTCGATAACGCAGTTTTGTTTACAGAAACTGTTCCAACTTGAAGACAAGATTGCGGTCGAAATGACACACGACAAAATATACGAAGAGTTCAGTGAAGACTACGCGTTTTTGAAAAAGTCAATTGAGGATTACTTAGAGGGAAAAGTAAGCATAACTTGTTCCAGTTCCAAAATAGAATTTCATCAAACGAATACATGTTCCAGCCAATCGGCACGGAGACAATCGCAAAAGTAGCTCGTCTTCGAAGAAACACAAGACTGTGTCACTACGCGACTTCTCAAATGAGGAAGGACGTGGCAGATCGGATGGAAGTGGTTGACGCGAAGCTACTTCAACTGCAAAACGTAACGAGTGAAGTGCAGCACATCCAGAAAGAGATAGACAGATGCTTGGACTTCAGTGCAGGAGATGAAGATATCGAGTTGATTCCAGTCGAAGAATTCTATCAGCAGGCACCCGAATCGTTGTCGAGAGCTGACGAAACTATGAGCAATGAACATGAGCAGTACTTGGCACGACTCAAATTTGAGAACGATCAGAGAAGAGAGTGAGTTCGGAATTTGTCTCTTGAAACTATGAAAATCCATGTTAAGTTTGCTGTCAACACTGAATGAGTTGGAAGGGAGACGAAACGTGCTTCAAAGCGATATCCGTGGCAAGGAAGTCCGTCTACAAGGTCTCAAGCCGAAGCTGGAAGACTTGGCAAGAGTTGCTGAGCCGGTATTCGAGATCGTCGGTGCCAAATTCAAGGATCTCGTCATCGACGAACAACAGAGACAGCTCTCGATGACACTGCCGACACCTCTCGCCGTGGCTCACATTCACGCTTCCGCTTACAAAGAGATTCATGATGGTGAGTCCATTAAAATTCCGAACGCTCCTACATTTGTGCTTTTAGACAAACTCTTCGAGTATCGAATTGTCGGCAGCAACGAAAATTCGAAACAAACAAAGGAAGATGGTGAAAACAAGAGAAGACGGAAGGAGGACGAGACGACTCAAGAGAAGATCAACAAGATGGCCAGCAGCATGCTCGATGTGCACCCGATGAGTCTCGAGTTCGATATCGAGTCTCAGAATAACAAAGGTTCGCGTTTGATTTTTAGAAATTCAATTGTCAACAGAAATTTACAGAAGACGTCAAAATTACAATGGTTATTCATTACTTGACCGAACTGAAAGTGACCACAGTCAAATGGCAAATGAATTCCGACTCGGGCAGTAGAAAGTCGCCTTTGTTCAACGTCGACTCGTTGATGTCAGATCTGTTCAGCGGGGACACTGGAGACATTTGTCCTGACAAAATCGGAGAGCTGAAAGTAGAACACCTCAAGTGAGTCCCACATAGATCTCGTAAACGCATCTAATAAATTCAGGTTGAACTTCGATTCAACTGCCAAACAAATCGGCAAACCGTACCGGTTTGTCCAGGAATTGAGTGGAACGGCCGACGGATCGACCGGAGGTGTTGCGGTGACGGAGCATTTACGGACCGTCGTGAAAGCGATCCGCGAGAGAATAGCGAATCGTTTCGTGTTGGACGGAATCACACGTGCCCTCGAGTCCAAGAAAACCGAATGTCTCAATCTGGAATCGGATGTGAAAATCAACTCTTTCAAAGCTTGTGACGATGAATCCTTCATCGCTTCTATACCGATTTCTCTTTCCGATCTCATATCGAAAGCAGGCAGCTCAGATCGGTTCTCGTACAAAGTTGAACTAGAAGACGCGAACGGAAAGAAGTACGACACTCTAGCCCAACATTCTCTAGTAACTGAACCTTTTCCAGATTGGTCGCTTGCATTTCCATTCCCGTCGACTATCCACGTCACACTGCCCTTTTCGGAATAGTCGCTCCAGAAGGTTCGAATGTGGACGTTGTCAAGGAAATCGAGGATCGTCTGAACAACGAGGCGGACTACGTGGATGACGTGAACAGCCTGAAGGAACAGTTCGGTCTACTTGTTAAGCACGTTGATCTCTCGTAACTTTCATGTGATCTCTTTTTCATATCAATGAATGATTGTTCTCAATTACGAATAACTTTTTTGTTCATGTGATTGGGGTGGAAGCTCCCGATATCGCGAACCGGTTGAATCAGAAATATCAGTCTAAACTCCTTGTAGCCAGAATGGGAAGTGTCACTTCGAAAGTCAACGTCGACGTTGTCCAAGAACAAGTAAGAGATCAAAACCAAAATGTCTTATCAGTTGTGATATTCAGGTGAAAAATGAGCCAGTCGTCATGTACACCAAGACGTCGTGCACATTCTGCAACAAGGCCAAGGACCTGTTCGCCGACGTGAAAGTCGGCTACAAAGAAGTGAATCTGGACAGTTTGAAGGCGGAACAACCGAAAGACTACTTGGGGATTGTGAACGGACTCGTGTACACGACCAGACAGACCAGTGTCCCACAGGTATTATCGCATCTCGATTTCTTTTTCTAGAAGTGCTTCATCCTTTTTACTTAAACCAATTCTCAGATATTGACCAAATTTACGGAGCGGAAACGGAAACGCACTCATCTAGAAATTGAGCCAATTCCGTGATATCTCTTCAATACATCTCTTCCCGTTTTCAGATTTTCATCTGCGGTCGCTTCGTCGGTGGCTACGCAGAACTCGATGCGCTCCGAAACTCGGGACATCTTCTCGAAGCAGTCGCACAGTGCACCGGAGAGAACTCGGCCCGCGAATGAATCCAATCGTCAAATGAACTTTTACTCAACTTGCCATCAGCTCATATTATGTCCCTACCTCTTTTTTTTCTTATTTTCCACCCGAGTTGCCATGAAATAAACTTGTATAAAGACGACTACCGTACTCCTCCTCCGCTTCTCCCTACTCACGTGCTCTGCGCGGGTTGTCACTGGAGTCAATTCCCTTGCATCACATTGTCTCGTCTCACCATCCATTTCTCCTGGCAATTCTCTATTCCTGCTTTCAATATTCCGTGTCTCTGCCATCCTGGGCCTCTCTTCTCCACACGCTTTTCCATATTCTCCCCGTTTTCCCGCATCTCTGCGTCTCTTCATTGCCCCGTTTTCTCTCGTCCCAGCGCCGCAGCTTGCATATCGAAAAGTGCTTGCCAACTCGATTCAGTCGCCTTCTCTTCAAATTTTCGCTTCCTCTTCGTTTAGATTAGTCTAGTTATTCTAGGGAACATGGCCCACAAACAGATGACTCTTCTCTCCATGGAGGCCATTTTCCAGAATATGGAGATCGAACAGATCTGGGACATCCGTAAGGGAAACATGGCTTTGAGAAGTGTCATTGATGATATTCCTCCGAAAAAACTTGAGAAGTAAGCATGAAAAAGCAATGTCTTCCACTTTCTAACTCGCGGTTTCTAGACAATTTCCGATCGAAACTGTAGATGTGGAAGGTCAGATTATAGCGATCAAAGAAAATGGAAACAGAGTCAACAGAGTATGTGAGGTCCATCTAACCAGAACTAGCACATTCCGATTCAGAACCCGATCGACGGAGTTTCTCAGACGAGATGGGTCGCCCCGACGGTCCTTTCCATGAATGACTCCAACTCGAGAACTATGAAGAAGTCGTTTCTTCCTGTGGCTACTGCCTTTTGCAAACGCATGATCGCTGTAAGTTCCAGCTCAAACTTGTTTGTCATCACGAACTTTCCAGTTGGAAGTGATCGGTTCCCAAGAGGAAGATTCTGTTGAATACTTCGATTCCATTCTCAGATTTCTCACTTTCTGTCCTTTAATTCAAGCAGTCGGGTAAGAGATTTGCCGTTTGAGAAGTTTGATGCAACGACGTTCCTTCAGAATCCACATTAAAAATCTGACCGAGGAGCAGATTTCCACAATTTTTGATAACTTGACTATGAATAGAGAGCTTGACGAGGCAAAGGAATTTACGTTGAGGTTTTCTGAAGATGAGGATCATATTCCAACAGGCGTTGTTTCAGTGTTCTAGCCAGCTCCCAGGTCACTCCAGCCATCGTCGAGAAGTTTCTTCATGCTGCTGGAACACGGAGACGACAGCTTCTGATAGCGGAAGAAGATAATGCAGAGTTGAAGATCACGAATGAGGCGATCAAGAAGATGTTCATAGTGGGTATCCGAATGCACTTCCAGCTTAAGATTCAAACTTTCAGACAGTGAATGGGGACGGGACTCCATGGGGTCTCGAGCAGAAGATCATAGTCGAGAGAATGGAACGTCAGAGAGCTCACGACCTTATAGATGAGCTCAAAGTCGAGTTTCCCACCGGAATAGTTGAGGATCAGACACGTGGATATATCGCATTCTGGCTGATGCATGATATGTGGAGAAAGGGCTTCGTTGTCAGTGCCCGTTACTAAACTATCGTTTTCTGATCTCAACTTTCCTCCACACTTTTTTCGATTTCTCAAAAACTCATTCGGCAATCTCAGAACGGTAGTCTGATCCGATAGCGATAGCTGAAAGCATTGTTGATGTAATACTAGTCATTAGCCAGCCACCTTTCCACACACTCTCTTCGTTGTACATACTCCCGAGTGTTTCTGTCCTCTGCTTCTTCGTTACCCGAATGGTCCGATGAACCTGTGAATAAATAAACCGTCAACTCCTCCGTTGTCTCTAATCTTTGCAATCACTTCGTGAGACAACTGCAAAAACAAAACGGCGCACGTCTTGTCACTCTCTCCCTCCTCTGATATCTGCACTTTTCGGAAACCGTGAGTCTCGCCGCAAAGTTGAACGTAAAAAGCCGGAAATGGTAGGTAGCCGAGGGGTCGGCGCGAGACGAGATCGTGTGAGTCCGCCCCCGACGGTCAGTGTTTACTCCCAAACAGTACGCGGACAGCCGACGGACCGAGCCGCTAGAGTCTCTCCACTTCTCGTTTCGTTGCCTTCCCAACCACTGACCGTCTCCTTTTTTGACCGCTGCAGTCGCCATGCAATTCCTACTGCTCGTCGTCTGCACGGCTTCCGTGGCCGTCAACGGCTTCTACTTCAAGAGAACACCTTATGGTGATGCGAACGAAGGACCGGCCACTCCTGATTACGTCAATGCCTACTATGTTAGTAGATTCTAAACTTAGATTGCTAGTGTCCAGTTTTCCAGGGCTTCCCTTCATTCCCTCCACAGGAACCACGGCGCCGCCCGTCATTCAATCTCTACCCTCCCCAAGGATACTTCCGTCAGGCCCATCCCTTTGATTTCGGACCATTCGGCTACAGGTTCGTGGCATATCTAAAACCCGCGCAGAACATATGATTTTTTCAGAGCCGGGGATGCTAATTTTGCAGGAAACGAGGAGAAGACTGACAGAGAACGTGCCATGGAGAAGGCAAAGCCAGGATTCTGGAGACAGAATCAGCGGGAGACGATGGACAGAATCAAGAAAATAATCGGAGAGAAGCGGATGGATATGGAACAGAAGCACATGCAGATCCGACGGGTTCTGGCCAACGAAGGTGCTGAGATCCGATCCAAGTTCGCTGATCTTCACAAAAGACTTCTCATGAAGAACAACAAAATGGCTGTTGCTGCTACTGTTTCTCCAGTTCCAGAACTGAGCAAGCAGGCGAAGAAGCTGGAGAAAGAGGCCAAGAAGATAATGGAAAACGGAAAGATGACCATGGAGACTAAGCAGGAGAAGCTCGACAAGCTCATGCTCAAAGCTCCAGAATCCGTGAAGGCCGAGCTGACCGCTATCAACGACTCCGGGTAGGTCATGCTTTGGATCCCTTTCATAATCTGAAGTTTCAGATCTGTTGCTGTTGCTCCAGTTGCTGCTCCGCAGATGGCTTCGCAACTCGAGGTTCTCAACCGTTCTCGACCATCCCAGGCCGTCGTTGAGGCTCGTCAAATCCGTGTTTCCGAAGACGGAAAGACCGTCGAATTCTAATTGCTTCTTCCTTTTTCCCATCATCTTATCATTCATCAATACGTCTCTCAACTGCCCAAACTCTTTCCTTCAGTCCTGTATTTTCCGATTCCCCCAACCCACTTCAGAAGCGACGAGCTATCTGACTGTCTCCAAGTGATTTCAGCTCGTCGTTTGCCCACCTGCTCAGTTCGCCTTCTCCTGTAAATACTCCCCGTAACTTATTGTCGTGTTAATGTCAGAGTTCTTCGTTTTGTTTCAAAATAAAATTTTTATCCGGGAATCGGGGAATGAGAAAAAAATAAGTGAAAATGGAAGGGGGAGGGGACAACAAATAGTGTGTGACAGACGGAATCCCTGGGAACGAGTGAGCAAAAACACAGAGATTATGAAGAAAACGAAGGGGCCCGTAGGGGACGACTAGACTCGCGTCGCGTCGCCGAAGAACACGTCTTTCTCGTCGTTGATTATTTTTGGAGAGCGGCTTATGGATCTGGAAGAAGGTTTTGGTTGTGGGCAAATGTGGGATAGAACTGAAATAGTGACAGAAACAATAGAGGCACCATGGGAAAAGTTGGAACAAACCGACGGTTGATGTAACTCTGATCGAGTAGATCGGTGAGTCAGAGCACTCAATACACTCATTCTGGAGTTACACCAGCCTCGAAAAGGAAACTAGCAACTGTCACTATGCTCTCGAGCAGAAAAGAAAATGATTGTGAGCTGATTTCCATGTTAAAGTGACACGGGGAAGGTGCACGGCATGGGAATCACTAACAATCAAACCTCCGAAACTGACTGCCTCTGCGGATGACGCTGTTCCGCAGGTTGTCCATCGCTCGTTCCACACTCTTCCGTCGCTCCCGCGTCTTCACGTTGCCGCAACATCGGAATGCACAAACACAACCTGAAACGGAGAATTGAGAGGAGAAGTCAAGATAAGGCTTACATGTGATGAAGAGAGTCAATCCGACTGCCAGCCCAACGGACAGCAGCAAGGAAAGAGTTCCCGTGTCAAACCTCGGCTCTGGATCTCCGTTCAACTCGTTCGATATCTCTTCTGGAAATTTGCTCTTTGACAAAACGTCTCCCTCACTGATTTCTCACTGATAATAGTTGACAACGCAGGGAACCAGTCATCAGTCTGTGCGTAATCGTTCACTTTCGTTAGAATGGCTTTCCGTTCCTCGGCAGTTATGTACTTCTCTGCTAACCTCGCTGGCCAAATCACCATCTGGAACACAGTTATCACTTTGAAAGACATCACTTCTCAAGAACTGACTTTCTTGTAATGTTGCCAAACGAATACGATGACCGAGTTTCCGCAGTCTCCGAGAGCCCATCGTCCCTCGAGAGCCCGGCAAAAAGCCTCGGCTCGTTCCGTGAGCTGCCTGAAACAAGTTCACGTTGATGTGCCCTGGTCGGCCGATAAGACAGAACAACTGGCAGTTGTCCATACTCATTTTCGATAGGATCGTTATAAAAATGGAAACTTCGGACACTCCAGAAGACGTTATGTGAGTATGAGAGAAGCGCCGAACTCGAAGGAATGTCTAATTGTCAGAGTACTCAATGATGGGTCTGCCGTGCCAGCAGTCAAGAAGTACACTCCACGGCTGAAGGATCGGAACGGATCTGAGTTGTTGAAACCAGACGAGTTCTTCAACGGAAAGTTCCAAGTGAAGGGTCTGATCGGCCGTGGCGGTTACGGACAGATCTACTACGCGTCGGATCCTGCGTTTCCCGAGGACGTCGTCATCAAAACGGAGCCGTTGGTACGGCACGGCAGTACGAGTAAACGGATGCTTCTGGAGCAGAAGATACTGTACAGACTGCAAGGTAGACCACATGTGCCCATTATGTGTGCTTCGGGACACACTGATCGCATCAATTTCATCGGTAAGGACACAAGAAAGTCTTATGATAACCTCTCCGTTTCAGTAATGCAACTACTTGGTCCGAATATTGGTGATCTGAAGAAGCACAGTCCAGTGAGACGTCTCAGTCCAAATACCGTCGCTAGAATCATCATTCAGGTATTCTGGAGACTGGGTGTGCAGGAAAGTTAGTGCTTCAGGGAATCGCAGCTCTCCGCGACGTTCACACTCTCGGATACATTCATCGAGACGTGAAACCGGCGAATATGTGTTTTGGGATCTCGCAAAATGTTCGAACGCTTCGACTGAATCAATGTCTCCTTCTTTTTCTAGAATCGGCATGTTTTGAAACTCGTCGACTACGGAATGGTCCGCAGGTACAAGAATCCGGATGGAACCCGTCGGAGACCGAGGAACAGACCGGGATTCCGAGGAACTCTCCGATACGTGTCCGTCCGGGCTCACGACCGCTATGAGCAGGCGCCGGCAGATGATTTCGTGTCGATGGCCTACTCGGGAGCCGAACTTCTGCTCATCAACCTTCCCTGGAAGCTGCTTCATCCCGACGACTACAGACAGGCCAAAGTAGAATTTGTGAGATTCTGAAGGTGAAAGCGGAACTCTATTCGATGTTGCAGCACGCCCCGAACTCTCCATTCCTCCAACTGACCGGACCGTTTTACTCGGTGTTCTGCGGAGCCATATTTAGTCTTCGGTCCGAGGATGAACCCGACCATTCCTCGCTGCAAGCGCTGCTACTCGTGAGATCTCAAATGTACGAGAAGTTTCGAAACATTTAGGTTTCCAGGAAATGAAAGGAGAAAAGTCGATGCGTGATGCGTACGACTGGGAGGAGAACTATCGAGATGCGTACGGAAGTGAGCTTTGGATCCAGAAAAAGGGACAGAAACGATTGTTACAGGTTCGACTTCGGAGACTAGTCAGGGAAGAAGAACAGCCAGATGACTTGATTTCTCTTTATTGAAAATAAAAGGTTTTGATGAAACGACTTGTGTAACTCTTGATATCTCGAGAACTTTTTGACAAGTTTTGCGCCAAGGTATCACTTTCAGCGAAATCCAAACTCATACTTTTTTTCTCACTTTCTCGTCTTTCTTCCCGAAAAATGTGTTGTTTGAGCTTCTAGTTATTTGTGGTTATTATTTTCAAGGTACTCCCTCTTCCCTCTTTTCTAACGAGCAAACAATCCGAAATGTGAGGTCCGTCGGGAGTATTTTCAGCAGAAAGACTCACGTGTCACTGGGCGAATGCATGTGCATGTAGAGGTTCTTGACGATGGCGATGGAGACGATGAAGCCGTGAAGGCCCTCTTTGCCGCCGCTTCCCTCGATGCCCGTCGTGCACTGCGACCTCCGCTGGCAGTGACACGGCGTTCCGACGGCCAGCTCTTGCAGCTGGATGTTCAGTTGCATCGCTGCAAATTGCTCTTTTCCGACACTATGTCAGTCATTGTTTTTTATCTACTATGCTTATCTGGCACAAGTGTGCCACATGTTCTATTCTTCTCTTTTATTACTATGCACGAGGGCCCCTCCGAGTCTTTGTTCTTTGAGAGAGCATCCGGAAGTGGAAGCTTTCCCTCCGTACCTTGTGTGTTGTTCAGCATGTGATCGGGATCACACACATAAAGTTGTTGCTTGTTACGTGGCAACACGGTGACACATTGATTGACAGTCGGACCCCGAAGGTCTGGGAATTGAGAAGACGTCCACTGAGAAGACGTGGCGAAGAGGACGTGATAGAGGAGGAGAAGTAGAAGGGAAGTGATCATCTGGAAGACGGAAAGAAAAGGAATGAGAGTATTATAGGTTATTTTGAAAAACTGCGGGTGGCTCGGCGACATAGGCACAAGACGGATTGTTACAACTGAAAATGATAGGCGGGAAGGGAAAGAGAGAAGGAAGAGCACGGGAGCAGGAGCGAGAGAGGGGGAGCCCGTCGAAATTAGCAGGGCCATCAAGTGGAGAGAGGGGGTGGGGGAGGGAAAACGACTGACAGCAGTCCGGACAGAAGACATTCTACGCTACCACGTGCACTTTTGGAAGAAGGCGTGCAGATGGAAGACGGGGACAACGACGAAGTTGTCGGAAGGAGGGGAGGAAGAAGTCGACGGGAAGGGGGGAGGAGTCGGGCACGTGGCACGACTCGTAAACACACCTGCTTTTAACTGGCAAAGTTCAAATGTTTTTACAACGAAATTGGGGAGAGGGAGCATGCATTCTTGAGGGGTTATTACGGTAATAAAATAGAGAGCAAGTTGTTTATGAGTCTGAAGAGATGAAGAAGAAGAAGAAGAAAGGGAATGGAATGTCTGAGGGGCATGTGAAAAATGAGCAAGATCTCGGAAGAGTGCTTCGAGTGGCCGTTCTTTTATGGAATCATTAATTTCCTTTTTTCGGTTTCTTTTCCACTTCTTTTTCCTCTCTTCTTCTAAAATGTCTTCATATTCCGAGAGTGTGCAGATCTGAGTCATTGGAAAAAAGAAATAGCGAACCATGAGAATTGCGGGGTTCAGAATTAAAAAGGATCACGATAAAAGCTTCTATGATATCATAATAGACATTCCAGTCAACAGAAGAGCTCCATATTACTCGGGTTCAGAGGAATCACCTTCGAGACTGAGAGGAAATGAATAATTTGAATGGAAGTTAAATGTATGCGTGGATCGGTAGCCCAAAGGAATACGACTTCCGGAAATAAGAGACACTGGGACAACTTTGGGGACAAAACAAGGAGCTAGAAATGGTGTTCTGGATGAAATATGACAATGGCTTATCGGCTGGTTCACGAGCAAAACAGAGTGCTCTACTCGTATGCGAAAATGAAGAATGGGTCGGATTAGGACGGAAAGGGAGGAGGAGACAACTGGCTACTACGTCCATCGTCGTCGTCTTCGGTCCCCTCCGACCGGGTCCGGGATTAGAATCTCTTGCGACGAAACGACGATTCGGGAAGGAATGCGCAATGAGTGTTTGTTTTTGTGTGTGTGCCACATCAATGCATTCTGTCGGTGACATGTTTTCCTCTTCTGATTCTCGTGGGAAGCAACTCCAGCGACGATCAAGAAGCGGATTGGGCGACGGCTCGCCGAGCACGGCGATTCGTGAACACTGACTCGGTGAGCAACACTTGATTGATAACCTACAAGATGTTGTCTCATGACCTGAAACACACCTGCGGGTTGATCTGCTTTATCAGTGATCAGCTGGCTCCTGCAATTCGTGTGGTATGAACTCATTTTGATTCAGAAACTCTCTTCTTTTCCCACGGCTGCAAATTAAATAAGCTCAACCCGTTTTGGCACACAACTTGTGGTGAAATCATGTTCAGATGGGAATGTCACGGAAATCTCAAGACTCAGAGAACAAGTAACGAAAGAGTTCAGGAAGCCTGATATTTAGGAATGTTCAAATGTTCCATTGAAGGAATTGGTAAGCTCGATGCCATTTTTTGGCGGCACTTGTGCCGAATCAACCTATGACTGCCCGGGCACTCGCGCCCCTTTTGTGCCGGTTCGCGCTGTTCACTAGCTTGGCATTTGTGCCCCATCCGTGCCCTACTCGTGCCGTGCATCCTACAAATTAGCCGTCCTAGTTTTATTGATTCTTCAGAAAGGTAAGTATATATATATTTTAATGAAGGGAAATACTTCGGTCAGGTACATACAAACATGATCAGATGACTTCTCGGAGAACAATCACAGCGTCATCCGAGCAGAAAATCAACATGGCGACCTATTTTCCTTTCATAAGTTTTCTGGGAGTCCGAGTAATTCCAAGAACTTCTCGAGAGGGAAACAAAAAACAATAATGGGTCAGTTGGTATCAGAAAAACATTCTTAGATTTCCGAGAAGAAAGTTGGACTTAAAGTTTAGATTCTCTGAAATGTTATGAAAGAAGAATGCTGGACACACATGAGCCTCTACACAAATTGGAGCAGAATCCCGTTCCTCATGCTTCTGAACCTACTGCAAGAAACCGGTCGACTGCTGAAGATTCAGAACCTCATTGCAACTTGTGGAAGTTTTGAACACGTTGACACTCCAGATCTGCAAAACTCAATTTCCGAAACGCCACAGCTGTTCCGCGGGATTGATGATTCTGGATCTTCTTGATTGTTTGAACTTATTCAATCATCTTCGAAAATCCTGAAACGTTCCGATAGGTTCTTTTGCAATGTGCTTGTTTCGAGTCACATTCCCTCGAAAAGGAACAGACGAAAGTGTGGAGCCCGCATGATTGTCCAAGCCCATTCCCTCATCTCCTTCTCTTTTTTCTCATTCAATTCATCGTTTTATTTCCAAAAGCTTTTTTTTATTGAAATATCAAAAAGAATCATACGAGAAATTGAATGATATAGAGAGAAAGATGAAGTTCTCATGAACAATATCAGTGTTGAATGTGTGGAAAAAAGAGAGAGAAAGAGAGGGATCGGGTCTTTTCCAAGTGGGCAGAAAACGGGTTGCACACCTCTCTGAATGAAGAAGAATCGGATAAACGACTAGACGATGGGTTTATGCACAAAGTAAAACATCGTTAGGACAGGTTACACATTCGAATTTAGATGATGTAAAAAGAGAGAAAAAGAAATTATAAGCAAAAGATGAAGAGTGCAGATGGTGTTGTTGGGATGAAAGGGCGGGGCACAAAACAACGGGCGGTTCAGAATCTAGTCCTGGTCTGGGAATGGTCCGGCCAAAACCTTCTTGATGAAATCTGCAAAACGGACATTTGAGAACTTGGAGGCCCGGAAAAGGAACTGACCGTCGTACTTGACCATTCCTTCTCCGTCTTCGACTCCCTTGAGGAGCTCGTCAGCCTCATCGGCCGAGAGTCTCTCTCCGAGGGCCAACAGGATGTGTCTGAGCTCTGCGCACAGGATCTTTCCAGACTCTTCCTTGTCGAACACCTTGAGTCCCTCGAAGAAGTCGGCGTAGGTTCCCTGCTCCTGCAATTCTTTTTTGTTTCTTCGCTCAGTTTCTTGCTTCGCAGTGCCGCGAGAGAGCATGGCAATTGTTACACAGCGGGGCCGCCGATTCCCGGGAGCCGACGCTTCTCCCACACAATGTCCCTCTTTATCTTTCTATCCCTTTGCCTCTGATTATTGATTCAATGGCGACGGCGGGCGGCATGTGCCGTCAATGTTCGATGTAGTAAAGAACATCCATCACAGAAAACAAACATGACAACTGCCACGTCATAATCAGAAAACGAAAAGTATGTTGGAAAGACTGATAAGGAGATGGTGGAAGTTCAATGGATCTATGCGTCTAAATGAAAGAACCTAAGGCTGAGATGTTCTAAAATCGGAAACCTTTCAGTCAACTTGTACTAACTCTCAAACTCAAACACGTCAGCGGTGCGTGTTTATCTAAGCCGATAAGATATATCTGATTGCGGAGCGGCTTCTATTTGTGCACCACTTGGCGCCAATCCCCACTATCACGCACCTTTTCCTTGGAGAGCTGCTCGTAGATCGGGAGCCACTCCTCGAACGTGATTCTCTTCTCTCCCTTGCGCTTGAACTCCTGTCCGGAGGCCTTCACGACCATAGCCTGGGTTGGCTTGAGTCCGGCGGCGCGAGCGACATCTCCGATCTGGGTGCCGTCGATCTTACCGTCGAGTTCCTCGTCGTAGAGGTTGAAGATCTCCTTGAGAGCGTCTGCAACACGACGATTCGAAATGATATGCGAAGGAATGATAGACTACAGTGGCAAGGGGAAGTGTAAGTGATGTGACCTTATAGGGGGATGGGGGCTTACTGTATACGGGAATGAATAGCAGGACTCACCTTGAGATGGAGCTGGCATTCTGTGATGTGGACTCGGGAAAGTGAGTGAAAGGCAGGAGGAAGAAGCTTCGACGGCGGGCCACCCCAAGTGTACACTATGTGAGCGACTGCCTTCGGGATGGGGGCGGAGGAGGGGCGGATACGGGGGAAGGCCTCCGCGATGAGCACACTCTCTCGCGGGAGCCCGATCTCGAGAGAGCCAAGGAGTCGGGATGTAAAGCCGTGGAGGAGAGATCGGACGGATCGGAGAGCGTGCAGAAGGGTACGGTAGGTTCGATGCGAGAGAGCATCGAGTAACTGTTTCGGGCAAGAGAGCCGCCGCCGCTGCGAAGATGATTGCAAACACTTCTTGATTTCCAGTTTTTTGTACTTGTCTTCGAATATAGGTATAACTTTTATAGAAGTGGGTAACGCAAATAGAGAACGCAAAATCCGAAAATGTCTAACAATGGGAAGAAAACAACAACGACAATTACAAATAAGGATAACAGAACGGGTTATTCAGTGTAGCGGGCCAGGTCCAGTCGCGGCACGATATTCATCGACTGAAGCTCCTGGAACAGAAGCTTGCAAGCGTATGGGATCTTGATGTTCGCCATCGACTTGCTGGAACGACACTTCTGGCACCATCCCTTTGAGCCGATCACTCCGCATCCCGTACAGACGTCGACCTGGAAAATAGATATTGTCATTGGTCTGCTTGAAAGCTCTGCTCAGTTGCAGAGACAGTAACAGAGTTCTATGTTTTTTTTGCTCAACTTTTCAGAAGTTCACTCGTTCCCGAACCAACCCGAATTAATTTGTTGTAAACGTGTGCGACTCTCTCCCTCGCTTGTGTATCTCACTTTTCGCACAATCTCTCTTCCACCGCGTGCCACTTCAATCGCACATTTTCTCGGCATTCCACTCCTAGGAGCAGAAAAAGCGCAGAGCACCCACCACACTATCTTCTCATCCTTCCTCCTTCTTTTTCTTCTCTGCCAGAGCTGTTACTCGACAGAGCATCCGCCGACAGACTATGGCGATCAGCAGAGACACAGACTCGCTGCCGTCGGATATACATTGGAGAAATGGCAATCAAGAAAAGATCGCCAAGCCGTCTTGTCCCTCTAGGCGATATGTGCACTCTCTCCCGTGCACCGCCAACCTTTCTCCTGATTCTTTGACTATTTTGTGAGAAAAAAGTAGAAGATGAAGCAGAGGGAGAAGATTGGCGGTGCCGTTTCGAAGACGAATGGATGGCTGGAGAGGGATAGATGCAACGGGTCCGGCTTGCGGGGTCACGTCGCGATGGCTGGATCTTTGGCGCCGCTGAGTGTGATGCTAAGTTCATTCGAATCTGGTTCCGCGTTTAGACACTACACTTTCCCCCAGAAGCTTGATCCCAATTATGGTCCCAGAGACAAGAGTTTTCTATCTTCCGCTCAAGAACTGCCAATGTAAATGACAGAGATTCTCAGAAAAGTCTCTCTCGCGCAGTCTACCCACGCAGTAACATCGGCACAGTCCTTCTTTCGCGATCTGCGCGCGGAGGAAGCACCCTCGCAACAGTTTCGCTCCTCTTTTCGAATCCACTTGAGTGTTACGCTTGCGGCCGCGACCTAGTGTAATGATGAGCAAAAATTGCGCACACAGAAAAAAGTGGCGGCGGCGGCGATGGATGGATGAGGTGAGGGGCGAAAGATCACAAATGTACCTTGAACTCATCGGAGGACACCATCAAACGTTCGATGAGCAGCATCGAGGCTCCGTACGCAATCAGACAATCTCTTTCCATTTCTCCGAGTCGCAGACCTCCCTCTCGAGATCTTCCTTCTGTTGGTTGACGTGTGAGAGCAGCTCTGCAAAAATAGTTGAAAATACAAATGGATGAGTGTTGAATACCTCGGTCCTCTGGCACGAGCGTGCATTTTGTCCAACACCATATGTTTCAGCTTTTGATAGTAAATTGGGCCAAAGTAGATGTAAGCAGAGAGCGGTTGTCCGGTGATTCCACTGGTCAGCATGTCCTTTCCCATGTAGTTGTATCCTCGAGATGCCAACTCCTCGCATACATCCTTCACTTGATCTCCACCGAACGCAGTTCCGTAGTGATATGTGCCATTCATGACTCCAGCCTTGCCGGACAGCAACTCCATCAGTTTTCCGACTGTCATTCGAGATGGATATCCGTGAGGGTTCATGATCATGTCAGGCACCATTCCGAGGTCGTTGAAAGGCATATCCTCTTGCTGAGCGATCAGACCACAAACTCCTTTCTGTCCGTGCCGAGATGAGAACTTGTCTCCCAGTTCTGGACGTCTTGTCTGTCGGAGAAGAACTTTGAAAAGATGTGCTTCGTCTTCATTGTAAGTGAGCAGCACTCGTTCGGCGTATGATGGTGTGGGCGTTTTGTAGGTGATCGACACGTCCTTGTAATCCACTTGTCTTCCAGCAATCCCGACTGAAAATTTAAAAATCACGAAAAGGAAATCCACAATTTGACTCACTGGTATTGGCTGATGCCGAGGCTCCCGGTCCGCTCTCTCCGCTGACGACGGGCATGTGTTTGTTGATGATCGTCTGCTTCGGGAGGATGCGTGCTCCTGCGAACACGATACCTTCCTGGTCGAGATTCTTGTGCTTGAAGATCGGCTTCCGCGTGTTCGGATCAAGAGCCGGACCGAGGAGTCTGTCGAATGTCTGGTTCGGATATTTCTTCGCAGTTCCCTTGACGTGTTTGTAGACAAGACAACGTCCGTATCCTCGATCCAGAGATGCTTTGTTCAGAACGAGGGCATCTTCGATATCGTATCCACTGTATGACATTACAGCGATGATTCCATTGGCGCCAGCAGGAAGTTTCTCGAAATTGGTCAGCTCGATTGTCTAAAAATATAAAAAACAACGAACAAACGAAGATAACGAATATGTACCTTGGATTTAACTAGAGGTCTTTGTGGATAGCACAGCAGATACATGATCGAGTCGATTCTTTTCTGCTGGTTGTAAGCGATCGTTCCCATCGCTTGCTTTCCCATAGCACACTGATAAGTGTTACGAGGAGACTGATTGTGATGTGGGTACGGAATAAGGCCGGCGCAGACGCCAAGGAGGGTGAACGGTTCAATCTGAGTAACAACATTGAAATAAAGCTGTATAAAATAGGAAAATACCTCAAGATGCGTAGTTTCCGGACCGATTTCATTTTCGTAAACTGCAATCAACGCATCGTTCATTTCGTTCACATCGAGATATTCGACGATTCCGTCATCGACAAAGTCCTCGAAGATCCTCTTTCCTTCTTTCAGTTCTTGGACGTGTAGTTGAGTCAGCATAGGAACTCCATTCTGGACGATGATGTACGGCCGACAGAGACGTCCTCCGTCAGAGGAAATGAACACGGAACGGTTGGTTAGTGATCGGGAAACGGAGACGAATTCAGAGAGGAGGCCGCTTCTGAAAGAGAGAACAGGATATGAATAAATTCAGGGAAATACTGTACCGTCGTAGATCTCTGACCGCTCTGACCACTCTTTCCGGATCGACAGCAGTACCAATGAGCACTCCGTTCAAGAAAATGAGGGTGTTTTCACTGAAAATAAATACAGATTGCAAACAAATTTCCCAGCAACTTACGGCTTGTTGACATGAGAAAAGTGCACATTGTGCAGATCCTCGACTCCGGAGTTGAGCAATAACCGTAGCACTGGCTTCTCATCCGAATCAGTTGTAATGTGACTGATTAGTGCGAGGTTCTTAACGAGACCGCATGCTTCTCCTTCGGGTGTATCACTCGGACACAGCATTCCCCACTGCGATGGCTGCAGAGAACGGGGACCAGAGACTTTGCGAGTTTTCTCGAATGTCGAGTTGATTCTCGTCATCATTCCGAGTGCAGAGATGTATGAAAGACGACTGAGCACTTGGGTCACTCCCAGTCGTTCCATTCGGAATCTCTTGATGATCCAGTTTCCCGTCGACATCGCGTTCACAATGGTGTTAGTGATCATGTCCTGTCGCATGTGCTTCACAATGTCCAGAGGAGCCGCCATCGTCTTCATCAGTGCATTGTCCGCTATTCTCTTCAATTCGGAGTTGAATCTCTTGAACACATCTTCGAAAAGCAACGAAAGCAGCGAACCGGCCAATTCGAGTCTTTTGTTTCCGTAAAAATCTCTGTCGTCCAGTTCGTTTTCTCCCAGTTCAGTCTGGATCAAGCGTCGTGTCATCAGACCCAAATAGACAGCCTTCATTTTGAAATTTCCGTCTGGGCACGCAATATGTGTGATCATGGAGCTGAAATGAAATTGTTATTGCAAATCACTCTTCAAAAATACTCACTTGGATAGAAAATCGACAGCTTCATGTTCTTTTGGTGGCGTTAGAACGCTGACAGATGTTCCTGGTAGAGATCCGAACGGAGTGAACTTGCGAGCCTTCACTTTCGACGTGACGTAGGCGAGAGCTTGTTGTTGAGTGTAGACGTTGTTCGAAACGCATTCCTCGAGGGTTTGTGCAAACGCCGAGACGTACTTCTCTTCGTGTCCGATGGTACTGACGATATCGTAGTCAGACTCAATTCCCATTGCCTGAAAAGTTAAGGATTCGGAAACATTCTCGATTGAATCGATAATTAATTTACCTTGAAAATAATGGACACGGGAACGTCATCTGTGAGTTGGTTGTGCCGAACAGAGTACTTTCCCTTCTTCACAGTCACGTACGTTTTACTTTTCCTCTCTGATGTGGATGAAAGAACCTCACATTGCAGTTCCTTACTGGAATTCCTTCCGACCATGATACGGTTCTTAGAGAGCTGCTCTTGGATCAGAATGACTTTCTCACTTCCTTTGACGACGAAGTAACCTCCTGGGTCGTACGGGCATTCTTGAACTCTCGCGAGCTCTTCTTCCGCCAGATCCTTCAGGATGCATTTGTTCGATCGGAGCATGATCGGCATGCGGCCGATGACGAGATCTTTCTTGAAAACGCGTTGGTTTCCACGAGTGTACTCGATGTCTACTGAGATCGGCGCAGAGTAGGTCATGTCACGGAGACGGCACTCTTGTGGAGTGATCTTGTCGTGCGTCATGTTCAGCCCTTCCTCACTGCTCGGCTTTCCTACTCGAATATCGAGATATTTCAAGTAGAAGTTCGGGTTGGCGTCCGATGTGATCTTTTGATTGGAGAGCATGATGTTGCGAATTTCTTGATCAACGAAGTGATCAAAACTGACTAGATGTTGTTTTACCAAACCACGGACCTGTAATATAAGCGTGATGGAACTGAAAACTGGATAACGAAACCTTGAGGAAGGATGGTACGAGCAGCCATTTGTCTTTCAACGGCAGGCATTTCTGATCTTTGCCGCACTCTGAAACAATTCGAGTGCGGCCGTTCGCTTGGCCTACTGTCATCTGAAAGCAAATGTTTCGAACAAATTATTTGAAAGTTTTAGAAGTATAAACAACGATAAGGAACGTACAATACAACCTAAAGGTCGGTTCGCATGGGCGAGCAAGAAAAAGGTTTATTAAACGGATCTATGCAATAGACTATTTCACACGGAGAAAATAATAAAAAGGCACGAAAAAACCCGCAAGCGATAATTACATTAGTTCCTAGAATGTTAATGTGTTCGTTTTCATAAGACCATTTAGAGTTTCGACATCTTCAGGTCAGTGTTGTTTGGAAGGGGAGAGAAGTAATGGTCGACAATGGAGTCGGTAACTTCGGCCAAAGTGGCTGGGCTCCACTTCGGATTGCGATCCTTGTCAATGAGAACTGCAATAAAAGAAAATTGTCAGAAAATAAGAGTATTACTCACTGGCTCGACAGCCCTCTTGGAAGTCCTTGTCGGCGAGGAATCTTTGGGTCAGCCGATACTCCATTGTAAAGATCTTGGCGTAGCTCATCTTGCTTCCTTCGGTGATCTGTCTATGGGTCACTTTGAGTGACGTTGGGCTCATTTTGCCGAGGGTCGAGGCTTGCTTTTTCGCCCAATCCGAACCGTCTTTTTCCAAATGGGACAAGATTTCTTCAACACTCCTGGAACAGTTATCTTATGAGAGGCGTACTAATAAGGACTACTTACTTGGCTCCGAAAGCATCTCTGACTTGAGCCAAATGCTTCGAAAGACTGAACTCGGGAATTTTCTCAGGCTCAAATGACCGAATAACTTCATCTACAGAGTTTTCACTGACGTCCTTCAGATTCACAAGCTCCTTTTCGAGCTTGCCGAGTTCAGCTGAAGGAACGAAATGAGTGGCAAGTCCTGCATGGAAGGCATCGGCTCCGAGAAGACGATATCCAGTGAGTGCAAGGTACATTCCGAGGTTTCCCTTCAGTCTGGACAAGAAGTACGATCCTCCGACGTCAGGGAACAACCCGAGCGCCGTTTCAGGCATCGCCAGCATCGTCTTTTCGGTGGCGACACGGAACCTCCCATTCACGGATAAACCACATCCCTGAAAGCAGTCAGTGTTCATATAAAAGGTATCATGAACTCACTCCTCCCATGACGATTCCGTCAATCAGTGACACGTATTGCTTGTTGAATGTGCCAATGAGATGGTTCAGAATGTACTCTTCCCGGAAAAAGTCCTTGTGCATAGAGCATTCTTTTCCATCTTGCGAGTCTTTGTAGGAGCGTACAACGGCAAGGACGTCTCCTCCGGCACAGAAGGCTTTCTCTCCCGAACCTTTCAGGATGACGAGGTCGACATCCGAAGACGTATTCCACTCGTTCAGTTGTGGATAGAACTCGCGGACCATGTTCAAGTTGAGGGCGTTGAGTGCCTTTGGACGATTGAGTGTGACGACTTTCTTCGATCCATGGCAATCGACGAGCACTTCCGACTTGGCAGCGGCACTCAACGAGAAGGACATCTTTTGACAGAACTCCTACAACTTAGTAATCGTTAGCTGCGGAAGTATAAATGTCGATCATGTTAGTGGCGCAAAAGTAATAAAAATGAACCTTCGCATTGATACCGCGGAAAAGTGCGGGAATGTTTCGAACAGAGCTCGTCATACCTGAAAATTAGGTCAATCAATAGAACAATCGGAAAGAAAAAGTTGACGAAATTGAGAAACGATGGAATGTTGTTGCCGTTATATATCGAGGAAACACATCAATGATCACTAGAGGGAGTGTGCACTTTGACCGTCTACCAATCATATCATCAAAAAGCCATATGTTTTGTTTGCATTCTGTTTTTCGAACAAAGGAATGTGGGAAAGTGATTCTATTAAAATGGTTACTTAGCAAGTTAAAAACGGCAAACTATTTACCTACTTAAACTTTTTTATTCAATATTGCGACATTTTGAAGAAAAAAATACAAAAATTAAAAAAATTAGGTATATCTTCTTCATTATGGGAGAATGAAAGAAAAATTAAAACCTGATTAAATTGATAAAATTAGGTTTTTCCGCCGAATAAAAAAGTGGTGGGCGGAGTCCGAAGTGCTGTTTTGCAACCACCGCACGCTCTTTCGCAACATTGCCGCACGCTTTTTCCTTTCATTCGAAATATAGTTTCTAGTTTTCTTTGACGAGTCCAGTTCTTTTCACTTGAATGCATCAAATCTTTTAAATATAACTTATTTTTCAAAAAATTTTGTCTACATTACGACTTTTCATTTTGACCGCTGCTTAATAATGTACAAATTTGTGTTAACACAGCCATATGCTAAATTTCGTAATTACAGATTTTCAAATTCTCAAAATGGGAGCTTTCGTGCAGGAATGTGGCTGCAAAGGCGTTCGATTCTGTGCTCTCTGCGAAACGACTGATCGAGTCAAGAAGCTGCGAGTCGAGGAGGACAAGCACGCCGGATACAAGGTGTTCGTCTACGATCATCTCCGCCAACTTGCGATTCCAACTCAAAACTTAGATTCGAAGTCATCGTTGGATGATATCGTTCATGGTATTTAAACTAGATGAATGCAAAATATTTCAATGTAAATAAAAGTTCAGAATCAAAAGCATGCCACTCTGCATCGACCGACGATGCCATCAAAATCGACGGGCTAACATTGATACACGACTTCCTTTCTGAAAGCGAGGAAAATAAGATTATGGATATGATAGATACTGTCGAATGGGTACAATCTCAAAGCGGTCGACGAAAGCAGGTACTGTGACATTTGGGAAGTGTTATGAACGGATTCATGAACGTCTTTCCAGGATTACGGACCAAAAGTAAACTTCAAGCATAAAAAGGTAAAGACGGATACGTTTGTCGGAATGCCTGAATACGCTGATTTGCTGCTCGACAAGATGTCCAAATACGACGAGAGAAAGCTCGGAAACTATCAGCCATTCGAAATGTGCAATTTGGAGTACGAAGAATTGAAGAAGAGTGCTATCGAGATGCATCAGGACGATATGTGGATCTGGGGAAACCGACTCATAAGGTACGTTTTGAATAATTAGATCAATCTGTAATGTAAATTTTCAGCATAAATCTTATCAATGGCTCAGTGATGACTCTGTCGAACGACTCCAGAGAATACCTGTGCTACGTGCACATGCCGCATCGGTCTCTGATCTGCATGGCGGACGAATGCAGATACGACTGGAAACACGGAGTCCTCGCTCACCACATCAGAGGGCGGAGGATAGCACTGACAATGCGAGAAGCAGCAAAGGACTTCCAGGAGGGCGGGGAGCTGTACGAGAAGTACGGAGCCGAGCTGATCCGACTCGGAAACATCCGCGTGCCCCTGACTTCCCGAGAAGTGCCGACCGCGTGACGTTCTGATAACTACTTCCCTCTTTTTCCTCGTTTGTTGTTCCGTATTCACCATAAATTGCAGTTATGTTAGTGTTTGGTCTTTCCCGGTAATTATGGAAGAACACTTATCGGCGCCGTCAAGACGTGATCACGCAGAAAACAGGTTGGTTTTGTGTGTTTGGTGCTGACGTCCGTGTTTGGGGAGAGCCGATGTTTGGGTGGGAATGGAGAGAACAACATGCGGACAAAGGACAGCCATGTGACATGCAAGATAGACGGGAACAGAGTTAAGATACGTGTAGTTTGATGCACCGACGGACAGCTACACTACGATGCTGATATCGTAACTCGGTTCGCAGGGAACACGTGGCCGATTAATTCCAATTTCGTCTCCTTTTCCAAACGTTCTCGGGTCTTCTTCACTCCCTTCCTGTCAGGTTCAAAAATAGAAAAAGAAACAGAAAGTCTTCAATGCCATGTGGTAGATAGCCATCTTGAGAACAGTTTCCTTGCAGTTACAGTTGGCAGACTCTAGTTTGATGTTCGCGAAGAATTCAGTTCTAATGAGCACGCATTCCTCCATAAATCAAACCAATGACAGGTAATTGGAGAATACGGTCACATGTGGCACGCTGTGGGTTTGCACCTGTGAGAACTTCGCAATCTAGATCTAGAAAGATCGATCTTTCTGGAGAACATCTCTGGAATTTCGATATCAGAAAGTTGAATCCAATATACCACGACTTTCCGAGCCTGCGGTTGATCTCTTGTTCTCTCCCGATGTGCAACTTGAGACTAGTTCGATAGACATGTCTAGAGATCGGTCAGTGATCTCGCGAGACATCTGAATCCGAAACTTCAACAGTCTTCTCCGTGAGTTCTGTGATGCCGTGCTGATCAGCGACTTCCAGAACGATCGGTGTCTGATCGTTCTCTGATTACTTCTAATCACTGTGATTTCGAAAACCTTGAATCAAAAAGCACACAAAGTACGCGTCGGGCGGTCTGCGTCTCTGCAGATCTCCACGGTTCCGCCCCTTCCCGGGAGGCTTATCTCTGGCCACCTCGTGGTTCTCTGCGTCTCTCCATCCCGATCACTCTTCGCTTGTTGTTCTACAGTTTAATGTGTCCAAGCACCGCCCCTCCGTCCGTCTTCTCACGTATTTTTTGGTCTTCCCTCTCCGTCCATTCTTCTCCAGGCAGGTCCGTCTCTACAATCTCTCCGTCGGATCGCTCCGGGTCACTAATCCTCTCTCTCTCCCTCTCCCGCCGTCTTTGTCTTCATTTCCATTTAGATTTACGTGTATTCGTTACGTTTCAGATACCTAGAAATGTGTGACGAAGCCGCCCGTCTCGCTAAAATCGGTCGTCAGGAATACGATTTGATCCGTCTTCACGATGCTCCCAACTCCAACGAGCAAACAAAGTTCGAGTGTGATCTGGAGCTCGCTCGCTTCCAAGTTATTCGCAGTCAGATGGCTTTGGTGAGTGCAGAGTCTCAATAGTTTTTCAAGCAACATTCCGTTTTCAGAAGAACGTTTACAACGAGGAATTCGTGACGCCAGCCAAGCTTCGGTACCTTCGCGACGACCTCGAAGCCGCCGAGGAGCATCTGAAGAAGCTGATGGAAGGCTCGCACTGACGACTGGCTCGACGACAAATTGTGTACATACTTTGTTATTGTTTGCCGTGAAAGAAACAATGCGGATTGATAAAGAAATGTATTTCATTTTCTGTGTCGGGAGGGAGAAAGCGGGAGAAAGTTGTGGTGGGCGAGGGAATGGAATGGCACTGGAATGTGTTGACTAGAAGGGCTGGAAGAGGTGATTGAACGTCTAGAATCGGGTCACGATCAGGTCGCCGTCATCATCTTCTCCATCATCTTTGACTTCTTCTTCTTCGACGTCTTCTGGTTCTTCTTCTTCGTGTTGGTCGAGGTGTTCTCTCTGAAAGAAACCATGTATCGATCGGTTCGGATCGGCATAATTATGCGTTTCTCTGGCGCCTCCCGCCATTTGTCTCTTCTCGTTTTCTCAGTCACGTTGTTTGGTTTCTTTGCCTCAAGCCGTGTGATCTAGATCAACGAAAGACATAACAAACAAAAGAGTTTGAAGACCGAAACGGCTGCCTCTGGAAACGTACTTCTTCTTCCGAGAGCGTCTCCTTCGTCTCGATCACCTCAAACTCCTCTCCAATCACGTTTTCGCCGTCTATCTCTTCTGGTGTCTCGGGCGTTTCACTCTCTTCTATCAGCGGTTCTGTTGATATCTGCAAGAGAGACGCATTCCGATCTTGTGTACTTTTCACTGTTCAATGCCACTAGATTGATGGAAGCTGTTCTTACGATTTCAAAGGGATCTACTCACCGATTTCTTGGTTCTCGGCTTCGGGATCGGAACGAATTGTTCATCCACTTCCTGGTTTCTCGCCAGTATCTCCGCTGGTTCTTCACCCAAAGTTGACAACACTTCATTGGAAGAGACTCCATCTGAACGGGAAGAAGTCGTGGAGACGTCCGTGAATCCCGAAGAAGACATTCTTCCGATCGACATCGGCATCGTCGACGACTTCACCCTCCTGTCAGCCAAGTACCGTTGAATCGCCGGTGACATTTCCTCACTGGATCTCAGATCCAACGCGTTCTGTTTTGTAAGAGCCCTCCCGTTGAGAAGAGCGGCAGCTGGCTCATAAACAGGAGCATCGAAACTAGGAGCATCATAAGACGGAGGCGGTCTGTTGGGAGGCATGCTGACCGGACGAGCGGAGAACGGAGGGATCGATCCGACTGCCTGATAGCCCGGAGAGGAGAGCACTTCGGAAGGCAATCTCGGGGCTGGACCCTTCTTCTTCCTCAGACGGATCGTCTCTGGCTCGACTCCCAACTCGTACTTCTCCACAAGATGCTTCATGAATGCCCGATCCTTCTCGAGTGCCAGTGTCGGATATCCACTCTCGTCAGTGCTGATCGTCGACAGCTTCTCCCTGTCGTCATCATCCAGATCATCGAGCCAGTTATCCAACTCCTCCAGAATTTGTTTTCCCTGAGCCGAAGTGCTTCGAATCGTCGACATATATCCGTCTTCCTGGTACTTCGGCGGACTTGCTGAACTGAGAATCGGCGTCTCCTCTTTCTGAATTGCCAACGGACGATGCAATGGTGACAGAGTCTTCAGAGGAGACGTTTGCTTGGTGATCGGGATGCAGTCGTCCAATCCGAAACCGAATGCTCCAAGATCTCCAGGTCTCTCGATCACGACAGAGTTCTGTTTCGGTGGTTCGATCCGTTCAGGAGTGAAGATTTTTGGGGAGGGAAGTGCTTCGGAAGCGTTGCTTCCCTTGGAAATTGACCTGAAAATATATGAACGATACAGAAAGAGTATCAAGAAAACGGAGCGAACCTAAAAACGACAGGAGGGTCTGAAGGGATCTCGTAGACGAGTCCTGGTTTTGAATTTCTGAAAATATTATTGTTAGTGGTATCATTGGAATGTTTGAACAGACGAGGGATGCAAATACGCCCCCGATCAAACACGAATTCGAGTGAACATATCACAATAGCTGAAATTCCAACAAGGCCCTATCCCAGGTTTGATACGTTCGAAGTCTCTTCCCAGTTTCTCAATTTAAGGCCGAGCAACTCACTGTGGCGGGGGTGTCGGTGGCTCCGGCGCCTTGTACTTCTTCCTGCTCGGGCGAACCGGAAGGCTGGGAATGTTCACGTATCTGTGAGACGTCGGCTGATTCTCGTAGCTTCTTATCACTTCTTCCTCAGAAGATTGAGTTGGAAACACATCATCAAGACGCATTCTCTGAAGTGTCTTCATCTTCGAAACGGTACTTATCAACGAAGCCTACCTCCGAACGAACCGATTTCATGGTGCTGTTGGAGGAAGACGGTTTCATGTAGTAGCTTCTGAAAGGAACTTTGATTTGTCATCGGAAGGTAAATACGAGTGTGTACACTTCGTTGACGGCCTTGATGACGTTGTCACTGTTCCGGATGTTTTCGATTTCCGAAGGTGTCTTCGGACCGACGTGAGCTAGATGCCTGGAACAGTTGGAAAAGCTCAAAGGGACGTGCGGATCAGCCTACCGAAAGTTGGACGGCGGTGAGATCATGGTCTTATCCAAGTGCTTCTGCTGGTTCTTCGGCGGCAGCAACGGCAGGTCGTTGGGCATTTCAGTGCCGGATGGTTCGAGAAACCAGCGAGAATTCGAGACTGAATGACAAACAAAAATCGATGGAGGTGGTCAAACCGAAAATTGTTGCAAGATCGGAGGGAGGAGAACAGGGTGATAACAACGTGTAAGGACGCGAAGAGTGATAAGGAGGTGAGTGCTGACTCAGTGCCGAGTTGTACGGACTCGATGCAAATCGGACTGAAAACGACTGGAGAGACGCGGAGGCACGAGAGAAACATGTGTCGCGATCTGATGAGTAATCTGCTGCCGCCACAACTATCAATGCGTTTGTTATGAAGAGACCGAGTGTGTGCGCTTTGCGACCCCGTTGAATAATTTCTCGATTTCGCAATCTCGGTAGCGACGGAAAACCAAGTGCAAGTTTTTCGGAAAGTTGCAGGATTCTTTACTTTTTTCAACAATTCTCACCGATCTGTAATTGAACACTTTTGAGTTTTGATCTGAAAACTCTGAACATGAGCTGTGACTAATCCGGTGAAAATACTAAAAACCGTTCGTCAGGATTCAGATGACAAATGACAACTATTCCTAAAGCTGTCACTCTACGTGAAGTACGAACAATGTCATTTCTGTCCGACTCCTCTATATTTGTGCATTGGCGTGTAGTATAAACTGTTATCAGTTGAGTTAATATCATTTCCCCAACATGTCACCCCTTTACAATATAACGAAAAAAGACAGTTTTTTCTAACGGAACTGGGAATATCTCGTCGGCAAATCCCAATTCTTGGAGTTGAAATTAAAAGATTCACTCGAAACAGGTCACATTTTATTAGTT
Organism: Caenorhabditis becei; assembly: GCA_900536315.3. Classification (NCBI taxonomy): domain Eukaryota; kingdom Metazoa; phylum Nematoda; class Chromadorea; order Rhabditida; family Rhabditidae; genus Caenorhabditis; species Caenorhabditis becei. The sequence goes on along the minus strand of LR539712.1, from coordinate 347,899 downwards.
CGATGGTTACTATGAATACTTGTTATCTATCCGCCTACTTCTCAATGTCATCCAGGATCCCGATTGTTCTTCTCAATATCTCTGCCGCTTTCTCTTCACGAACTTCCAGAGGATCCTTGATGTCCAGCGACGTCTCCTTGTACATCTTGTAGTAATAACTCAGACTGAACAATGACGTGGCATTCACAAAGTTGAAGTGAGCAGAATAAGACTGGAAGAGTTGATCAAGGGTGAAGGGAACCGGGGAGAGGTGCGATTTCAGGGATCCGTAGTAGTGGCGCAGATATCTGAACGTTTTCTGATAACTCAAAGGATACGGTGGTTTGACATACTTATCAGTGTCCTTCTTTCTATCTTCCACAGACAATCCAAGACACAGAATTCTGATGATATCGAAAGTGACAGGGCCCTTGGAAACGTGCTGGAAGTCGATTACAGCTTGGATCTTTCCGGTCGACTTGTTCCAGAGAACATTCGATGCATTCAGGTCGTTGTGGCAGAGAACGAACGGAAGACCCAGTTGCGAGTTGAGATCGTTCGAATTCTGAACTCCTTGCTCGTCGAAGACATGCTTCACTGCCTGGATTCTTCCGGAGAGTTCCTTTGGGCACAGATCTTCGAATTGCAGAGTGTCAGTGTACTGTAACAATTGTGAGAAGAGTGTAGTTTGGCATGAAAACTCACGAGCATCCGAATATAATCCGGATCGTACAACGCGTTTCCATAATTCTGCCATGGAACTTCCGCTGTCCGTTCGATGATTTCCGAGTGGAAACCGGCCAATGCCTCCATCAATTGAGTCACTTGTCCGTCACTGAAACCAGGAACGAAGTCGATGGAAGCACCGATTCCTGAGAAATCTTCGCAGACCAGACCGGCCATCGGCTCGTTTTCAAGCGATTCTCCGTAGAAGAAACGAGGAATCGGGAAGGACGGAAAACGGAATTTGTAGAAATCTTTGTAGAAAGTCACTTCTTGCTGAAAAGGAATACAAGCTTGGAAAGGAAAAGACGTGGATATTCACAGCAGTCAAGGTGCGAAGGATCGCAGTGTTTTCCTCGGCGTTTTCAGCATCCAGGGCTGCATTGATAGCTGAGATTCGGGGAATCTTGACGAAAAGAGGAGAGACCACCTTGTCCTTGTACTCTTCGGACTCCGAAGAGACAAGAATCTGATAACATTCCGACCAGAAACTTCTAGAGTTTTCCAGTGGTTTTATGGTAATATTCAGCTGCAATTGTTCATTTAGATCAGGAGATCCCGGCATAGACTGACGTTTTTGAAAGGGTCGGGCACTGTGGAAAACACTTTTTCGATAATTTTGGGAACCGCTTCGGAAACTGCGGACATTATGAACACACAGGATTGAGAAGAAACTGAAATGAAACGAAACAGAATATTTTGAAAGTTCAACAAATTGTTTTAATAGGAGGAAGTAAAGTTGAGGAGAACTGAATTTGATTCGCAGTGTACAGTCTGGGAAAACCCAAAAACTTTTTTCTTATCACATTTGCGAGACAGACATGAAAGGGAAAAGAGGAACATTGTCTAGGCCGCCGAATTTTAACGACTAGTTTTTGGAATAATGCCGGGAAAATGATCGGTTCGGTCGATATGCCTGAAAGAGAATACAACGACCAACTTGTTCGAGTGTAGTTTTTGTAGCTCTACTTTACTGGTAGTACTCCGCTGGTTTGAGTAAAAGTCCGTTGTAGTCAGTTTTGTAGTCATGCATGTTTTTATCTTATCAATTTGACCGATATTTAAGATGTATTATCTGTAAAACCTGGACTTTTTGTGAAGGGGCTTGGCACTAGCGCCGAAAGTATTTTAGATTGGGACCATACTTGGTCCATACATGTATATGGTTGACCTTTTTTGGAAAACAGTACCAGTTTGGTCCTGTACCATCCCTCGTGCCCATGGGGTGTCAAAAACGACTTTTCAGGTAAAAAAATCTAAAAAATTTGAAGTTTGAGCTAACTTCAGGAAAATTTTGGTGGGTGTTTGAGGTACCCAGGGAAGTGTACACAAAATTTGGTGACTCTCAAAAACCACTAGAAGTATGTTTTTTGACACTTTTTCAATTTTTTCTCAAAAATTTTCAACTCTTCGACATGGATTTTTTATTTTTGCTGTAAAGCCCTCTATTCAGCGGTCATTTTCGTTTTTTTACATCCTCAAAAATGCTTGACCATCATGGAGAAAAATTTAACCAAAGTTGGAGCACCTCTTGTGAAAAGCGTCACTTCGAAAAATAAAAATTTTTATGTGATTTTTCTGAATATAATGAGTATATGGGATCGATAGGAAATTTAATGCTGATCATTTTTGCAGTTGATCACTTTCACGAGAAATCATTTCCTGGCGAGATATAGGCGTTTTCCTAAAGCCTCTTTGCAGTACGGGCGAGTCAACCGGTGTAAATCAGTGGCATAACTTCAAAAAATTGTATCTTGCGATGGGCAAGGCTTTTTGACGTCGTCAAAAAATGAAAATGACCACAACATGGAGGAGAATTTATTAAAAATATAAAATTCATATAGAAGAATTGAAATATTTTGTGAAATTTTCAAAAAACCATAAATGTGGATATCAACACATTTCTGTAGTTTTTGTAAGCCTCGAACTTGTCTATTTCATATGTTGTGCAGATCGCTTTTTAATCCAAAACTTGGCTTGTGATAAATAGCGTTTATCTTTTGGACTGGTCGGCGCGGTAGCCGGTTCGGCGACATGGCGCCACTCAGTCTGCAGTAAAAAAGGTTATCAGAAAGAGAAAGGGACGAAAACCGTTCAGCATGCTAAGAGAAAGAAAACCATTCAAGTTTTCGAGCCTTTTTTTTGGAGAAAGGCGGAAACTGAACTTGCTAATCCACTAATTTGAGTAAAATCGGGATATGTCCACGGAAAGAAGAAAAAAATGGCATCTATAAAGTTTTCTTCTATAAAAGGATTCACCATTGATGCAGATAATTCTCTGCTGAATAGCAACTAGGATTTGATGAAGAATTATACTACTGTTTTCATATTTTTCTTTGTTTTCATTTTGATTGAAGCGCACCCTGCGCGTTTACGAAGACTCGGCAGTAAATCAGTGAGTTTTCCGTTGTGAAGTTTGTTTAGACAAAGTTCAGGGGTTTTCCCTGGCTACTGCTGTAAAAACCGCTCTCGCTGGCGGCGGGGATGATCATTCAGCTGGAAGTTTTGGAACAGGACAAATCACAGAGAATAATGAAGGTGCTGGTCATGGCCGTCAACAGATGGGGACAAATACAAATTCTCAACTAAATGCGAGCATGATGGGTTCAGCTGCTAAAAGCAAATCTCAAAACGAAGAAAATGAAAAAAAATGCTACTTTCACATACAACGACATTCTCACTACGAGAAACAACCAAGACCTGATCGTTCAATGGTATCTAACAAATGCGGAGGAATGATGTTGAAGTTTGTATTGTAGTAATGATTTTAGTTGGAAAAACTTTGATTGCAGGATGACTGATTTGATAACATCTTCGTATGATAATCTCATGGATGCTGAGAATCCTTTGGCTTTAGTTCTATGCCGTGGAGCTGGATTGTGGTATATCTAAAGTGTAATCAACAAACTGTAAATGTTTCAGCGATTTGGACTTCACCAATCCTAACACTGAAGCAGAATGGTCGAAAAAAATCATTTGTCTGGAACATATCAGAGAATTACTCGAGAACTGGAATAGAAACACCTACAATCATATCTTAACCCGTATCAATTCAAAAGTAATTGTTGGTTTCTTCCTTCTCAATTACATTTTTGTAGCAACATCGTGTAAAAGCCTGCTCAGCCTCTGGAACTCTTGGATACATGCATCCAACCAAAATTCCACCACTGATAAACCTTCACGAAAATTTTGTTCTCAATCAAAACGAAGCAGAAGCTATTTTGAAAACACACGGTGTTCTTCTTCATACTGGGATTCGTAAGTTTAGCAATGTTTCTGGAATCATTAATTTTCTTACTAGCTCTGTGTCCTGCCCATAAGAAATATGCTGAAGACACATATTCCGAGTATTACATCAACAAAAGAGGATTCCAATTGAACCCTCGCCCCTCCAACGGATTACTATCGGATTCTGAAGATGCGGACGATGAAAGCCATAATGCTTGTAAAATACAGTATGACGACCCTAACTTCGATGCTCCACGCTCTCATTCATCGAAAGGGAGCTTATCCGATGTCCCAGAAGATGTGAAAACTGCATTTCAAGCTTTTGCCGAGAAAGCTTGTCAGAACCGAGTAAGCCTAATTTGCCCCATGAATAAACATTGGTTTCCAGGTTTGCCCACGAAAAGATTTCGCGAGCTTGACTCGAGACTCGAAACGGAAGAAAGCGATGACAGTTCGAAACTTACTGGATTACACCTGCAGAATTATGGCACCTGACTCCCCCACTGAACTGAAAAACATGGTCGTTAATTTTGAAAACAAACAACTCTGGGTGATCGATAACGATGCGCAGCTCACAAAGATATTGGAATACACTTCGGAGTTGTACTACAATGCTGTGAATCGTGCAGAGCGACTACAAATTCTATCGAATTTTTCAAAATTCCTGCCTCTCTCCCAACTTGCACGTTATATCCCTGGTCTCTCGAAAGCAATGTACTATGAGTCGAAGAAGATGAACCAAAGAGATTTTATCAATGAGAATGTTTCAGTAAGGGAAAAGTATGATGCTGTCGGAGTTAATCTTTTCATTGAACTGATCACAAGGTATGTTGAAGTTAGTTTTTGAAAGTCTGAGACTATTTTGCAGCAACACCGTGTCCAGTTCCCACACATTCGGAATGAAAAAAGCAGCTCTCAGTGATGGAGATCTCATTGAGATTCCTAATAGCATTAGGAAACAAAGTGCTACGGAAATTATTGACATGTTCAATTTGTATCTGAAGGTTAGTTATTATTATATTTTCATTACTATTCAAAATTTAGGAAATTGAAATGGAAGAGCATCGATTGTCCCCCGCAACGTTGTATCGTATATTAGAAATGTGCCCAGCAACTAAACAAACGGCAGCTGCATGTGTGGATTACTTCCTTGCCGATGCTCTTGAAGTGGGTTTACAATTTTTTTACTTATCTAGTGACAAAATTTATGTAAATTTCAGGCTGTAACTAAACTCAAAGCTATTCTGAATGATTGGAAAGAAAACCAAAAGTTGTCTTCCGATAATTATAAACTGCTTATTCGAGGGATTGACGAATCTCTTTACTACTATCGGACGGATTATCGCGTTCACTTGAACGAGCAATCAAAAGTTGCAGATCATTGTATGAGACACGCTTTGTCTGATCCTTCTAAGCCAGAATTTCATTCCGGATGCTCTCACAGCCACAATGTAAAATGCGATAGATGTGAAATGGTAAAGAATGTTCAAGGAGAATTGGTCGACTTGGCTACGTCTCTCGTTAGCGAAGCAGAAACAAACAAACCGGATCATGGTCGTGAGTTGTTCAGCCGAATTTTCTTGACTTAGCTATTTTTTGTAGATGAGTTTGAAAAATATCAAGAAGATTATGCAGTTATTCAAGACAGTCTGAAGAAGCTTTTTGATTTCAAAAAACATGTTCTTCGGTCGAAATATACTGATGACGATCGCACGTCAATTGTGAATGAGTTGGAGAGAGGAGAGGCACTCATCACGCTGGACTTCGCCCAGAAGTTGCTCCCGATGAAGGCCCATGAAACACAGCAAGACTACTTTGGGAAGAGAGGAATGAGCTACCACATCTCCCACGTTCTGGCAAACGTTTCTGATGTTCTTGTTTCTCATTCTTTCGTCCACATTCTAAAAGATGATTCACAGGTGAGCTCTTTCATTTTGTAATAGCTAAGCCATCTTACAGGACAGTCAAGTGGTCACAGCCATAATAGCACATGTTACGTCCATAATAACTATGCTTGGTATAAATGAAGTTATTCTACGCTCAGATAATGCCGGTATGATTCCATCTCTGTGATGTGTAAAGTAATTTTTACTTCAGGTTGCTATCATTCTGCAAGCACTATTGCTTCACTGAATGATGTTGCTAGTGACATCGATATCAAAAGGTATTCTTTTTCCGAGCCACAAAACGGAAAAGGAAGCTGTGATCGCATAGCTAGTCAAGTGAAGCGAAAAGTACAACAAATTCGTTTTCTTTTCTGCAAAATAACTTCTCAGGTCCGGCAATACGTCGACTCGGGGCACGATGTCACCACACCGGAGCAATTCTTCCAAGCGCTGACTACTCAAAGCAAATTGCTGTCTGGAGTCAGCGTTTATGTTGCTGATGTCACAGGGCGAAGAAAGGAAAAAACTTCGGCAAAGTTTGACAGTATGTCAGTTCTTTACGATTTTGAGATCAAGACGAAAACTGTGCTAGCCAAGCGGTATCATGGTATTGGTCCAGGACTTGAGCTACCGTTGGGTCGGAAAAATAGCAACGAGGCTCGCCTTCAGATAATTCACAAAGGAGGTTACCATGGTGAAAACGTAAGAAGTTCCAAATTACAGACGTTCCTTAATCAAAAGAATTTAGAGCAACTACGAAACGGAGTCAAGAGCGATATACTTCGGAAACGAAATGCCTCAATTCTGGAGTCTTGGTAAATGTCAGAACAAAGTTTGCGCCAAAGAACAAGAAAGTGTTGTACTACCTGATGAAATTGATTATGAGAATGATGAAAACCTGATGAAACGGCTGGAATCGAATGATAATCCTGAAAAGCCAAAGAAACCGAAACTTTTTCGTTGTACTGTTTCTGGGTGTTCGGCAACTTTCCTGTACCACGGTAGTTTGGAGCGACATCAAGATATTGGAAAGCACAATATATCTCCGGAAAGAACTTCTCTGCGCGATTATACTTTGAAAATGTTCAAAAGAAGGGTACGTTTTGTGGTAGATGAATATATTTTACCGAAAAAATTTCAGCTAGAAGATGAAGTTCCAACTCCGTCTAGAATACATGTCGTGGCTGTAGCAATTGATGAACTCCGTGAATCCAAGAACGATGGACTTGAAAACCTCCAGGAGGGATGGGCATTGCGATCGAAAACTAGACAAGGACGTTTCTCAGAACCGGTTCGAAATTATCTTGTCGATATTTTCTTGCAAGGAATCACCGGGAGAAAGAAGAACGGAAAAGAAGTGGAACAGATGATGAAAACAGCTACGAACCCTGACAAAAGTAAAATGTTTTCTGTTGATGAGCGTCTTAACTATAGGCAGATCGACAGTTACTTCTCCAGGCTTTCTCAAAACTTTCGGAAAGATCCCTCCTCTATCCGGACAAAGCGGAGCTTCGAAGACACTGACGACGATGAAGAATATTCGCATGATTATGAACTTCTGTACACAAAAGAAGCGTACACTATCAACTTGGAAGATATCATATGGACAGCGGTTAGGAAAAACTCGCTTATTTTTGAAGACGAGAGAATACAAACTGCGAGAAAATCATTTGAAGGATCCGACGGATCAAGCTTATTGAAGAGAAAGCATTCATCAGGAACTGACACCGCGAATGAACCACCATCTACACATTGGCATCATGAACACGACGAACTCAAATATTTTTTTATGTGATGGATAGTTCTAATAAAATATATTCCAAAATGTGTTTTGTACTATACATAAAAACCGTGTTCATCATCTGAGTATACATGTAAAAAAGTTCGAGGCTTACAAAAACTACAGAAATGTGTTGATATCCACATTTATGGTTTTTTGAAAATTTCACAAAATATTTCAACTCGTCTATATGAATTTTATATTTTTAATAAATTCTCCTCCATGTTGTGGTCATTTTCATTTTTTGACGACGTCAAAAAGCCTTGCCCATCGCAAGATACAATTTTTTGAAGTTATGCCACTGATTTACACCGGTCGACTCGCCCGTACTGCAAAGAGGCTTTAGGAAAACGCCTATATCTCGCCAGGAAATGATTTCTCGTGAAAGTGATCAACTGCAAAAATGATCAGCATTAAATTTCCTATCGATCCCATATACTCATTATATTCAGAAAAATCACATAAAAATTTTTATTTTTCGAAGTGACGCTTTTCACAAGAGGTGCTCCAACTTTGGTTAAATTTTTCTCCATGATGGTCAAGCATTTTTGAGGATGTAAAAAAACGAAAATGACCGCTGAATGGAGGGCTTTACAGCAAAAATAAAAAATCCATGTCGAAGAGTTGAAAATTTTTGAGAAAAAATTGAAAAAGTGTCAAAAAACATACTTCTAGTGGTTTTTGAGAGTCACCAAATTTTGTGTACACTTCCCTGGGTACCTCAAACACCCACCAAAATTTTCCTGAAGTTAGCTCAAACTTCAAATTTTTTAGATTTTTTTACCTGAAAAGTCGTTTTTGACACCCCCTGGACAGGGGGGACGGTACAGGACCAAACTGGTACTGTTTTTTGAAAAAGGTCAACCATATACATGTATGGACCAAGTATGGTCCCAATCTAAAATACTTTCGGCGCTAGTGCCAAGGGAAGTCCAGGTTTTACAGAGAACGCATCTTAATAAAAGAATACCAAAGTTGGGACAAATCGTGCTAGGACCAAGACGACAATTCGGGAACTGCGCCTTTAAACTGTTGGGGTTACTGTAGTGCAATAAGATGATTTCGAAACGAAACTTCTGGCAGTTTCAAGCTCGCTTTCGTTTGGAAAACGTTGTTTTCAAAAAGTGGATGCGTCAAAATAATGGGTAATTCAGTAAGTTTTGTTAATTTAAAAATGTAGTAATACGAAAAAAACAAAAATTTAAGCTTTAGCAAAAAATAAATATAAGGGAATTCTTGACTTTGAGTAAATTGTGCTAAACCGTCTCAGAGCAGGCCAATACAACATTGTAGGGACACACTTGGCTGTTTTATCGTTTTTTTAGGTCCTTATCGGTACTTTCCCATGATTGACCATAAAGATAACGTCTTTTACATAAGTGAGCATGTGACCTTGTTCCAAAAGTACTAAAATTAGCACTGAAACATTCCCCTCAACTGCTTAGTCCATTATATTATCCCAGCCTCTTCCGAATGATTTATTTGCCCGGCATGTGTCCTTTTTCTCTATGTCCTCTCGTGTCTCGTTCGTTCTTACAATGTCCTGCGATGCGAGACTCGTCGTATTGTGGCAACGTTTGCCATCTCGTTGCAGTTTCCATTTTCTTTCAAACTGATTTGTTTACTCATTCTGATTAGCTTATTTTAAGGCAAATCCGTGATGTTACCATGAGAACAAAGATAAAGGTAGTTGACAAAAACTAAATTAATTTCCAACATCATTTAAAACAACTTACACTTGCAGAGAAACGACAATGAAAGTGACGTAGACATCTTCGCTGATCTGGAAAATATCAAGATTCCAGACATTGGTGTGTTTGTCTCTCACAAAAAGTATCTAACTAACCAGCTTTCAGACCTTGCGCCAATCAAAATCAGAACTTTGAAAGAAATTCAAGAAGATGCCGAAAGAGACCGGAAGAAGCAGATGGAGGACCGGGAGAAGCTGTACAAGAGCCATACGACGGAATGCATGAAATTCGTGTGCGACGCCGAGTTCCTGTCTCGATCTCGGGAACCGTTTGTTCCAGCTCCGAAAATGAAGAATGAGCCGAACCCGGTGCGAGACATCATTCAGTATGCAGTTTGTAATCGTTAGCGAATACATATGATTCATGTTTCAGAGAAGATCTCGAGTCCTACCAAACAGAAGTAAAACAAGAGCCATTCAACGAAGTGGTTGACGAGAAGTTCGAGTTTTCCGCGTTCGATCGTATTTATATTCCGCGCGGATTGATCGGCTGGAAGCAGGCACAATTGACAGAGTTTACGAAGGCAAACAAGATGCTCGATCGATTTATGGACGACAGAAACATGCCACGAATTCCAAACGGGCCGAAACGAATTGCCAAAGGAGAAAAGGCCTGTTTGCTGTTGAACAGATATAGTTAGTGATCCCAGAAACAGCACGAACATTAAAAACGTTCTTACAGATGCGGAAGAAGTGAGACAACGAGTTGCAGACCACGAGGAGGATCTGTTCGGATACTTGAATCTTGTCCCACTCACACTTTCGAAAACTTCTGAATCGGCGATTGAGTAAGCTAACTAAATCAGGGAAGGATTTTATGTTTTGGTTTCCAGAAGAAAGAGAAAACTGATTAACCGATTCAAAGATATGATGTTCGACTTTAATTACGCTGATCGAGCTGAACAGCTTCAGCAGAACGAGGAATACGAGAAGCTGACAAAGAGAATCGAAGAGATCTCCGCAATACTGGCGGCTCACGAAAAGAAGAAGAAGGAACGCGCTCTTCTGAAGAAACAGGCAGCTGAAGAGAAACCGGGCAAGGTTTCGAGGAAGCGTAAGCGTAAAGAGTGGGAAGACAGGTTTGATCAAAGCATCGATGGATATATCAATGGCTGCGACGAATATGTGAAAAAACATGAGCAAATTATCGCAGAGGAGACTCGTAAGGCCAAAGCAGTTAGCAGCGAGGCAGTTCTGAAAAGGATGGCTGCGACTGAAGCAAGGAAGCAAGCTGCCGAGATGAGGAAGAAGAAGCACGAGGAAGAAGTGAAGGAGAAGAGGGCGGAGCAGCTGGAGGCGGAACGGAAACGGGAAGAAGCCGCTGCGAAGCGAGCAGAAGAGCTGAGAATCCAAAGAGAAGCCGACGAGGAAAAACAGAGACAGATCGAAGAGGAACAGAGGATACAAGCGGAGATTCAGAAGCTGCAGGAGGAAGAAATGAGAAGGAGACAGGAAGAAGAATTCAGAAAAGAGCAGGAGATACGTTCAGCTCTGATGAAGAAGATAGAGGAGAAAAAGCGTGCGGATGAAGAGAAAAAAAGGAAGGAAGATCTGGAACAAATACAAAAACAGATCGAGGCGAAGCGAAAGGATGTGGAGTCGGTTGAAGTGAGACCGCAGCTTGTTGCGAGCACTTCGTGAGTTTAGCACCGGGGAAGCAGGAGTTTAATTTGATCATTTACAGACTTCCTGCTATAACCTACCAAGAAGAGTTCAATTATTTGAAGGTGGCAATTCCAAAGGAGTTCGAAGAATTTAAAGGTACTGTGATCTGGTAATGAGATATCACCCATTCGTTTCAGAAGTTTACCGGAAACACCACAACATCCAGTCTGACATAAACCACCGGCGGCTGGAAATCAATGAGATCTTCCCAGTAACGTCTCCAAATGATCCACCTAAACCGCCGAAAATTATTCCGGTGGAAAACACTTCGAACACGAAGACCTTTATTCTGCTTGAACCAGTTGGCAAGAATTCGAAAAAGGCGGCTGTAGAAAACATTCCTGCGATTCCGACAGCGAACAACCAGGAGATCAAGGATACACTCGATAAGCTGAAGTCGATGGTCAGGAGACGCAAGCACTATGCACTGGGTCTGTGCCCACGTAAGCTTTCTTGTGTTGCAACAACTTCTGATGTGTTCATTCCAGAAGAGCAAGAAATCGACTACCAGAAGATCAATCTGCACGAATTGAAGTCATCCCTGGTCTATCCGTTCCACCAGTCCGACGGAATGTACTGGCCCGTGTTTTTCTGTCTCCCGAGTACCGATAAGCACTCGAACAGAGAGCACGTCGAGGCATTCATCAAGTGCAATTCGTATTCTGGAAAGTACGCTTCCTATCTGCTTCTGACAACAACATCTTCTGAAGATGACGACCAAGATAAAAAGTTTGATGAAAGTTACCACGAATCCGATGGAGATTGGGTGGAGTACTCGAAGAAGCCGGGACGGTTCGCAAATCGAATCGGCTTCAAGGCCAAGAATGACAGTACCGAAGACTTTGAGGTTCAGAAGGCACGAGCTGTCAACCAGTACAAAGAGGATTTCGAGGAAGAGACCCGTTGTTTGAACGAGATGGAAAACTTCCGAAGACAGTTCGCTCAAGACGGGAACAAGGAGCGATACCGTAAGAATACATCGCTGTCGTTTTTCACACAAACATTTTTTCAGACGAACATCTGAAATCTCACTTGAGTCAACTTGTCCGTGATGCTCGTATCGACATCTATTCTGCAAAGGAAGAAGAATGGCCGGGTCATCCAGGAACCCGTGAAAGTCCACTCGAGTCACGGTGGCACAACCACGGTTATAACCGCTACGTGAAAACCCGAGATGATATGTTCGCGGACCTCATGTACGATGTGACCAAGGATTACGAGTACCTCTTACCGCCGATTGCCGAGAAAGAGGAATTTGAGGAGTGGTGCCTCACTCCAATGCTCGCATCGCTTTATTATCAGGTTTCCGCTGCATTCTAACTATCAAAAAAAGTACAACTAAATCTGATTTACATTAAATGTTTCAGGCCTACTATGACACATTCAACGTTCTCCCGAAAGAAGAAACGACAGAATTGGAGGTCCGCCGCAAGAAGTACTTGGCAATGCTTACTTCCCGACAGTTCGATCTGAAGGAAGCGTTCAAGGTGTGCAGCATGACTATTTCGGACAGGAAGCAATGGACCTTCCTCTACGATCAGCTGGTTCATCACTTCCGAGAGTTCCGTGAGTGCAAGTTCAAAAGTTCCCATAAATGTTTGTTATCTTCAGCTGGTCTGTGTCAATTGATGTACGACAAAAATCTCAAGCTTCATTGTGGTGCTCAGAGGGCCGTGGAACAGGTTATGATAACTATGCACGAACAAAATGCTAACCAATGGTTTCTGTGCGCTGAGAGCTGAAAATCTGCCAACGAGTTATTTAAAAAATCACGAGTTAATTTTCTGATAGTTGTTTTGTATCATTTTTCTGCACGAAACGGGTCGCTTCATTTTACTTGTATTCACATGACCCATCTATCAATCACCCGAGTAATAGTTTACAGTTTTATTGAAATAAAATAATAGTTCGGTGCTCTCAGTTGTATCCCGTCAGTAAGCGAACGCTAATCAAATTATGAAAAACAATCAGAAATAATACATGAAAATGAGGAAGTGGAAAAAGGCAATATCTAGGCGAGGAGTGTGAAAGAAATGGAAAAAAAAAAGAAAGATGAAGGGGGAGAATTATTATGGAATGGCTTATAATCTGACGCATTCGATCAGAGTGGATTCCGACGAAGACTTCTGAATCGGAAAGATTAGGAGAGAGAGAGAGAGAGATGAGAAGACACGCAGAGAAAACAGTGGGAATGAGCAGATGTGAATGTCACAACAAGAAAACCGGAGGTCTGGACGGAACTACCGATCAGTTTAGTGCGGACCTCCAGAGGAAATCATTATTAGTAGAAGACACGCGCCTCGTGGTGGTAGTAGAAGACTCGAGATTAATAGTGCCCTGCGTACGTGTACCGCTGAAAAGAGAGAACGGTCCGATAGATCGGAACTGGTATCATAGAGAAGTTAAGGACACACCGTCTGATTAGTATACCCGTTGTTAACGAAACTCGGCGGCGACTGTCGTTCCTGCGTGGAGAGACGTGCCGGCGAGTGGTTCGAGAGAGGCTGAAGGTTCCAGTAGCTGCCGTACAGCGACACTTTTCCCGCCTAAAACACACCAGACACACGGGTTAAGAAACGACAGAAAAACACTGCAGATGAGAAGTGAAGTCTGGAACGGAGGCTCACCTGTTGACCGGAAAGTGCTGGTTGTCCGCCGAGTCGAGCCGCACGTTCGAGATGATCCTCGTACGTCGACTCTTTTCGTTTCGATTCGTAAGCCGTCGGACGGACTCCGTATGCGGCACCGTACATGGCACGGAGCTGCGAGGCTTCTCGAGAGTTTCTTCGTTTGCAACAGACGACTGCTCCGATGCAAACGAGAATGACAAGCCATGCGAGAATGATCATGACGGGCAGCAGGATAGCCATTTCTAGAAAAGAGACAATAGAACTCTATCGGAAGACTGAACAACTCACTTGGCGACTGCTCCTCTGCATGACCCACATTCACAGTTTGGTCGTTTCGCTGCTTCGGTGGCTGGGATAGAATAACCGATGGTTGCTGTTGCTGCTGGATGATCCTCCTCACTGTCGTTGGAGGTGGTGGACGTGGTTTTTGAGTAGTTGTGAACACGAATATCGATGGAGATGTTTCAGAAGAGACTCTTTCCGTTGTAGTCGTCGTTGACGGAGTCGTTGTGGTCATTTGAGTCGTGCTCATTTCCGTCGTCGTCTCCATCGTCGTACTGTCGGTCTCTTCAGATGTCTCAACGACATGAGCATCACCAATGAGATCTTCCTCGGCCCTCGCTGGGGTCACTGCGGTCTCCGGCTTCTTCTTTGTCGTTTGGAACTGAAATTTCATAATAGAAAACAAAGACCTTTTCAGCCACAAACCGCCTTCTCGATAGCTTCCAACTCATCCGTGAATTTGACAGTTTCTCCGTCGAAAGATCCAGATTCAAATGGAGATTCTTCGTTTTCTGTCATTTCTTCTTCGAGCGGACGAGACGGTCGAGGCGCAGATATGGTGGTGACACGGGAAGAGCTGATCGAAGAAGGTCTGGATGTCGAAGGAGCTGACGTTGTGACTTCTTCTCGGAGTGGCTGAAATGACTGAATGAGAGAGCAACTTCATCAGGGATCTCACCGTTTTTATGGAGAAGTCCGGCAGTGGTCTTTGAGTTGACTTCTGTCCTTGAGAGCCTCCTGTCTTCTTCTGATTTGGCCGGAACAGTTCCGGCTGTACAGTAACGAACGGCGGGAAGGTGACCTCGAAGGCATCCGGTCCCAGTTCGAAGTCTTCGTCGGACAAAGAAACGATCGGTCGGTGAGGTGTACTCGAGAAGTTCGGCCGTGGTCGAGTCGTTCCTCTCGTCGTCGGTCTTTGGTTATCAATCGGAGAACTCGTGACAGTGAGAAGGTTGCGCCCTCTGGTTACTGTACCGCCTCCTCTGACAAGTGTTGGCACGATGGTCTCAGATGGCTGATCGATGAGGAAAGCTCCTGGTGACGGGAGAGTCAGATCCTCCTTCTTCTCCTCCTTAATAGGGTTTCGTGGAGCAGTGCTGAGGAGACGATCACAGTAGGGAGGGACCTGAATGGGCTGTGCACATGGCATCAGTTGCGGCTTGTCGATTCGGTAGAGCCACGTTCCTGGTTGTTTGATGTTACTGTTCTTGGCCAGTTGCGAGATGGCTTCAGTTCCAGAAGCAGGAAGAAGGATTGAAGAAGAAGCATCTCGGGAAAGAATTCCGGCTTCAGCTCCAGATGCCCACGGGAGATCACGGTACATCAGCTCAACGAAGGTCATTTTCTCATTACGAGCACCGACTCCGTCGATTAGAAGAGCTTGGAATGTGTTTCCTTTTGGCTGTCTCCCATCAGTTACATTCGAGAAAGTGACAACAAGTGCACTGTTCGCATTGAACGTCGGATCGTTGTAGTTCTCTGCGATGGTCCTCGTCACCCTGTTCAACACTTCAACATCGTCGACTTCTTCCACACTCACAGCTCCGCTTCTCGAAAGATCAACTGGACCGAAGAACGGGGCGATTCCGACGAGTTGCATGTCTTCGAGTCTTCCCACATCTCTGTTCAGTTCGTTGATGGCAATGAGTCCCGTGGAAGTGACGGTGAGCTTCTCGGTGTTCTCTCCGAATATCTTCATTGGCTTCTTCAGACTCCACTCCATCTTCGAGTTCTTCTTTCTGGGCAGCTGACGGTGAGTGTCGTATTGGAAGAGGAACGACTGAGAGCAGTCCTTCTGACCGTCCCCACTGAATCCATCCTTGCAAATGCAGAAGTACCGACCAGGAGTGTTGGTGCAAACTGCATTTCTATGGCAGAGCGTAGAATTGGCTGCACACTCATCCACGTCTTCACAGTTGTTGTAGCCATCTCCCTTGTATCCGTTGAGGCACTGACAACGTTGGATAGGTTCCCCACATCGGTCATAATCGTTGAAGGAAAGAGCATTCGAAGCGCACTGCGTCTTCGTTGCGCACTTCTCCTGACGTGTCTGACACGCGACGCCGTCCCAGCACGTGGCACATCCACGTGGACAGTCTCCAGTGATCGGGTGGCAAGTGCCTTCGGAGCAGTGACAACAATAGGCACAATCTGGTCCCCACTCTCCGTTGGAACATTCTGAAATATCATTCCTCATTGAAGTTGCACTCACTCCCTGATTACCTTGATCACAAGTGTCTCCTTTGATTCCCGACTTGCAACTGATAACTCTCAGCTCGGAGAGCTCGAACATCCACTCGCCGGGTATTCCCGTGTTACCGTACTCCTCCAGGTACATGATGTTCGGCGTGCCCGACGTCGGCAATTTGAAATGGTTTGTGGCATCCCCAGCGTTGAATCCTGCCTGAAATTCCAAAGTTCCCATCCATAAATCATCATTATTTTGACGAGTGACACCGCGCGTCTCTTTCATTCCATCCGGGGGTCTCGATTCAGGTTATTCAAGATGGAATCGGACGGAAGACAATTCGCGAACTGTCGCCCGATTCCATCTGCCTAATCTCGATTTATCCCCCCTCTCGGTCTTCATTATTCCATTATTCTACACAGTTATCTACTAGACAATCTCCTTAATTATTACTTTGTACATGTTTGTATACGTACCTCGGCGCCTTGCGTCCAGCCAATGTTACTGTAGATAAAGTTGGCAAAAGTTCCGTTCGCAGTGATGAAGATGGCTGCTTGGAACGTGTTCGTGTTCTGAAGACAATGATAAATCTCAAGAGATCGTAAAGAACACAAACCTCTTCGGGTAGAGCTGCAGTGTTCAGTGGCTGCATCTTGTCCCAAGTGATGATCAGTGCTGACTTGACTTTCACGTTCTTGTCGTACTGATAACGGATTTCAGACTGTCCTCGTTCGAGAACGCGTCCTTCTGCAAACAAAATACTTTAGCAACTTCAGAACCACATCCCACGGTCAATATAGACTTCATTCAAATCAAGAAACTCACTCGTGACTTCTCGATAGTACACTTTTCCTCCGCTTCTCAGATCGTTTCGATTCCAAAACGGAGCTAGAAGTCGGGTTGCTCCAGGAAGAATTCCAGATTTGTAGGATCGAGAAGCAGCTTCAAAGCCGACAGCTCCATTTGATAACACCTGCAACACCAGTTTCTTTTCTCATTTCCCTCCATTTTCTTACATAAATTGTCCTGTAGTCGGAGCCGAAGAACGAGATCGGGTTGACGAGATCGAGTTTCTTTCCGACATCCAGAGCTTGTGGCAGCTCTTGATCTCCGGCGGTGCTACCGTAATCGAAGAGACGACTCGAGAACAGTGGAGCAGTCACCTGAAAACGATAAAAATCGAAATGTGCTCTTTCTCTCTTTTTTGAATTTCCCAATGTCATGTCATAAATCAGCAAGCTAATCCGTGTTCGACCGACAATGGCAGGTGTCATTCGAACCGGTAATTGATGAAAGCGAATGCATCTGTGCAAACAGGCTGACCACACGGGTCCAGCTCATTTCCGTTGGTCAACAGGAGCCGGACGATGAAAAAGAGACGGACGAGCGTTTTGAGTTGAACAAACTACCCACCTGGATGCTTATTTCTTTGGGCTGAATCTGCCGACCTCGTCGCGACTTGACAGACTGAAACGCTTCGAGCTGATCCCATTTCTCGTCGATCCTGAGTCGAGCTGCTATCCGTTCGGGGTCAAACTTCATACATTCCGCTACTTGGAGCAGAATTAACAGGGGTGGCAGTGCCCCGAGTAGGGCATGCCGGCGCATCGGAACACTGCAAAGTTGGAAGGAAAACTGTGGAAAAATGTGGAAAAGTGAGTGAGACACTCGATTCGGAAAAGAAGAGATCGAAGCGGATAAGGGCTCGGAAAGCGAAGAAAAGGGAGCGGATGATGGACGGGACTGATACAGACCAACTGCGGCGGAGAAAAACTGACTGTTGTTGAGATGGGAGGAAGCAGTAGATAAACAAACGGTTTGAGAAAGCGAAAGGGGGTTGGAAGTTTCGTTTCCGGAGAGGAAACGAGGCTGAAACCGGATTCTGGAGGAAGGAAAAGGCGAAAATTGAGGGTGACGAGGAGCGAATTCGTGCAAAAATGGGAAGGAAGAAAGTGGGGAGGATGAAGGGGAAAACAACAGGAAAAGCAGAATGGTTTCGAAGAGGATCACTGTAGTACCGGGGGTCTGGGAGAAGCGAACGGTAAACTAGAGCTTGGAGAGTTTCAACTAAGATTCAGAATTTCACCAAGTCTTCAGATCTCATTTCTTTGCAAATCATGCCGATGAGCTGAAGAGTAAGGACTTTTTCAACTTCCCCATAGTAATTATGGAAGCTGAATATTGTTCATAGATAAGATCTGGTGAAAGGGTCTCTGTTGGTTGCCAGGGAAGTGAATGACATGAAAAGGTTGGTGCTGAGATTATGAATTTATAGGTTCAAATCCATTCAAATTGAGTAGAGCCGATCCGAAACACAATGCATCCGAGGGATGGCAACAGTTGGAGAGCGGCGGAGAGGTCCGAGACACAAAGAGCCTTGCGGGGGAATGCGGAAGGTCATCCGCGGGTCGACGCGTGCGGGACACCCCAATTATTGATTGCATGAGCACAGGTGTCCGGGTATGATCGGGCCGAGACGGCGGGTCCCGCCTGTTTGTACCAGTGTTTGCACTCAAATTGCCCAGCCGACGACCTTCTTCAGAAATGTCTTTGTCTTGAAGAGGGCGTTAAACGGAGAGAGTGCAGACAACGTCTAGTATGTACTCCCGTAGCCGGAAAGGGGATACCGTAACGGATGGGGGGTATTGAGTGTGTGATGCGGTAAAAGCAGCGAGGGAAGGAATGCTTGCAATCACGAACATGTAAAAAGGCGGCAAGGGGGCAGATAATGAAGAGGGGAAGAAGGAAGAATAACACGATTATGATGGGATGTCGCTGCCAGAGACACTCTCCCACAAGCTGAATGCGTTCGTTCGGACACTGCCACACACCACACAAAACACCTCATTGTATACAAGATTACCATTTGGGGGACCTGATTATGACGCATGAGAAACTACTCACTTTATCGAAGGGAACGACGGGTTGTTTCGTGTGGGAGCGTCGCATCGGACCAGGGTACTTGAGGTCGAGAGCCAGGTACGACAGAGCATTCGAGTACGACAACAAGACAGTAATTGGGCTCTTCGAGCATACATCGGTATTGGCTTCATACGCATGGAACAGATTCTATGAGCGCTTGGAAAACTAAGCTTTTGCAAGGGTCGGAGAACAGTGAGCCCAAAAGTCCTGAAGTCATTCGAAGAAGCCCAAAAACATCTTTTACTGGCACTTGGGAACACTTTATTGCTACGGAATACTCTAGAGCTTATGATTGCAAACCCATTCAGTCGGAGTTCAGAGAATCAAGAAAATGATGCATTTTTTGATGATTGATCATCGGAAAAAAAAAGAGACAAAGAAGCCGTGAGGTCGATTCCTAGAAGGTCGTAGGAACATTCAAGCCGCAATCGAAAGTGATTCAGTCACGGCGGTATCCTCCACGGTGTGATAAGATGATAAGCGAATCACGAAAAAAATGAGCAGAAAAAAAGAAGCTATGACAATCGGGGTGAGACGGGAGGAGGTAATGGAAAGTGGAGGAGAAGCGGGCAAATGAGGCAATTAGGGAGTCAAATGGAGAGAAGACAAAACGGTTGAAATATGGGGAAGAAAAACAGAAAAGAGGGATACGGTATGAAGGAAAAGTGTGTCAAAAAGGGTGAAAAGTGTTGAGCGGGAAGGTATTAATGAATGAATAAACAGAGAAAACAACACTTGAGACGAGGCGGCGGATGACGGCACCTCACCCGGATAGAGCTCGGATTACACGAAAACGGAAAGGAAACGGAGAGAGAAGGCGAACTGTACGGGACGTGACAGAACGGGAATTTCGGGAAGAAGAAGAAGGGCGGTGTTATGAAGAGGAAAAGATGGAAGAGGCGATAGGCAAATCGGAGGAGCTGGCCGACGGATATGCATCTGACGCGCCGACTTTCGACACCAATTCGCATATTTGAGGAAGGAATGCAAGGGTTTCTGGAACTGGAAACCGGGATTGCAAAAAAGGATATTGACTGTGATCAGGTGTAGCTCGAGATACTTTTTGATACTTATTCACAGATTGTGGAACTTGAACTCAACTATGAACCTTGTCTTGGCTTAGGAAAGTGAAACTGTCTTGTATAGGGTTCATGATTAGAAAAGAGAGGATGAACTGAAAAGATTCACTGGATTCACTTGAACAAACGAATCTAAAGTTCTCATAAGCAATCTCGGTTTGGCAGTGAATGCGATGAATCACACCACACAAGTATGTTCTTGACGAGACGAAACACGACCGAATTGAATTGAATCGTGATCAAAACAATGAAGTGAACGGGACATGAAACCATAATGAGTGACGAAAACGGCCATAAATGTTCGGGAATGCAGCTTCTGCAGCGAGATTGCTAACAATGATGACTCGCACACACACTTCATCCCACTTCTGACTAATCCTCACAGCCGATCCGCCACTCAAAAATCGATCCTCCTCGTCGACATTCAGTCCGTCACTCATGACGAAACTTTGCGAGGGAACGAGCAGGTCGCCGACCCGAAGACCCGATCGAAGACACCGACACCGCGCCGGCCAATTATAATTCGGAGGAGGGTGGAGAAGCATTCCGAGAAGGTCATGCCATGTGTACATACTTATACCATTATTTATGGAAACACCCTCATCCTCAACCATCATCAACCATTATTACATTTTTCGAATTTGATTTGCGACAACTGACCGTCAAACATCGCAAATTGAGAGGAAAAAACCGAGAGGAACGCGAAGAAAGGCAGGTGGAAACGAACGGAAACGTATCGAAATGAGTCACGGAAAAGGACCTTGTTTCCGAAAAAAAAGAGTCGTGGTCTTTCAAAACTGATTACTAGGTACATAACACATGGACTACCCTGCTACAAGGTTTCCCGTCGTTTGATACTGAACCAGACATACCAATCTTGGGAGGCAACTACTATCACTGTGTCAACTTCGAAAAGTACAACAGGAAGCGAAGAAAGATGGGCGTTTCCCTCATTTTGTCAAAGGTACGTGAAGCTGTAACGCGGAAAGTAAACGCCGTAGTAGGTGTGTGTGTAAATGATAGGTTACTGTAGATGCTTCTTCCCAGCCGCTTTGGCAATTCCGAATCGTTGAATTTCTTTGGAATCTCTCTCGGTTTTTGCGTGTTCGTCCCGCGCAACATGTGCTTTCACGCGGAAGGCGGAGAAGCGATTCGAAGCGACGGCATCTGAAAGAGAGATGAATGCGCGATGCCACGTCACAATCACTGACTACACAACAAAAACAAGTACGAAAAAGCTGAAGAAGAGGACGGTTTTGCCGAACCGAACATCGAAAAGAAGACGGTCTAATCGACTCGGAGCGGCGAAAGAGTGTGTGAGACGAAGAGACGCAGACGACGACTAGTTGTCAGCCCCGGGCATCAGAAGGCACTTGGGAAGACGACGACGGGGAAGCAGAAGCCGCTAGACACTGTCCGCCGGGCGGCGCGAATTAGAATAATGAGTGAGTGAGTGAGAAGACGAAGAAGAAGCGGTGACTCAATCGATGACCGAACTAATTGCGAAACCGTGTTGCAATATGCTTCGGGCGCCGCGGTGGGAAGCGGTAATTTGGGCGGGAAGGCTGGGAAAAAGAAAGGATTTGTTACACAATTTCAGTGAAACCCGCGCATTTACTGTGTGGGGAAATGAAACACTGCGGTGGCTTCTGTGGGATACCGTATCAGTGAGAATACTTTCTGAGATACTTTCTGAACCGAGTAATATCGGAAAAGTTCAGCTCGCAGACATAAACGGATGTATTCAGAAGAAAACTACTGCGATAAATTACTCGTTCTCACTTGAGAACTGGCCAAAAAGAGGTTGAGTGGGTTCAGAGGAAAGCGAGGAAAGAGAGCGGTCGGTTACTCTTAAGCAAAGCGGGTATCGAGTAGGTGCGCAAAAACAACACGAAGGTCAGATGGAAGAAGTTCGGGTCGTTGGGAGTAGAGAAGGCCTACTTATTCATGTCGAGGACGATGATCCCGGGGTGGTGCCTCTTGAAAGTACACAGACACTCAAGACACTTTGTGATCGAATGGATTGCCGAAGCAAAACCGTTTTTCGCAAAGAATTTCGGAAATTCCCCCCGAATTAACCAACGCCTAGCCGAGAGTTTGTTGAGATGATTTGGTTGGTTGGATGTAGATTCGAAGGAAAAGCTGTAGGAGGGTGTGACTACTCGGGTACGGAACACACAGCGGGAGGTGGCCGATCCGTGCGACAGACTGGCCGATGGTTGAAACACGCATTCGAATCGAACCGAATTCTTTTTTGGCAGGTGTTCGTGGCACAGTCGACCTTTGCGAGAGGCAAATTGGCCTGGGAATGAACCAGATGGCAGTGGGCGCCGCGAGGAAAAAGAGTAATGATACTTCGGAATGGGAAGTTCTCTTTGTAGATTCGGTCGATGCATTAGGAGGTTAAATGGATTGATTTGATTAAGGGAAGGTGTTGAAAAAGGGGTTGTACGATCGAGATGCAATTGTTCAACTTGACCTTCCAAAAGCACTACTGTTTCATAGAAACATCGTCTTGAGACACTACTTTTTCCAGATGAATCATCTGAAATCCGAGACTCTAGTTTACGATTTCTGATCATGCTCTATAGAATTCCAGGTTATTTTCGGTCCACCGTCTAATTCCGTCACTGCCCAGCAACTTTCGAAAGATTCCCATCACTCCGGTGGCTTGATCTACGTCAGACGTCTTCTGAAAGCGTCAGCTGTGTCCTTCTCGTCTCACGTCTCCGAATTGGATTACCGACTGCCTGGCCAGCATATATAACTCCGTCGTCTGTCCGTTGCAACAGCCGTTTTTCGCATGCTCCGTGCTGCTCTCGAGCTTTGTTGTCACGGAGACATGCTCTCTCGTCTCCCTTCCGTGGCCTCTCCTCTCTGAATTTCGACATAAAAACGTGCCAACACCTTACTTCTCTGTGCCTCCTTTTCCTCTCTTCCTCTTCCGTGTCCATCGATTCCTTTTTCAGAAGATGCGGACATGACAGAAGATCATCCCTTGCTCGAGTCACTTGCTCTTTTCAAACTTGGCGATCCGTCATTTGCCCGCCAAGAATGCGAACTCCTCTCCAGATTTATGTAAGCTTCTTATCCTCTTTCAGTCGATCAGAAGAGTCGTTTCCAGAGAAGATCAGCAGGAGAGCAGTCTGGACAGCTTGAAGCTACATCAGATTTGCACAAATCTGGTCAGAAATCGGATTTGCAGCAAGTAAGAACTCTTTTGATTCTTCCTGTTTCCTCTCTGATCCCATTTTCAGTGTCTTTGTTCTTTTCATGAAAGTTCTGAATTGAATATCAGTCTCATCAGAATACTTCCTTTCCTGTTAACTTTCTAAAACACAACTGGCGTAGTAATAGGCACCTTGTTATAAGTTCAACTAGTTTCGATATTCCCACAATCAAAATATTTACTTGGGAGTCTTTCCAGTTTTGAGCAAAGATCAAGGAAACTTTTATCACTGGTTTCTCTGGAAGTGTCCAAACATCCCACCTGCTCCGGACGGCTTGATTAAGAATTCCCAATTCCAGAGACTTTGTCGGCAGCCGGCCCGCCAAGAAATGGTTGTTCCTGATCTTCCGCGTGGCTCGTTCCCTCTTCCGAGACAAATCGAGAATCGCAACTTTCCATTCGGTTGATCTGCATTCAAACTTTGTTCAGGCAAGTCGCTACTCGTTCTATCCATCTCATCCGCCACTTTCCAGACTTTTCAATTCATCGCTTCCCGTTTTCTCCGTAACGAACACGATTGGAATGTGGCAGTCGTGAACTGCTTGAGTACTTGTTTTCCCTTTTGTCCGATCTCATTTCCCTTTTCAGATGTCACTCAGAAACTGATAGACAGTGGAGAGAACGCCCAGAAATTTGTGGATTGTAATCTGGAAGATGGGGTTTTGATGCTTCTGGGCACACGGCAAATGACGGTTCTGCAGCATTCCCTTGAAGTTTCAAATGGAGATGTTAGAAAGGTTTTAAAAGTAGTTTCAGATCCTCGGAAGGCTCTCCGACTGGTCGAGCACCTGCAGAGAGAATTTGTGTGAATCCAACACGATCGACGTCTGTCTACAGCTGATTCCAGACGGAGACATCCTCACTCAAAAGTATGTCTGCCCTCTTCTCTTCCTATCTACTTCTTTGTTTCTCAGACTCTGCGTCAGTCTCCTCCGAATCCTCTCCTGCGAAGAGCAGGCTCGTGAACAGATCCGCATCTACGACGGTGTCCCGACCCTCCTCGGCCTGCTCTCCATCAAAAATTCACGTCTCCAATGGCACGTCGCCTGGACACTGGCCCAGCTCGCCGAGCAAGTCGAGACTTCCCTCGAGATTGCTCAATTAGGCGGCATCAGTCTCATTTTCGCTGCCATTTCCAACCCGAAACCACCTGGAAAAGCAGTAGGAGACTGGGTTGCCATGCTCACTGGACTCACTGCTCTGCTGGCTCAGCTGGCTCAGTCGAGCAGTAACCAGCAGATGATGTCGAATGCGAACGGAGTGTACATTCTGGGAAAGCTTCTCGCGATTCGGAAGCAGGTGACGACAGACGAACCGATCGATTCGTGGCATCTGCTGCAGTGCTCGATCTTCAGAGTTCTGCGGCTCGTGTTTACTTTCGATAGAGCAAGACAGTTACTGAAGAAGGTGTTGCCGACTGAAATATTCGAGAAGTTCGTAGATCTGGGCAATTATAACAGCCTTCTGACAGATTATGAAGAGATCTCGAAGATGTATGATTCACTGATTGTAAGTGATAACAGTGAAAATACAACAGAACAATCTTATCGTTCTAGGAAGAAAACCTGGATATCATGAAAGACTGGGAAAGTGTGAACGAAAGAAGGCAGGCAGTCGGAGAAGTTGGAGAGTTCGAGCTGCTGGATCAGCTGGGAGCCGGAGCATTCGGGTGTGTGTATACTGTGCGGAAGAAGGCTCAGAGCCATTCGGAGAACCCTGCGAAGCTGTTTGCTCTCAAGGAGATCTTTATGACGAATTTGAATGATAGGGAATCTGACAAGAGCTTCGGGGACATGATCAGTGAAGTGAAGATCATCAAGCAGCAGCTACGGCATCCGAATATCGTCCGATACCGCAGGATATTTGTAGAGAATCATAGATTGTACATAGTAATGGATCTGATCCAAGGATACTCATTGAGAGAACACATAGTAACGATGAAGGAAAAGAAGGGAAACTTTGAGGAAGGGAAGGTGTGGGCGATGGTGGTGCAGGTAGGAGAAGGCTTCCGCGTGTTCCTAATTGCTCTGTTCAGATGATGTTAGCCCTTCGGTATCTCCACAAAGAGAAACAGATAGTTCATAGAGACTTGAAACCAAATAACATAATGTTGACAACGGACGAGCGAGTCGTGATAACGGACTTTGGACTGGCGAAACAGAAGGGTCCGGAGTACATGAAGTCTGCGGCGGGTACCATTATCTACAGTTGTCCAGAGATTGTTCAGAACTTGCCATACGGAGAAAAAGCTGATATCTGGTCTTTTGGTGAGCTAGAATTCAGTGCTTGATGTATGTACACGCTTTGATTTTCCAGGATGCTGTATATATGAAATGTGTCAACTAAAACCGGCTTTCCACTCTACCAACATGCTCACTCTCGCTATGCAGATTGTCGAGGCAAAGTACGATGCATTGGATGAGATGTGGAGTGATGAACTGCGCAGTCTAGTCATCTCCTGCCTGTCTCCAGATGCAGCAGAACGACCGGATATTCTGAAAGTGTCCGGGATGTGCGGTTCTCGTCTTCTGGAGTACTTGGATGGCGTAGCACGACAGCAAGCGAGCTACTCAGATATGACGGCTTCCCTGTCGAGCTACAACATCAACAAGTACGACGAGTCGCCGTCATCTTTGAACTCGTCGACCAGTTCGTACCGGAGACCGAGCAGACCCAAATTTCAAGCAGCCAACAGTTTTCTGCCTCCAATTAATCCAGCACAACGTGAGTTTCAAATGGAAGTAATTTCATAGCGAGAACGATTTTTAGGAAGGAACCATTCGATGTCGGCCGGAGAGACTCCCCGTGCCTCTTCCGTCAGTGTCGTTTCTCTCCCTCGCATCTCTGACAAAGGCTCTGGTCTGTTTCCATCCGCCCCAGCTGCTCTTCCGAACCGTCGCAGAGTTCAAACATGCTCCACTGAACACCCGGCACGGAGCTCCTCTTCGACTGATCTCAAAGTTCCGAAACCCTCCGAAGGGCTCTCAGTCAGCAGCAACGCTCTTCGTCCGATCCAAGACCCAGTTCTGATGATACTCAATCAGATCCATCGGATATTAGTCGTCACAGACAAAGAGAGCTTCTCTACGTCTATGAATCATCAGCGGAGGCTGGTTGAAATGTTTCGCAAGAACCTTCTTGGTCGGGAATCTGACGTACTCCAAATGAAGACACATTTGAGGAAACTGGCGGCCGAGTCTCCTGAAGAGATCAACATGAACCTCGGGTTTTCTGACTTTCGGCCGGTTTTAGTGCAATCTCATTTGAACGGATACCAGAAAGGTAGGGTCTTTCCAGTTGTTCAATCCATTGACAGTATGTGTTCAGATCAGAAAGTGACAAAGATCACGTACGAGCAGTTGTCCGGTTGCATTCAGTCGCTCATTTCAGAGAATCCTCCGGTGAACACTTGAGTGAAAGATAAAGAAACACTGACTATGAAAAACACTTTCATGTACATAATAATCGTATTTTGTGACAAATAAATGTTGGGATGAGTTCTGATTTCAACACAGACAAGACATGCAAGACGAGCCGAAAAAATGGAAGCACGAGCAGGTGGCCAAACAGAGGTGGGGAGCCGCAAAAAGTCAAATATTTTGCACTGTTGGCACAAACCGCTTCCCGCATCTGACGTGCCCAAAAAATCATGATTCGTCTACTTTTCATACTCAATTACATTGCGGTAACTGGTAAGTTTGATCTGGAAGTTTGCTGCATTTATCCAAACGTGCTCTGATGAATGTCTTTCAGTTGTATCCCAATGTCCTCCTGGTCTAACTCCTCTCTTCTCCAATTCCAACTTCAACACACCTCAGGTTCTCGAAAAGTTTTGTTACAACCACACAAACACCTTTTTCAGACGTGCACTCCTCAAGATTCGTGCAGTTGCTACACGGGTACTTCCCGTCTCGGATCGATCTGTCAGTATGCCAGTCAGTATTCCAACTACATCTGCTGCTACTCAACAAACACACGTAATCGGTCACAGTCGAAATCGTCAGTTGACTCCAATTTTTCAGAATGTGGTTCCAACTCGAGTCCTCAAATCTCAGCAGGCGGCCAAG
Organism: Caenorhabditis becei; assembly: GCA_900536315.3. Lineage (NCBI taxonomy): Eukaryota > Metazoa > Nematoda > Chromadorea > Rhabditida > Rhabditidae > Caenorhabditis > Caenorhabditis becei. The sequence continues at coordinate 320,491 of LR539712.1, read as the reverse complement.
TTGTCTCCTGCTCGACGAACACGCAGTGTGCCAGTGGATACTCTTGTAACAACGGAGTCTGTTGTCCAACTTCTTGTGAGTTTCCATCAACTTTAAACTTTCCTAAAGTTCATTTCCAGCCTCGTGTAGTTCATCTGGAAACAATGGATGTCTCACTGGACAAGTTCTTGTCAACGGACAGTGTTACAACTCGGTTCCAATCGGATCTGCGTGTCAGAGTACCCAGCAATGTACCGGCGGATCCACGTGTCTCTCTTCAATGTGTCAGTGCCATAGCGGATACGTGAACGTCAACCAGCAATGCGTGATCAGCAATGGACTCAACTGTCAGCTGGGCACCATCTCCTACAACTCTCAATGCATTTCCCTGGCATCACCGGGACAGTCCTGTGTCACTTCGTCCCAGTGCATCGACAACTCCATCTGTAGCAACTCTGTGTGTACTTGCAACAGCAACTAGTAAGTGTAAACGGAGAACGTGGTTCCGAATGTACAGTTTCAGTCAACTGGTCTACGGATACTGTGTGCCGTACACATCTGGAAACTGCAAGAACACCCAGACACTCGTCAACGGCCAATGCGTGCTGTTCTCGATCGTCGGCGAGTCCTGCATCGCCAGCAGTCAATGCGTGGGCGGTGCCGCGTGTAACTCGGGAACATGTCAGTGTCTCTCCGGCTCCACGGCCATGTACGGTTACTGCATCTCGTCCTCCTCCTCGTCCTGCAATTCCAATCAGGTGTCCATCAACGGAATGTGCTACAACACCGTGCAAGTCGGCGGCTCGTGCTCCTTCTCGCAACAGTGTCTCAACAATGCAGTCTGTACAAACAACATGTGTGTCTCGTCCTTCTGTAACATCCAGTGTTCCTCTAATCAGGTCAGCTTCTTCTTCTTCTTCCCTACCCACCAAACGGATCTATTCTACAGGTGTGCATCTCGAACCAATGCTACAACTACGTGTCCATCGGATCCCAATGTTCCGGTTCCCAACAGTGTCTCTCGAGTTCTCAGTGCATAAACAACGTCTGCCAATGTCCATCGGGCACTCAACAATCCAACGGAGTCTGCACCTCCACCAACAACGGAAACAACAACTGCCAGTCGAATCAAGTGTTCTACAACAACCAGTGCTGGAACACCGTCTCGATCGGCTCCCAGTGCACCATCACCCAACAGTGTCTCGGAAACTCTCAATGCCTCAATAACTTCTGTCAATGCACCTCTGGAAGTTCGAATGTGAACGGATACTGCCAAGGTGGATCCAATGGAAACTGCAACTCCAACCAGGTCAGAGCCAGCTACAGTACCACCTGGACCTACTTTCTTTCAGGTTCTCTACAACGGTCAATGCTACAACACTGTTTCTATCGGCTCCCAATGCACAATCACTCAGCAATGTCTCGGCAATTCTCAGTGCTTGAACTCATTCTGTCAATGTTCATCTGGATCCAGCAACGTCAACGGATACTGCCAGGGAGGCTCGAATGGAAACTGCAACTCCAACCAGGTGTTCTACAACAATCAATGCTACAACACCGTCTCCATCGGATCCCAATGTTCAATTACCCAACAGTGTCTCGGCAACTCTCAGTGTCTGAACTCTTTCTGTCAATGCCCATCGGGTTCAACCAACGTGAACGGATACTGTAGCGGTGGCAGCTCTGGAAACTGTCAGTCAAACCAAGTCTTCTACAACAATCAGTGCTACAATACGGTTTCGATCGGCTCCCAATGCACCATCACTCAGCAGTGCCTCGGCAATTCTCAATGCCTGAACTCGTTCTGTCAATGTCCAACTGGTTCGAGCAACGTGAATGGTTACTGTAGCGGAGGCAACAACGGCCAATGCAATTCGAACCAAGTTCTCTACAACAATCAATGCTACAACACTGTCTCCATCGGATCCCAGTGCACCATCACTCAGCAATGTCTCGGCAACTCTCAGTGTCTCAACTCATTCTGTCAATGTCCATCGGGAAGTTCAAATGTCAACGGATTTTGCCAAGGAGGATCGAATGGAAACTGCAATTCGAATCAGGTATATAAACGAGTTTTTCTGAAAGAGATTCAATCACTCCCTTCTCAGGTTCTGTACAACAACCAGTGCTACAACACAGTCTCAATCGGCTCTCAGTGCACAATCACCCAGCAATGTCTCGGCAACTCGCAGTGCTCGAATTCGTTCTGTCAGTGCCCATCCGGAACTTCCAACGTGAACGGCGTCTGCTCGTCTTCGAGCACTTCGAACCTCTGCTCCGCGGGTCAGACTGTGCAGTACGACAGTTCGAACCAGCCGATCAACTGTCTCGTGTCGACGTGTCCCACCGGATCGTTCTGTCAGTACTCTTCCAGTGGACAGCGATATGTTTGCTGCAGAAGCACTTCGGGAAAGAAGAAATAGGAGTTGAAGAAAGAGGGTTTAGAAGAGAAAGTGTCGAATGTGATTTTGCGCCAATATGGGAGAATCCCTAAATAAAACCATTCAAATGTTTCTTTTTGTTAACTTTAACATTTTTATTTAAAAATATCTTCATAGGGCCACATTCTGAAGCGATGCTCCACGGTGGTGTTGGTATAGCTTCGTTATTGGGGGAAAGTGGGTAGAATGGACAATAGAGTTGTCTCGACTACAGAATTCGACAGGATACATATAGAATTTGTATTAGTATTAGAAAGAGGAGGGGGAAAACGGCTAGACGACAGTTTCTACCTTGTTGAACAGAAGAACGGAGATGAAAATGTGATAAATCATCGGGGGGAATATCTGTCGCGGACCGGCCGCTGTGAAAAGGGAAGGTGAGAAGGGGAAAAGTGAAGGAGGAAAAGGTACTAAATACAATCCGCTGGCTGGTTCATCATCTTTGCCTAAAAATTGAGGACCAGCCCGCTGGTGATGGAGGAAAGAAGAAGCCAGGGAGCAATGGAGCACGGCAAACGGATCGTGGACGCATGAAGACTTTAACAAAATGATTTTGTGAGCATTGCTGCTCGACAAAAACAGAAAAACGACTTAGAATAGATGGAGTGTGGTGTCAAGATGCCTTCGTTTCTGAACAGAAGGAACAAAAAGAGAAAGGAACTTTATGGCCAACACATTGGATGGATTGGTCGGACCAGTGTTAAGGAGACATAAGCGGATGGTAGGAGTCGATTAACACGGAGTAGGTTGAAGTGTCCGGGGTGCCGGCGAGGTGATATGCTCGGAGGCAGCAGAAGAGGGGGCTGGGGAGAGAGGTGATGGTTCAAGCGAGAGTGGACCGTCCGAATCGGTATCTGTATCCTCGCCATCTAGATCGGCAAGAAGATGGAATGTTGATGGCATCGGAAGCACGTGACGGGACCAGAGATTGGAGATCTTGCCGCGGCACCGGTTGACTTCGCTCATTGGAATCTGAAACAACGTCATTACGAAGGGTTTCACCTGCTTGAATTTCTAATATCGGTCAATCTTCGACCTTTTTTACGTAGCGAAGCCTTTCTATTCCGAAGATAATCTCGTTTCTGACTCATTGAAAAGAAAGAGATAATCTATTCCTAATCCGTGACAAAGCACTCATACAAACGACTTTAATTACCTTGCAAAGTCTTGCCAGTGCGTTGATCGGATACTGCCAGTGCTTGTTGGTGGCTTCCACGAGAAGAGACACCGTCGAAAGGGCGAGCACGCTCCAGCGGAAGTTTGCCGTCAGATTCGAATCGCAGAGCAGAAAATCCATGTGCTTTCTGAAACGTTTAAATGTGTTGTTGAACAAAATATAACTTTTTATACCTGATGGAAGGAAGCAGGAAAGTTGCTCCGAGCTCGGACAGCAAGCACTCGACGAAGCGGTTGAGAGTCGGGAGGTGTGCATCCCAACGGAGAACCTCGAGGATCTTCAACTCCATCCGCTTCAGCTCCTGTGCACTGTACTCGAGACGGAGGCGTCCGAGGAAAACAGGGGCGTCTTCTTCGTGGTCCTCACACAGCTTCTTCGCCAAACTGAGACTGCCGACGGCGACGCAGTTGACGTACTTGCACGGGATCTTGACGCTGGTGACAACGCGATCAAAGATGGAAACTGCCAAGGAAGCAGCATCCATCCCGAGCCCGATACGTTTCGAAGCGGTGCACATCCAGGCACACTCGCGGTTCCGCTCTCGCCATCCTATCACGCCCTCCCCCTGGGCCAGACTTAGCGGGTAGTTCTGAAACTAACTGAGTTATACAAATAGAAGATTTAAAAAATAACCTGATAAAGAAGTTTCTCTCTATGCAGAAGCATTTGGAGCAACTGCGTCGAAGAGATCCCATCTTGCATCAGCTTTCCCGCCGCAGCCGAAGAGCCGCTAGTCAACCCTGAAAGGAGCGAGAATAGAAAAAGAAACAATGAAAGTCAAATAAAACGACTGGAGGCATTCGAGGCGATGCGACACGGAAACGAACTCACTGAATTTTCTCATGATCATGATTGCGTTTTAGTTGAATAGAACTGGGGACGCAAGAATGCTAGCGCGTACGGCAGTGAGAGCAACGGCGACAAAAAATCAATTTGCAAGTGTTTCGAAAAAAGAATGTTCTCGTATCATCAGCATAACGTTGAATTTCGAAACTATTTTTTGCACGCATATCTGTCTCGGCGAAAAAGTGCGACGAGACGCAGGTAGGAGAGAGAAGAGGAGGCGGCGAAAGAACTTTATCAGATTACATATCAGATCTTTTCCGATTATCCCTGATATCACGAGGGACCTAATCGGTACCGATATCAGCTGGCGATACGCCGAAAACGTGAAATATTCGAAAGTTTCGAAAAAAATGCCTAAAAAATTGAAGCGTCAAAGGCGCACGCTGTTTTGTATTTCGATGGTCTCACCACGACTGGTTACTGTCGCGCCTAATTTAAGCTGTGCACATCTCGATTCGCAAAAAGAATCAATAGGGTGTGTATACCGGGAACCTAAGTTGGTGTGCAAACAAAGCACACATTTTTCGAGAGCTCTTGAAAAGTAGAACAAAAGACCGCGAGATCCGAGACAGTAAGTGAGGAAAGCCTGCTGACCCAAAATGTCCATTGAAATGCGGGACGCGCACACACAAACCGAAGGAAAGACCTCTCGCACCAAAGACTGGCCTGCTGCTGGACTTGTCGTTTCTTTCCGTCTCCGCGCTTCGCCCCGCAAAACACTTTCTCATTTCGGTCTTGTCAGCCGTCGCCCGTCGCCGGCCATCTCTCTCTGCCCTCTCTTCATAACTTGCGCTCTTCGTCGTCTCTGTCTCTAGAGTTTCTTCTCTCTAGGGTGCCCACGAGACTTGCAGTCTCCTCGCCAACGCATACTCTCTACAGGCCAGTAGCTCAAGCGGCGCCGATTTCAAGCGTTTTTCAACGACATCTGATGTGCATAGTGTGTGAAACAAAGCGCATAAAGAAAGTGGCCTGTCTGTCTGTTTGATCGAGTCGAAGTGAGAAGCTGCATTTGTGGGGGCTTTAGAAGAATCCCGAGATCACACCATAAGCTGTCTCGAGGAAAGAACAATCCTTATCTACGAGGCACACTGCCAATTCGAGAAGCTTATCAGTGGTCATGCGGTCACATGTTCTGTGTGATAATCGGAGCGAAGACTACGCAATCGATGGGAAAGAGGCGAAAGGGCAGAAACTGGAACGTGCGTGCCGGCCGGTATGCTTCTATTCGAGGCAACGACGCATTTCGTCAGTTGACGACACGAAACCAGGTGGCGCTGCTTTATAGGCAACGTTCTATTGCTAAATGGGAATGATCTGGGACAGTTTTAGATTTCCTTTTGACCGAAAATAAAGGGTTCGTTTGAGAAAAGAAGTCGACCAGAGATGTCTCAAGACTTACAACTTTCAGCAGAGAGAGATGGACCGTTTTGACATATTGAGTATTCAGTCTTTGATTTAATAAAAAATTAGGAGCAGGGTTGCTCTTTTTTTACTGGTTTCAAAAATTCGTGATGATAGGTAGATACTGTAGATAGATATTTAGGAGAAACGAAGATTACATTAGCAAGATAGGAGACGAATGAGTAGATGAATGATTCAAGAAGAAGAGAAGTATAGCGACGAAGCGACCTTAGAAGAAGCTGTTCGAAGCCTCACGGAAAACATGTTTGCCGTGGAAATTTCGGCATTTTTGATCAAGGTCGGACTGACTGAGCGCATAAGAGAAGGCAGAGAAAACAGCAAGAATCACTGAGCAAGGAGTTCGAAGAAAATGACTCAGAGTGCTGGAGAGAGATGTAATTGACTGGAATCAAGTATGCGGTGAGGACTAGAAATTGTATTTTTCGGGAGAGAAGACATCAGAGATGAGTGTTTCGGTAAGGCACGAGAGTGAAAGTGCGAGGCGCAGCGGCAAGAAAAACAGAAAAGGGCGCCGACTCACCGTCCTCTTCGAAGTGATCACTCATTGTCTGTTGATGGTTTCGTGTTTTTGATAGTGGTGCTTGGATCAGAAGACGTCAATCAGAAGCTCATCGTTTGACGATTCCGCTTCTTTCTGTAACATTTATGTTTAACGATGAGTGTCAGAAGTCGGTCTCTGAGGAGGTACTGTTTACTCGAATCACACGGTCAGTCACATGGCAGGCGCATGAACGAGACCGGACGGGGACAAAAAATTAAATGGAAGAGAAGATGATATGTGATGGATTAGGGAGAGAGCTGGCTCGGTGAGCAAAGGACTGGGGCTCATTAGACTTGCGGACACACGACAAGAAGCAGAGAGCTAGGCGACGACGACGCTCATTAATTCGCGACGGGATTCGCAGAAAAGGCGTTGTGAGAAATCGAGACAAGCTGGTGAGTCAATGGATGAGAGAAGCGAACGGAAGAACATGTATGCTAAACCGGGCAGATGGACTTGTCCAGATGCACCAGAACCAGAGGCAGATGGGGGACATTTGGGCAAGGAGAACTGAAAAGCTTGTCTGCACTCTCAAAAGCTTTTGATCTACAAGGGAGTAGATCAGCTTGTACTCTAGGAGGTCAAGCTTTGGATGTCAAGAGAAGGATACTCATTTCACGATTCATTGTCTAGATAAGGTAATCGTATGGAGGTACAACTCACAAAGCAAACAAACAAGGCTCAATCTCGGGTAAGATATGAAATACTTCTTGTTTAGTCTGAGCTCAGAAACCCATTTTTCGTGTTGCGGAAATGAAAGGCAATCTCGAGAAGGCCGTAAAACGGGCACTATCTCGGCTCCAACGGAAATGCCATGATTTCCGCGAAAAGGAAATTAAAAATGCCATTACCGTATGCCTCGAGAACCAATTTGTGCCAATGTGGGTGTGTTTAGATAAGATTCGAATGTATACAAAATGACGGGTTTGTCGACGAGAATCGTTATGGAAACTAGAGAGTCACGAGGCGAACGGACCGCGAGAGTCATAAACACGGGCGGACCGCGCGGTCCGGACCGCCGCACACTAGTTCACACCCCGGCTGACCGCGTGACCATCCGCATCGATTGCATCAGATCGAGAAATGAATTCGGGGCGAAATATGAAGAAAGCACCGGAAGAAAGAACAGAAAAACAGAGAATAAGGGGGAGGAAATGGTTATTTGGGATGTGTGCTCAAGCAGAAGAAGAAGGCTCGAGGAGGGGTGAATCACACTAGAAATTCGAAATGAAGGGGTGCGAAACGAGCAAAAGAGCATACAATTATTGCATCAGGGGATTGTGAAATGTTCGCGAGGGATTCTGTACCTTCAAGTGCACGCCTCGATGCTGACCTGACTACTTTCCCAAACTGTTACAAGAGTTCTTTTCCAATCATTTTCAGAATATTCAGATCACTTTACATGTGCTAGAATAATAGGCCAGCATTGCTGGCCCAGCAAGTAAAATCAAAAACAAGAGAAAAAGTACTTCCGTATTTGAAAGAAGCCGAGATATTCGGGGAATAGAAACTGAAACACGCTGAGCCTACTCCCGTGTTTTCGTGTGTTCGTGAATGCTGTCAGTAGCAGACGGAAAAGCCTTCCTCGTGGCTGCGGACAAACAAGAAGAGGTCGGTGGTCCGCCCCAAAGGCAGTTGTAGCCACAGCAGAAGTAGTAATGTCGCCTCACGCATGAATTATTTGGAATGGCGCCGTCCCACGGGGTGCAGAGAGACTTTCGAATGTATGTAGACTAATGAGCAAAACATGGTTATTTCATTGAACCACTCGTGCGAATTTTGATAATCAAAACAATAACAATGAAAGCCTAGATACTACTGAATGCGTGGGGAATACAAAAACATGAAAGTGATAAGTTCAGAGCTCGACGCCGGCACTTCGTGACGACTTCTTCTCGCTGGCACGTCGCTTCTGCTGGAGACGGTGTTGAGTGGCCACAGCGGCTCTCTGAAACACTTTTGATGAACCGACTGAAACTATTATCAAAAACCTACTTCTCTTAAAATCTTCTCATCTTCTTCAGTCGTTTGTCTCTTTCCCTCTTCTCTCTGGATTGAATAAATCGCTGATCTCAGCTTGTCGAAACAATCAGCCACATTCAGATGACGTTCCCGAGTTCTATCGCTGTCAATAATGAGCTGAACGTTGCTGAGTGCTTACTTTGATTCTGGATGGAATGAAAGCTCACCTCTCCAGCTGAGTTGATTCGGTGCGACAGCTTGTCTCCGATGGATCCTCTCAGCGACTCAGACAACCAATCAGCCTCACTCACTTTGAAGCGGATTTCGACTTTTGTGGCGTTTTTCTGAACATTTTGTCCGCCGGGACCACTGCTCAAAGAATAACGCTTCTCGATTTTCTCCGTCGGAATTATTCCATTGAAAGCGGCTGAGGAAGAAGCTGCCGACGCCTGGAAAACGCTCATGCATTGAACGATTTGCAAAAATGAGATTTACTTGAACTTGTCGAGCCGATTTAGCAACAAAAGATGGGAGATTACGGAGCATTTCAGGTGAAAATTACTTGATTCCCTGAAAAAAAAAAATGGTGTAGATTTACGATAAACAGCGCACAAAGCGGAATATTGGAGTGTCGTAGGACACATTTGCGCGGTTTTTCAAAAATAAAAAAACAAAGTTGAATATTTGTTTCGTTGTCAGAAGAAGTCAAAGAAAACTAAAAGTTGTAAAATTGAAATATTCAAGTTCAATAGGGACAGAGTACGTTCCGCAGATCATCTATCAAACTGCTCCAATCGGATTCAATAGTGGTAGCTTCTCTTTCTCTCACCCGCTTCCTAATTTCAAAGATAATGTTTATTGACTGAGTAAAAATACATTTAAATATACAAGAAAGTAATTATCATGAGCATTTCCAGAAAATCAGATGATTGATTGAATCCGTCGAGGGGTCCTGAGTGGCTGTTCCGTCGTCGAGACCCTCCCCGCAACTGACCAGCGTCAGCTGAGAGGATTGCTGCGATGGCACGTTGAGAGAACTTCGTTTCTGTTTTTTAGATGTGTGATTTGACGAAATGGGATTGGAAATTGGAAGCAGAATACGGCAAGGACCACTGTGGCCAATTTCACAAACTGAAAGGAACACGGTGAATATGTTGAAGGGCTGTGAGGGGACAAACCATGAAGATCGGGAGTTGGTGACTTGGCAGTTTGTGTTGAAGTCGAGAGCACGAATCCGGCGGATGTCCCTATCCAGAGATGCGATCGAGCAATGGTGAGACACGAGATACGCAGACATCCCATCTTGTGCTCTCGAAGGATGTGTTCCCTGCCGGAGAGCTGCGATCGGATGAACGATGCCACGTTGAAGCTGTTGACGACGGAGAGATCGAAGACGTCGACGACGAAAACTACTGTGGATTTGCGGCCCGACAGGAACACGTACTGTCCCGATACGGCCATCAAGGTGATGATGTCAGACGAGGGAAGAACTTCTACGGGAGGCTGAAAATTAGGTTGTCAGCTGATTCAGAACTATCGACTTCTCACTTGGAACTTTCCAGTGTCAACAAAGAACGCGTGAAGAGAGTTGCCACTGGCCAGAATAACCCGTTTGCCGACTTGTTGCATCGCTGTGATCGGTGCCTGACACACATGTCCCACTGTCTGCGGATTCTCCAGGTCCCATGATCCATCGGAAGTGGGTCGAAAGAGGAGAAGCTGGACCTGACTGGAGTAGGAAGTTGCCACCAGCACGTTCCCATTGGCGGGGCATATCGACGTGACACTGTTTCGGAGACGTGCCAGCCGGTCTCTTGCTCGAGAACGGACCCGTTCCGTCGAGTTGATCACAAATACTTCTCCGTCGTCGTTTCCGATCCAAACAGTCGTCTGTCCGGCAGAAGACGTCCCCTCATCTGAAGACGATTCAGAGTCCGACCCGCTGCTCTCGATTTCCATGATAGTTTCCTTCTGCAGATTCTCCAGTGACTTCTGCGATTTGATCTTCCTCTTCCTTCCTTTTCTGAATAAACTATTCGAAATAGTCAGAAGTTGGCCAGCTGTACTCACGTCGGAGGGGGTACTGTGCACATCGCAGTGACGGCTGCATTCCCGATTGCCGAACAGCTCTCAATACTTGCTTCCCCAGTTTCCAGGGACATCACAGCCACCTGTCCACTGAACTTGTCACTGGCACAGACCCACAGGAACGGTGTGCTGTCGACCCGTTTCCCAGGGACTACTGTAGCACTGCACAACTGAAAACAAAACATTCTTCCTGCTCTTATAATGATCAGTTACCTGAAGTCCTGGCCGTGTCTGATGGGCAATGATGCTCTTGAGAATGCAGCTCGGCGCAGCCGTCTGATGCTTCGTCAGCGTCGTTTTCGCATCCTTGAACGTCGCCTCCCACACACTTCTCTTCTCTGCATTCGGAAACTCCAGTACAAAAGGCTCAGAGCCATTCCTGAACCCAACTAGTTTCGCTCAGAACACTGATCATTGACCTACGGAGTGAGAACATCGAGGTGCACTGCGCTGAGGTCCGGATCGGAGCTCATCTGTTCGGTCAGCTCGCGGATGCTCATCGAGTTGTCCGTCTCGATCGTCTCCAACATCTCGAGAAGCGCCTTCAAACCGGTTTCATTACTTCCCGGTTATCATATCAAACCCGCATTACACTAAGAGATCAACTTGTCTTTCTCTCTCTTTTTTTCACTCTTTCAACATCGAAATGCAAATCGGTGTCAACTTTTCTCTGTTTCAGTTTCCATTTCACCGCTTCGTTCGATTCGTCAATTTAACCTCGCATCAATCACAAGATGCTGATTGATCTCTAATTCTCTAATTCTCAAGTTTGTTATTGTTTCCTTCTTTTTACAATAACAAACACATCATCGTAAGATTAAATTGAATATAATTCAGGGACATTGAACCAGAAGACATCGTTATTATGGGTATGAGCAAAGTTTGGTCCAAAGAAGACGTGAGTTCATCGAATTCTTCGAGATATTCTTCAAAATCCTAAGATATTTCAGAAAGATGGTCCAACTTCTCACATAAACGAAAAGGGAATCGGATGGATCATCGCCGCAGTGTTCATAATCGGAGAGACGGCTGGCGGTGGAATGATCGCCCTCTCGTATGCCCTCACTTCCATGGGACTCATTCCTGGGCTCATTCTCTTGATTCTCTGTGCCGTATTCTCCTGTTACACTGCTTTGGAACTCAGCTGGACGTGGAAAATCATGCAGAACAGATGGCCGGATTATAGGGATCAGTGAGTCACAGATGATACTCTTATCAACAGAAAATGCCCATTTCAGTTGCCGAAAACCGTACGGAGAAATGGCATACAGAACCATCGGCCCCAAGATGCGATCCTTCATCGCCTTCATGATCTGTATCACCCAAATCGGCTTCGCCACCGTCCTAGTCCTGCTCGCCGCCAAGAACCTCTCCATCCTACTCCACTTCTTCTTCTCCGTTGACATCAATCAGTGCTACCTCATTCTCATCGTCGGATTGGTTGTGTGGCCAGCAACAATGCTTCCGTCCCCAATGCACTTCTGGCAAGCAGCTCTTTTCTCTGCCGGTTCCAGCACCCTCGCAGTCATTCTCGTTGTCATTGGAATGGCTCACGACGCCCCCGTCTGCGCCCAAGATGTTCCTCACGATGAACCCGATGTTTTCAAAGCTTTCATGGCCTTCGGTACGTTCGTGTTCGCTTACGGAGGACACGCCACCCTCCCGACTATCCAGCACGACATGCGCAAACCCGCCCACTTCGTTCACTCGGTGGTTCTCGCAATTACCTGTAAGTGTCCTTTGAATCAATCGAAAGTCATCCGGAACCCTTTCAGTCTGCACACTTCTCTATCTCTCAATCGCTGTCGGTGGCTACTTCGTCTACGGAAACACCGTCGGAGAAGCCATCATTCCCTCTCTCCAGGTGATGTGGATCCAACAAACCGTCAACTTGATGATCGCTATCCACGTCATCACTACTATCGTCATCGTCATGTCCCCACCGATTCAACAGGTCGAACAAATTCTCAAGGTGCCACATCGTAAGTACCATTGATAACAACGATAACTGCCATTTCGGAAATCTAGGATTCGGTGTGAAGAGATTCCTGGTCAGATCCATCTTGTTCTGGTTTGTAATTTTCATTGCTCTTTCCATTCCACACTTTGGACCGGTACTCGATCTGGTAACCAGCCTCCAACCTTGCAAGACCCAACTTCGGAACTTTAAGATCGGAGCCTCTACGATGGTGTTGATGACACTGATTCTCCCGCCAATATTCTATCTTTCGATTCGCACGCAAGAAGTGAAGTGGTTACAGGAGAACTCCAAGTCAGAAGACCCGGAGACTGCACACGAGAGAGCCACTCTCAGAGAGTGGGCTTCACTTATCAGTTCGTCAACCACATCTCTTTTCCAGAATCCTCAAACTGACTCCCAAATGGATTCTTGCTCTGAACGCCGCCGTGCTCATCTTCGGAATCATCGGAGGAACCCTATCGACGATAACTTCTCTCATCCGACTGGCCGATTCGAACATGGCAGCACCCTGTTACTGGCAGTACTTCACTAAGGGCCTTCCGTTCTCTGGTGATAACATCGGGTCCGTCAGTTGCTGCGGTAGCTACCGTAATCTCACGGTATCCGGTCAAGCAGCCAATGGGTACTGTTCCCTTCCCGATTACTAGCCCCACACGAGTATTGTTCTGGTCTTTTAGTGTTTGAATCATAAACAACTTACTTTCTTTTCACATTTCAACAGAAAGCACAACTGGGTCATCTTCTTGAGAACTCTGTCGTCTTCCCGAGAAGTTTCAAGTTTCCGTTCGACTTCTTCCAGTTGGGAAAGGGTATCTGGAAAGGGAATATTTCAAGGGACTACTGCATTTCGTTTTGAAACCTTTCGAGATCTGAACGTCTTCCAATGCAATCTTGAACAGCAGTTTGAACCGGTTGCTCTCCAGGAAATCCATGGATTGTGAAGCCACCTTGTTGTACATCGACTTGGCTTTCTTCTTCACGCTGGTCACCAGTAACAAGTCGGAGAGCATGAAGATACATCGTTCCTTGTCAGTTCCTTTCAGAGTTATGATGTCATGACGCAGCAGTGTTCTGTCTTTTGTAACCAACTGAAAACGGAAATGTCTCTTCCACTACGGATTCGCTTCACTCACATCATCCAACCCGTCTACAATGGCTTCTATCTCCCGAAGCCTCTGCTCCATCTGTTCGCTTCCCTCTTTGTGCTGGTTGATGGCCATCGCAAGGCAATGAATGTGTCTCTGAGCACGGAGGAGCCTCTCGCGATCTTCGTGCTCCACCGGAGTGTGCTTCAACATCTGCTTTACTATCAATTCATATCTGGAATAGTGCGTAGTGTGGTAACCTGAAATCAAGATTGTTACCTAGGAACCCGTTGAATTGGCGAAATGAGCAAAGCATCAAGGTCTAACTTGTTCGGATGATCTCGACAGCACCTCTGCAAAAAGAAACACGTTTCGTTGTCATGGATCCGTTCACTCACACTGTAGTACTTCTCGAATGTATGTTTCTGTCTGGCTTGTGCAATTGCCGCTTTCGCAAACTTGAAATTGTCTACGAATCCAATGAATGTTTCTATCATGGACTGTTTTGAGAACTGAAAACAAACATGTGAATTATGTCAAAAAGTTGCTGGCTCACATGAGCTAACAAAACGTCTCCAATGATAGTCTCCTTGTGCCATTGTTCAACTCTTTGGCTGAGAGCAGCAAGAAGAACTTGGTGGTGAGCAAGGATTTCAGGAACACGGTAGAAGATTTTATCGACTAGAGAGGCTTCAATGATAGTACATTCGAGTGGTTGACGGAGGGGACGCATGTACTTCTGAAGCAATCTTGTTAAAAGTATGCTCACTTGTTCCTGCTCACCGTTACTAGAAACTCGAGGCCTTCGACAAATGACTTTTCAGTTTCCAAAAGTTCGTTGGCTGTCAGATGTCGAACACTGTAATGTCTTCGCAGACTTGCCCGACTTCTCTTTTTCCACAAAAGGATATCTGCTTCGTGAAGGGAATCTTCCATTCCACAGGACTCTAGTGCTTCTCCTCCATCAGAATACACGTATGGATTCCAGGAGATGGAAGGGTGTTGCTCCGGAGAAGTGGGTCGACTACGGAAGCTGTCAAGAAGCTTCGAGAAGCGATTTACACCGGCAAGGGTTTCTGAAGGTCTGTCGACCATGAGAGAAGCTGAAGACGTGAACATTTCGTCCACGATTCCACGGCGTCTGAAACAGAGTGTCAGACTGGAAGACTGCGTTGCTCACCTGGCTCTGACGTTCGGCACCGGTTCACTGGACATCTCGTTGCTCATGAAGCCATCCGGAACTGACGACTTCCGCGAGACAGAGTTCCTTCGGATCTCCGAGGTCGGCACGAACTGGTCATTCCTGATGGAAGGGATGAATTGCATGACACCTCGGGGATGACCCAACCGCGTGGAAATGCCTGATCGTCGCCCGTCGGTCGTGTCGGTGGCCAGCGAGGACTCGTCGACGTCGGAAAAGACTGAAGACTCGGGCTCGGCGTGATCAACGAGCGGAAGGCGTCGGTTACCTCCGCGATCTGAAGACACTTGGGACGGGTAGGCGAGTACCCGTTGCAGCGACTGAATGCTCTTCGCCGCGTCCTTCAACTCTTCGATTTCTGTAGTCATCTCGCCGCCAGAATCCGAGTCGTGACGGTGATTCTGAATGAGAGGATGACACAGATGGAACGAGAGACACTCACAGCTCTTGCTCTGGTGGCTGATGCAAACTTTGGTAGGGACAGGAGCAACTTCTGCAGAGCTTCAACGTCAATCTAAAGAATTGAGGTGTACGGTATCCAAAAGTTCTTCAGTTACCGAGGGCATATCAACATTCGGTTCACTGTTAGTCTTCCGCAGGTTCTGCTGGGAAGCTCTTCTCGATTCACTCCGCTCCCGACTTGCTCTAACCATACTCCTGCGTCTCTCACGCTGACGCTCTCTCTCGTTGAAGAAGTTCAAGTTCGCATCACTGCGTCTCCTGAAAAATCAGAGATGAATATCAGATTGAACCTCTCGGCCCACCTTGAGTTATAAAACGAATTCCGAGTGCTGGGGGATACGGTAGCAGACCTTTTGGGTCTGGAGATGGCGACGGGCGGTGTAGAGTCAGTTGAACTATCCGAGTCATCGGCATCGTTCGGGTTGAGCATCGAGCTGCCGGGCAAGGAGTGAGACAGCACGCGGATCGCAGAGACACCAGACACGCCAACGGGAATATGAGCTTGAAACGTTGCAGCAAACACGAAAAAACTGAAATGTCATATGGCGTGGTCGAGAAGAGAAGAAAGAGAAGAAGAAGAAGAAGAAGAAGGATGGGTGGAAACAAAGCGAAAGAGCACTTTGAACTTTGAAATGGGATTGTCAGGTGTAATGGATGAGGAGGGAATTGGCACGGGGACCGGCGGAACGGAACGAAAAAGACTCTCGAGAGCACTGGAAAAAGAAAATTGACTCCGAGAACTTCTAGTTGCCTTGACAGTATCTCGAGGTATCCCATGTTAGTAGTCAGATACCGGAAGAATTGATTCCCAGTAGAGACTTGTTAGGGATCCTTTAATACATTTTAGATCAAGAAAGAGAAATATTATCAAAACGTTTCATAGGAACTTCAAACTGAACGAAACACTTTGGCTGAACACTTTGCTCAAAACTTTATCCTCGAAATTGACTTTTGGTCCGAGTTAATGCTCGGTCGGAGTCGGAATAAATAAGCGTGGAGGCGATAAATCGTGGCAACAGAAGTCTCCGTCGGTCACTATTACAACTGTGGAAAGAATCAGAAGATGGGCTAGTGACGTCAGAGACGAGCCATCGGAGACTACTTGACAGAACGGAAAACAAGAGAAGAACGTCTGAAGATCAGTCCAGTGGGAGGATCAACTGATCGGTTATGTACTCTTGGAGTGATACGTGGCAGGCCAATGAGCACGGAAGTGACCAATCAATGCGTAGCGGGGGATGTGCTCCAACTTTCGAGTAGTAAGACGGCAGCTGACGGGCGGACGTTCCCGTCTGGAGCATACCTGACGGACGGGAGCGGACGGAGACGCAGGATGATGGGTGACGACTGATGGGGAGACCTCGCGGAGGTCAACTTGTTGAAATCATACTAATGAACGATCGTAGAAAAGATGGGTGAAGCACTGTAGAGGAGCACGATAGATCTAGGAAGGTCCATGATAATCTGATTCAGCCTGAGACAAGCTCTCTCTTAAGAGATCCCATGATGGGACCCATGGAGTTTTGTGGAATTTTTTCAATTTTGATTGAAACTTTAAACATTTCTTGATGCTTATATTTCGTCATATTTCAGATATTTATCTAATTCCAATGCATTGCTTCCAACCTAAACATCCACTCCGCAAATTTCCCAGCTCTGTCATGGCTGTTCGAATCAAACGCGCTCTACTGCGCACTCGTGTACTCCTCTCGGACAATTAATACATTTTTCTTTTGTCTGAAAATTACGCTCTAACTTTCAGAATTTCAACTTTTATTTCAGTTTTCTTCAATCAAAAATTATTTCAGATGGAGGACGGTCCAGAAAAGAAAAAAAGAAAGCTCACCACTGCTCTGAAAGAAGCGATTGGAGCACATGCTCAGAAAAACGAAGAGAATATCGAGAAACCGATCGCTTTGGCCCTTATCAGTATGATTTCATGTGAAAATAAAAAATAAACAAACGTTCTTCAGGTGATGACAAATCCGCACAAGGTCTGCTCAACAAGATCCAAGCTAGTCGACGACCACAAGCTCTTTTAGAAACCACTTTGAAAATCTGTACTGAAAAGGTAAGAAGTTCTACTGCGAATTCACGATTAACAAAAACATCCTCAGAAAACGGAAGTGCACGTCGGAGAGCCTTTCCTAGCTATTCTCCGAAAACACTTTGCCATTTTGGGAATCGACTCCGCCATAACCTGCTGGAAATTGCTCGAGGAAAGTCTGAACAAATCTGGTTCTTTGTAAGAAATCATAAGTTGATGTTCAATTTTAATTTGATCATTGTTCAGGAGTGAAATCGCAATCACGTGTGAGTTCATCAGTACTACCAACCTCCTTGGACATGGATTTGGTAAGCTTCTCGAAGTCATCAAGTCTAGTCTTCCTGCGATTATCAGAGCAGTCTGGAAACAAGAAAGAAAAGGCAATAGCTCGATAAAAAGCAAATGAGATTCAATGTTTCCCTTTAGCTGATTCTCTGACTCTCGCCTACTCGCTAGCCTGTCTGACAGTCGCTGAAAGTGCATACAACGATGATCAATCGCAATCACAATCGACATCAGAATACTGGAACGAAAAGGTTCTGTCCGAGAAATCGATGAAGAAAGATTTTGGAATGCGGATGATCAGTGCAATGACAGGAAGTGATGAACATCGCGAATTCTTCGCAAAGCCTTCTCAAATCAGCGATGATCAGCTCGGATTTGTTCGTCATTTATACTTTTTCAATAGTCTGAAAAACATTATTCAGCTCTCGAAAGTGTTCCTGAACCATCTCGAGTTCTACTCTGGCGTGCTTCATCCCGCGAATTGCGATCAATTGGTTGTCAAAAACATCGAATCACATTTGTCCACAAACAAGGTGAGTAGCAGGGAGAGAAATTCAAAGCGTCATGTTATTATAGCTCAAACTTTTGATACAAAGAATTCGGTCAGCGGAGGTGTGCATCAGTCCGAGTTTGCACCGTGCATTGGTGTCCGTTCTGAACAATACTTTCAAGCTGACAGAGGAAAGCATTCTCTCGATCGAAGATTTAAACTCACTGAAGTGACTTCCGTTCTTAATTCTGTGTTATACTTGTAAATTTCAGGCTGAAAGATGTCTCCAAGTTGCTTCCTAGTGTTCTCAACTCAAAACAGGTTTCAAAAGATTGTTTCGATTCGAAAGATCGCAAACAACTGAGAGATCTCATGGACTTTGTATCTCTAGTAGTCGAGACATCAGACGACAATAAGAGTTGCGCAGCATTCTCGGTATGTTCATTTTGGGGTTCTTTATGAAATCATATCTTTTCCAGATGCTCGCCATCAATATCTCTGTCGTTTTTGAATTCGGTCTCGAAGTATGTGAAGCAATCCTGAAGCGTGTACCGAAAGAAGTTGTCGAAAAGCTTGTGAAGGCCG
Organism: Caenorhabditis becei; assembly: GCA_900536315.3. Classification (NCBI taxonomy): domain Eukaryota; kingdom Metazoa; phylum Nematoda; class Chromadorea; order Rhabditida; family Rhabditidae; genus Caenorhabditis; species Caenorhabditis becei. The sequence goes on along the minus strand of LR539712.1, from coordinate 301,899 downwards.
GAAAAGGACACGAATCGCAAAGTGACTATGTGAAAAAAGTCCAGAAACTCTTGAAGAAAGTAAAGGAAACGTCTTCTGAAAACGGGACATCGAAGTTCGTAAACCGATCAACCCAAGAAGTCATGGAATCATTCGATTCTCCGGATACGACTGTCACAGATGCGATCTCTCTCCTACAAGGAGTTCACACTTCTGAAGTTAAGAAAGAAGTATTCGGTGAGTGTGTCTCGAGGAGATTCAACAAAAGTTTCTGTTTTTACAGATTCGATTGTGAAATTCGTTGAGAACTTGCCGGGCGGAGAAAGTTTGAATGAAATCAAGCTGTTCAAGATTATTGTAGAGGTATTTGAAGCATTATTGCTTTGAAAGTAACTGGAGTTTTGCAGATGTACGGAGGAAGTCCGATCGAGTCCTTGGTTCTACAGCTGGTGTTCTCGAGATTAGCTGCGGACGGTTGGACGGAAATGGACCGGAGTCCGGGAACGGAGCCATGCGAAGAATCGTGGTTCGAACTTCTGGTCCAGTTGACAGAATTGCTTGAGACTATCATCAAATCTGCGAAGAACTCAATTCTCAAGTCGTTCACTGCCCTGTTCTGCCAATTGTTCAGTCATGTTCTCAAAAACAGCCAGAAGTTGGTTCGACACAGTTCGAACGCAGTCTTGTCGCAGACACTCTCCAAGGAAGCTACTGATTTGTGCTTGCTCCGACGGCACAAGATTATTCAGGACGTTGCAAGACTCGTCGACTCGATGAAGAGAAACGAGTCCTACTTTGCCATGCTCACTGCCTCCATCATCGGAGACGCTGTCTTCTACGGATCCGACAGTCTTCTGGCCATGTCAAAGCTGCACTCCGTCGCCGACAAGAACGCATCGGCCCTGCTGGCAACGAACCTGCCCGTCGTCGAGAGAACCCGCTACAAGAAGTACTTGTCGACGATCACGAGAGCTTCGAAGAGAGTCTACTAACTTCTGTTGTTGTCTTTTTGTTATGTTGATTGTTTTTGTTTTGACCGTTCATACAATTTTATTTAAAAAAAAGAAGCAGTTCACATGTACATAACTGGGCCAGCGATCACCGGAGCCGCCACCATCGGAGTCATTACTGGAGTGACCATTGGAGTCACCACTGGCGTCACCATCGGAGTCATCATCGGTGCGGCGACGACTGGAGCAGCAGCGACAACAGGTGTAGCTGGGATGACGGGTGCAGCAGCAACGGCGGGAGCCGCGACCACTGGTGCCGCTGCAACTGCTGGAGCCGCGGCAACGGCTGGAGCAGCAGCAACCGGGGCAGCTGCAACTGCAGGAGTGGCTGGAGCAGCTACCGGAGCAGGAGCGACCGGGGCAGCGGCCGCCGGAGCTGGAGGAGTCACAGGAGCCGCCGGGGGAGGTGCTGGAGCTGGTTGCGCAGGAGGGGGTCCTGGTTGTGGAGCTGTGGGACCTCCTTGCAGCTGGCGATTCTGTTGACATTGGTGGGTCTGTTGATTCATCTGATGCTGATGATTCTGTTGGTTCTGTTGGTTTGGCTGATTCATCTGATTGTTCTGCTGGTTCATCCGATTCATCTGATGTTGGCATTGCTGATTTTGAGGGTTCTGCTGATTCATCTTATTCTGTTGATTCTGCGGCTGTTGGTCAGTCGGACCTTGTCTGCTCTGCTGGTTCGATTGGTTCTGTTGATTCTGCTGGAACCAGTCTCAGTTGTCTTCCAACAAAATCAGTTGTGCTCACGGGAGGTGGCTGCTTCTTCTTTGTACACATATCGAAACACATTTTGCAGCTACTTCACGACAACGTTGTAAATAATAAGAAATGGCTCGTTATCAACTAATCTTTTCTTTAATTAAATCTCAGGAAGGTCAGGAATTCTCCCCGCACGGTACATGTGCATTTTCTAAGTTTATGAACCGGACAGGAGCGCATTTGATGTGCTTCAGGCCCTTTTTCCCATTTCCATTTCAAAAAAAACGGCCACGTTTAACCTATGAACTTTCGGCGTGAGCCGTATCCGACCGGTTGGTTGGAGTGAAATCACAGTAGTTACACGTATGCAAAACAATGGATTGAAAAGAAACGTTTATTGTTCAAGCGTGAATACAGATCAGAAGTATCTGGGTGCGAATGGCGAGGCGTACGGAGCCGCGACCATCGGAGAAGCCACGACGGGAGCAGCGACGACTGGGGCGGCGACGACTGGCGAAACGACGGGAGTGGCCATCATCGGTGAGGCGACGACTGTCGGGTAGACTGGCGCAGCGACCATCGGAGCGCCGACGACTGTCGGGTAGACTGGCGCGGCGACCATCGGAGCAGCGACGACGGGAGTGACCGGGACGACGGCCGGGGTGATGACTTGCTGAAAGGATTAGGGTGCAGAAGTTTGAGAATCGGGGAGAAACTGACCGGTTGTCTGTAGTACATTCTAGTAGAGAGGACGGTTAGTTGCTCTGAAGACGAGAGACGGGAATAACTGAACGAGAGAGTGACGATGTGGATGTGTGGATAGAAAAGACTGATGAGAGAGGGTCATCACGTACAATTGGTACGAGGTCACGTGGATAAAGCGGAATAAATACCCCGAGGATAATCGAGGAGCGAAGAAAAGTATCATGCGACGTGACTATTCCAGCTCGCCAGTTTTTGACCAGAACAACCGCAGTTCTCCTCCAAAATATCGGGAAGAGAGACTTAATTGGACAGGGGATTCGGTCATGGAATCTAGTGGTCCCATGTAGAATGAACGATGGTTGTGATTTAACTACGGAGCGGGTTCATTCGGATGACAGCTGGTACTCTGATGACCATTGCAGATGTGATTTTCAGCTTTTTCAACGGCGGAGAGAGCAGTTTACAACTTATTTCACTTCATATCAGTAATAGAATGGATCATAGCAAACATCAATGCAGTACGGGTCATAGAAGAATGGATCGGGATACGGATCGATGAAGATTGGTGGAGGTGGACCCATGATGATCGGTGGAGGTGGCGGAGGTGGTCGGTATCTTGGTGGCGGAGGAGGAGGTGGGTACATCGGTGGAGGCGGACGACGTGGAGGAGGAGGTGGACGACGACGTTCGATTGGCTTCGGATCGGGCGCCACGACATCAGTCTAAAAAATGTTTCCTCAGAATTTAGAAGTTGTCTCACATCTTCGTTTTTGTTTTTCTTGGAGCAACAGCATCCCATTTTTGTTGAAATAAAACGAAAAAAAGGTTTATTAGAACAAAAACATAAGAGTTCAAGAGTCTAATCACCAGTAGAAACCGAAATCGTATCCATCGTAGCCGTATCCTCCGTAGTAGCCACAGTAGTACGGATCGAAGACGCACGTGTCGTAGTAGTACGGGTACGGACTCATGATGACGGGAGGTGGGCCGACGATGACTGGAGGTGGTGGAGCAGCGATGTACTGGGGAGGAGGAGGAGGGTAGTATTGGGACTGATAAGAAGGTCTCTGTTGCGGTAGGGGTGGAGGAGCAGAAGTTGGAGGAGGGCGGCGAGGAGGAACGGGCGGACGGTCCGATTTAGGCTTCGAGGGAGCTGGAGCCTTCTGCTGACGTTCCCCACTTTTGGATTTGGTGTCTGGCTTCGGAACTTCTGGATCCGCAGCCACGTTGTCCGGTTCGTCGATCTTCTGTTCTTGAACCTCTGCTGGTGGAGAGACCTTCGCCGGCTTCTTTTGGTTTGGGTCAGCAGCCTTCTCTTCGTAAGCAGGCGGCGGGGTTGCTGGGTAGCGAGGCGGCTAAAAAGGAACTTTGTGAAAAGTTCTTGTTAGCCTTCAGTTTTCATCTGAATCACTTACTCTAGGCGGTCTGCGTTTTGAAGATTCATTGTGTTTTGCTTTTGACTGACAACATCCCATTTTGAGAGATTATGAAGAGAGAAGTTTTGCACAGGTTTTGGATAGATTCTAAAATGAATATCCCTTTGTTGTTTGCTGTTCACGTGTTCATTCACAATCATTTATCTTGTCGTGGAAAGGGAAAAGAAGCACAAATGAATTGGAAGTTAGAAATCTCGGTATCACCTATACACACACGAATAAATAATGCAGCGGCACCCGTTGGTAAACAATCCAAAATCATCGGTTATATCGGGAGAAGTCAAATGTACAGAAGAAGCCGTTGACGGCTTCAGGCACGCATCCGGAACTCGTCGTCGTCGTCCGCACCCTCGCCCTCGGCGTCGTTCGGATCAACGTCTTCTGGGGCTGGGTAGTAGGTCGTCGTGGTGGGTTCTTCGGTCGTGGAAGTGGTGGTGGAGGGAGTTGTGGTCTCGTAGTTCTTCGGCATGTAGCAGAGTCCCTGATAACAAGCCGGAGCACTGGCTGGGCAGTGGGAGCAACGGTCGTTTCCGTCGGTGGCCCACGTGAAAGCAGGCATCTGGAAGGAGAGAAGTTGGTTAAGCAGGGGAAGATTAGGAACATAAAGAGAAGGAGAGCTCGACGGGATTACACTCGACGAACTGCGAAGAGGACCTCCGAGGAGAGACGGACACGTGGGTCTCAGAACGATATTGATCGGTGGGAGAGACACCGTAACCCGGAACGATCGCAACGGGACACGTGACCGAGCTCTTCGGAGGTTTCTCTGCGAGCCGACGAGTATAATGAATAGGTCGGAATAGAAGCGGAATGGACAGAACCGATTGCACTGCACTCAGTTAGGCGAAGCATTGGGTTAGGGAACTCAGAAACGGAGGACGGGAGATCGGGACGGGGACGACGAACCGCGTAAAGCTGTCCTCTGCCAGTGACGAATACCGTATTTCCCTGCGGGTTGTAGTGGCACACGAAGACGTTTCGATGGCCGCGTCCCCAGACTCCTTGGACGTCGCGACAGCGGGAGAAGCCGCAGCCGACGAGGTTGGTCTTGGCCCAGACGACCTGCGAACACTCTAGGATAAGGCGAAAGAGGAGCCAATTAAAAGAACCTGAACATAGTGACCGCAGCAGTGCTTGTAGGCGTGATTGCAACCGCATCGTGGATTGTGGACCTGAGAAATTGAAGGCAATTAGGAACGAGTAAGGAAGAAGAGAAAAAACGAGAAGCAGTTATTTACCTCGTTGAACCAGATGGAGATGGCGTCCGAGTAGTTGCTGTACGGGGCCGCCCAGATGTTCTCTCCGACGTTAACACGTCCACGGGAATGACGGAAGTCACAGGTGTCAGCGTGGCGCTGGGCAGAAGCAGCCAACTCATCGGACCAGTAGAGCATGTTCATGTCAGAAGCGGGAACCTAGAAGAAGATCAACGTGATTACGGAGGTGGCGGATCCTGATTACCATGCGCCTGTAGCGGTTGTGCTCGTGGACGATCCATTTCTTCAAATACTCATTGGGATGCTCCGATCGAGCCAAAAGCCCGTTGTCGTACTGGAAACTGGACGGGAAGAAGGAGAAGCCTCGTTTCTCTCGCTTCACTTCGTCCTCGTGGATCGGTTCGTCATTCTGATCGTGCGCACCGGAGTGAGAAGTTACTGCCTCACCGGTCAGAAAACCGTGAGGGACGTTATACGCGAGAGCCGGGACCAGAAGTGTGAGTACAGTGAGCTGAATCATTTTGCCATATGACGTGACGTGTAACCCAAATCGTCGGCCGAGTGCGATCTGCAAGCCGTCTTTCGTTTCGTGCTGTTGTGAGTATGTTGCAAGGCAAAGATACGCGGATTCCGAGAGATTGGCCGATCAAGAGGAGGGGAGGCCGAAGAGAAAAACTTTGTATCAATCGGAGGGAGTGCGCTGATTAGGCGCTCCTGCGTCAAACGACGAAACCAGCCAATTGACGGGCGGTACGGACTGACGAGATATCGAAGAAGGTGGAATGAAAGCACGAAAGTTAGAAGAGGAAGGGGAGGGCACACGGGCGGATGTGTTACAGCAGATACTGTACGACTGTCAAGATGGTAAATGAAGCCGTTCGTCATAATGAGAGGTGATGCTGAAGGTGATCACAAATCGGTTACACCGGAAGTGGATAAGAAGCCACGTCATAGAGATACTGTAGTACAAAGACCACGAACGAGGGATTACGGTAGGACGGGGAGGAACCCCAAGGGGCGCGGGAAGGATTGAACAAAGTGGTCGTGCGTGTTATCCATCATATTTATATGGCCGAAGGCTGCAAGTGCTGAGCGGGACAGACATTCTGGCGACACAGGTCTCTCAGCGGACAAAAAACGGATAGAAGAAGGAGAGATTCGGGGGCGGAGTCGGGGCGCGGATATGCGACGTCGGGGGAAGCGAAGCGCGCGCCAGAAGACGGGCGGTGATTAGTTGAACAAGCGAACATTCTGCTGATTGGGTGACGGTGAAACGGCGCCGGAAATGAATTGAAATGGGTAATTATTTGGATAAGAAGGAGTGGGGAGAGGGAAACTGGAAGCGGAGAAAGTTACCTCGGAGAGAAAGATCAGTGGGATGGGGGGAGCGGGTGCAGTGGTCACTTTAAAGGTTTGTCTCAATGGGATTGGTCTTTGCCCGAAACTTGATGGGCAGTCTAATTGAGTTGTAAATGGACGGAGAGATAGATCGTCTAGGGGCACACGCACGTATCTGCGCTTGTTTCAACGATATCACTTCGCTCCCGGGACACGCTTACTCTCCTGTGATTGTTGCGCGCGAAAGCCTAAGATCTTCCAAGGTCTCATAACTTCGAATCCAAGCAGAACACATCTACCGTAACCTTCGTGGCGAGACCCAGGATCAAACTGTGCGAGTTTCATAACCTTCTGAACTTTTGGGCTGCAAAAGGAGGTGGACAGTGCAGAGTGACCACTCAGACTAATAGGATAGGAAGTACTCTAATCTAGACCACATCAGACTAATCGAATCGAGAACAACTTTCACAAGTACCGTATCCTCACGGGTTTTTTTGTTTTTTGAGACTTTCAGAATTCGGAAAAACTAGGGAAACGACAAATTGGACTGGGTCATCAGGCGGAAACTGCATAGTATAATGAGCGGATGAAACGAGGGAACGACTACTCAGAATCGAGGTCTTTCCCATATTAGGAGAGGGGCCGAACATAAACCTCAATCTAGTAAATGAATCTGGCGAGCGAGACCTAATTCGTCGGAGGAGATCCCACCTGCTGCATCTAGTTAACCTAACTCGAGAGAAGAGTGCACGGGACAGCTGACAGGAGCGGCGCCCGCCTCCTCTTTATAGGCTGCGAATCACTTGGCGCGTATTCAAATTTAATGGGCCGACTCGCCCCTTTTTCCGCCCCTTCCCAAGCGTCGGACGGGGAGAAGACCTCCCACGCACGCGTGATTTACGAGTCGTCCGAGCAGCACCTGCCGACATCGTCTGCATCTTCTCGTTCGGAGATGCTGCTTCCGAATTCCGCGCATGCTTCTGTTTATTTACGATGATCGGATGGCATCAGACGACGTCGCCGCGCTGAGCGGCATCTGAACCTTTCATCTTGACCCAAATTGGGAGAAGGCAGAGAGAAAGTGGTGTAAGTGGGTGATTAAAAGTGAGAATCTGGCGAGGATGGCAGGGATTCTGAAAAAGATCGTTCGACTGATCATATTTATAAGATCTTGGGAAAAGAAAGAAGAACGAAGAATGTTGCCTTCTTTCAGCCGGAGGCACCACACCCGAGATCCAGTGAGATACGGCCACGGATCGGACGAAAAAGTACCCCCAGGAATGCGGAACGAAGTGTCCCTTGTTCTTGTTCAGAATTCCACGACGTTTGTTCCAAAGTTCAAAGTCAGACCGTATCCTCTTCTCTGCGAACGTGTCCAGGATCACTAGAGAGCCACTTCGTGTTTTAGTCTTCGGACGGACAGAGAACAGTTTCAAGTGGACCCTTCTCCGTTTCCGGTCTTCTCAGACGAATACGTTCTCCGAGTCTGTATTTGACCTTGAAGACCACGTCAAGTTTTCTTTTTTCTTTTCAAGTTGGTCGCGGCCGGCATGATTGGATTACGCGAACACGAAGACGAGTCAGATTAAATGATAAGAGATGAATGCTAGAGACGGGTGGTGCATTGGTCGCAAAAGGGCATTTGAGGAGTGTGCGGTGAAGTTGCAGAGGGGACGAATTGCACTTTGAGATGAGATGAACGAGCTACAAAAGAGGGGGAAGAGGCCTTGAAAGTGCAACGATTCGGTGGAGGTGATTAACGGAAAGACACGTAATGATGACAGCTCTACGGAAGTGACGATGATGAGACGAGAAGGGGCTACAGAAGCCACTGGAGTGGAGTTTGTGCTTTGTAGATCACGTTCCAACAAGTGCGCTCCACTGCGAATGACCTTTTATTCAACGGAGCGCGCTCGGATCCGAAGGAGACTCTGAGTAGGGTTTCCCTCGCTGGCGTCACTTCCGTCAGCTGTTTTCTTCTCGACTGCCGCACCCATTCCTGCGCACTTTCGCCTTCAAATCATCCCTTTTTTCGGTTTGCAAACAGCGGTTCGGCCGTTCGTCCGCTCATCAAAGATCTGAGAGTACTTGTCAGAAAGTTCAATGAATTCAATGAGTCACACTCACTTCTAAATCAAATTAATAGTGGACGGATGGGTCGGATGAGGATTGTTGTAGTGATGAAACAGCCATTCGTCATTGCTAACGACTTATTCGGGATCTTCTGTCATCGCCGAGGTGACGTGGCACTTCGTGTGCTACTTTCGAACAAAATGACACATATCGTGACTCAACTGCGAAATTCTAATTGAGAAATCTGCCGAGTCATCGAGAAATTAGGAAATTGGAGAATTATCGGCGAAACCAATGTACCTGACTGGAGAATTTGAATCAGGGACTATTCCCCTCAGATGTCAGTTCCGCAGGTGTATGCTTTCTTTGGAACCACTTCTCATGAGTTTTCATCGGATTTCCGGACTGTACTTTGTGACAAGATCAAACTATCAGCTCGTTGTCACATAATCAGTGCCCATGGTTCTTCGTGCAAATCTGCGAGATCGGGGGCGACCTTGTCCTCTGACCACGGACGCGGCCGACCGAGATGATCGTCTTCTTCGGCGGCTGTCGGCCGGCTTTCGAAGTGCATGAAAAGAGATATTTGAGAATTGGTCGCGGGGAATAGAGAATTATTTAGGAATTTCGGGGTGGGGCCGAACAAGAAAACGGGGGCTGAAGCCGACTCGTCACGTGAGAAGAACGCGGCGATCAACAATCAGAACGGCGGAAGTGGATATGGGATCGGAAGCGGCGGAATGTCTCCGTATCACATGTGACCCCAATGTCGACTAGTTACTCCGATGCAGGAAGCATATTAATTATCTCGACAAATATTGATAAGCGGGAAGGCGGCCCGTCGGACCGTCCTTCAGAGACAGAACGCACTAGGCCATCGGAATGTCGAGAAGGCTTTCCGCATCGGAAGTGACGCGCGCACGTCTTTTCTCTCTCTCTATCTTTGTTGACTGCTGATGCGTTTTCTTGTAACCCTTCGCATTTTTTCGAGAGAAATATCTATTCCTCCTAATCAGTGATAATCGTCAACGCCCGATTTCTGATCGAAGTTGGAACGGTGTCCGACGCGCGCAACGCTATCATTCAGCAATCTTCATCATTCATTTAACAAGAAACAAAAAAGGAAGGAGAAATCAACGAGAGATCTAACAAATGCCGGGAGGAGACACGTGAATCAGGAGTAGCCGGCGAGGACGTTGAAGAAATGGTAGACCTCGTCGCTGTCCATCATGGCGACAATGGTGCCGCAGGAAGCACACTTCACCTGAGTGTACAGGTCCGAGTTGTCGGGCAGCACCGGTCCATCTGCCTGCAAAACAATGCGACAGGTGTGCCGTCTCTCGATATTCCACTCACTTTTCCTGATTTCTTGGCCTTTTGGCGCTCCCGTCTGCGCTCCTTTCCGGTCTTCTCAACAGTCATCTTCTGATCGTCGAGTTTGCAGTTCGTCACGAACATGGCTCTGCAATAATGAACTTCTCAGATGCGTCAGATGATCCAGTTCACCTGTACTGAGTTTTGTAGATCTCGTGTCTCTGACAGTCTCTGGTCAATTCCACCATGCAACCCGGACAAGAGAGCACTCCGTCGGCTTCTCCATCAGCAACATCCTGCCTGAAAGATACAGAACTACATTTCACAAACTCTTCTAAATCAAACCCTCTGGCAATCTTCCGATGCTCCTTCACCCATTTCTCATTGTCATCATCTTCCTGATCATCATACAGCAACTCGTCGTTCTTTTCAACTTCCTTAAGTCTATCCATTGCAGCTCTTTTGATCGGATTCGTCTCCTCTACCGGCTCATCTGTCTCCATTTTCTCGACCTGTTTCTCTTCGAATCTCATCTTTTTCGGAGAGCTGCTCTTTTTCAGAATCGAAGACAACGGTTGAGATGCCTTGGCGCCTTCCTCGTATTTCTTCTGGAACACAAACAGATTAGAAAAGTTCCCCGTCAACTTTCAAACCTTGATTCTGCGCTCATCTGGAGCAACATCATTGGATGCGATGGTCTCGACAAAGGTCTTGATCAACTTCTCTCTGCGCTCCTTTTCCGGAAGTCGAGAAGCTGCTATGCGCTGACGACGCTCCCGCTGCTTCAGTTTCCGCTCCTCGATGTCGAACTGCTCGCCGTTCTTGCAACTGTACACCAGCTTTATCGCCTGACCCGTCTTGTCCTTGAGCACAGCAGCAGGCATTTCTGGATCCACCTCACTGTCCGTGAGATCCACGTCGTAAGGCAGCAGCTCCAGAGCAGCCATTTTCGCCTCCACCGCTTCAGTTTCGCGACGCCACTCGTCGTCAGCCTTGCGGCATTCCTCCGCATACTGCGGATTCACACCATCATCTTCTTCCTGTTTGACGTATTTCTTGACTTCCTTCTTCGGTGCGTCCTCGATCTCGATGACTTTAGAGCTAGTTCCGAGGTGCTCGTTAGCGTAAGCCGTGATTCCCCGATCCAATTCTTCGTCCATCTCATCCTCGAAATCCGAGCGTCTTCTGCGACGTCCGAATGCATCCTTCGTCACTTCCTTCTCAATCCCCGCCAGTTTCCGCAAGTGGGTCTTGACTTCATCGTCGGAACTGCAAATATTCAGGTAAAGTACACGTGCCCGTGTGTTTTGGTTTTTTGATCTCGTACTGTGTGTTTCTCGTGCTTCACAGAGCGCACACACCCTCTCTTTTCACACATTAAGTACGGCCCCCCTCATCGCCTATCAAAACTTGAACCGTTTGATGAATGAATGGCCGTGGAGAAACACGTAAAAAGGCGAGACGTTGTGGTTCCCCGCGTATCATTGTGTCTATTCCGTGGATGACGCACTCGATGAACATGTATCTTCAGGCGCGCGGGCAACGGCCACCTTCAGCGTTTTTCACAGGATATTTCCAAGTTTATGATAGATATTTTATCAATGTGATGATAAGATAGATGAAAATGCGCGAATTGTTTGGTCACAGCATCGCCTGATAAGGGCAAAGTTCCTAAGCCACTAGATTCGAGTCGCCGAGGTGTTTCTCCGATCTCCATCATAATCGTAGGGACAAAAGGAAAAACAAGTTCAAAGTGTTTTTGACAGGTCGACCCCCCGTACCTGACTTCATCGTCAGAGTCGAAGACTTCGTCGCCGACGGCTCCACCCAAGTAGTAGTCATCGTCCATTTTTTCGAAAGCGAGCCTGCGCATCGTGGCAGCGGTCACCTCGTCGGCGGGCTGCTGGTCATCGAACGCTTCATCGTTGATCATCTTCTGAAAATAAAACACATTTATTACCGACAACCGCGCCATAATAAAAGGAGATAATAAGAGGAAGAGAGGGAGGCGAAAAACCCATAAAATGCGTATATCACAAGAATCAAGCGATTAGATGAATGGGATGAATAAACCAGTAACATGAAATTGCAGAAAGTGGATGCGGACCGTTCTACAGTACCTGCGAATGGGATACGAATGGAAATGGGAAAGAACTGAATCGGGGACTGTACTGTAGAAGGTGTCCGCAAGGCGACAAAAAACGTCGGAAAGGTAAGAGAAGGTGAAAAACAGGTTTTAGAGCTCGGTTTTCTCCAAATCGCGGGCAGCGGTGTTTCCAGAAATTCCGGCGATGCGTCCGAAGACGACACACTCCAGAAGCGAGTTTCCGGCGAGTCGATTCGAGCCGTGCACTCCTCCGGTGACTTCTCCGGCGGCAAACAATCCCGGAATCGGACGGTTTTGTTCATCGAGAACCCGAGCTTTCTGGTCGATCTTCAGGCCGCCCATGGTGTAGTGGATGGCTGGAGTGACGATGGCAGCGTAGATCGGCTCGTTCGGAGATATGGAGGCAACTGGGAACACCTGTAGATCAAAATGAATACAAAACAAGAAAGAAGGTATATCATCGCACCTTCTTTCCGAATGGATCCGCAATTTTTCCGTCGAACATCTGTTCGTAGTCCTCGAGTGTCTTCTTGATCACTGAGGCATCAACGCCGAGAGCGTTTGCAAGTTCCTCAGCATTCTCGTATTTTACTGAAAGATTACGGTAACCGGAATCGAATTCCTCTCGAAACGCACCGAAAAACTTTTTAACGATGGCGTAGAAGTTGAACGCTGGCCTGCCGAACGCTTCGACATTGGCTTCGTTCATCAGCATAATAGCCGAACTCTTCCCAGCAGATCCTCCCTGGAAGTTCTCTTCAATCGGTTTAGCGTGTTCCAGAATACGACCAGTCATGTAATCGCGTCTTCCGAGTTCGTTTCCGAACCGCTGTCCGTCAGAGTTGATCAGGAGAGCTCCTTTTCCACGCAGTGCCTCGGCGGCAAGGAACTTTGTTCCAGCACCAGGATCTTTCGGATCGACGAAAGCAGTCGGGTGGATTTGAATACGGTTCATTCCGATGATCTGAGCTCCGATTCTACGGGCCAATTTGACTCCGTCTCCACGAGCGAAAGGTCCATTCGTAGAGGGGAATTCAAGTATCTCGCCTCCGAATTCCACGAGAAGTCCATCTGGAGCACGATCCGCTGAGAATCCACCAGTTGCCAGAACGAGAGCCTGCCCTTTGACAGTTGACTTCGATCCATCAGCAGCTTCCACTTCGACTCCGACAACTTGTCCGTTCTCCTTCAGGATTCCGACCATCTTGGTCTGAGTCAGCAGTTTGAAAGACTCTGGATTCTTCTCCTGGATCTCGTTGAGTCGAGTTCTCAGTCTCTTCATAATTTCGAATCCAGCCGGAATAGGTCTTCCTTCCTTTGGCGATGGAATCCAGTGCGTTCGCGAGACCGAGTGTCCTCCGCAAAGGTTCACATCTGTCAGGTCGACACCGACGCTTCGGAGGAATTCCACGGCAGAAGCGGATTCGGAAGCCAAAATGTCAACGAGAGCCTTGTCGTTCTCTCCGTCTCCAGCACTCAGCGTGTCTTTCACGAGAACGTCTGGCGAGTCGACGAACCCGAGTTTGTGCTGAGTCTCCGTTCCAGCTCCGTTGATTCCACTCGAAGCCTGTAAACAGTCATAGACAACAAATAGAGAGCGTGACAAAATCGGGGAAATCTCAAAAATCGGGGAAGACAAAACCGGAGATGACAAAATCGGGGAAAATCGGGACAAAA